>JAHRHZ010000099.1:4128673-4310336 GCA_024137785.1 Ginglymostoma cirratum
TTTCGGGCCTAGGGTCTAGGCCCGAAACGTCAAGCTTTCCTGCTCCTATGATGCTGCTTGGCCTGCTGTGCTCATCCAGCTCCACACCTTGTTATCTCTCTTTCATTTTTATTCTGTAGTCTTTCCAGAATGGTTAACATTTACTGGGTAACTTGCAGAATTATTTTGATACAGTGCGGTTCAAGGAACTACATCAATTTGCTTGCTATTTCCCCAAAAGACTTCATATATATTTTAACTTTATTTTGTAGGCCTGGTTTTACAATTTTGTTGTTCGTAGCATGTTGCGGAAAAAAATACTGCTCTCAACTTAATCTCCCAACAATTAATCTCCAAACTCCATCACAATTTTTTGTTTCTCCTAAAATTGTTGTAACAATCTTGACCCTCCTGAACAAGCATCCAGTCCTATGCACAATCCATCCTTATGTTTAAATTGCACTTGCCATTTTTGCATGGTTCTTGTTCAAGGTAGATATTTTGTAATCAACCTGATCAGAGATGTTATTACACATATCTGGAGGATGTGGAACTTGTAACTGGGCCATCTGGCTCAGATGAAGGAACACTACTGCTTCCCATCAAGAGCCATTCTCCTCCTGCAAGATATATCCATGTTTAGTGTGCTATGATAAAGGTGATGATCCTATTTCTAATCAATGCAGTGCCTGTTGTGGTAGAACCTCCAAATGGTGTTAGGGCATTTTTAGATATTGATCTAGGGAAGCAAAAGAGTTTTAAAGGTATGATGTGATCAGAAATCCGGATGTTTGATTCTGCTAAAATTGGGTTTCCATTTTCATATTTAGTGTCTAGTTTTACTCTGGAGCCAAATGGTGATTGATTCCTGTAGTTAAGCGTCTCTCTTTGTTTCAGTGAAGAGTCATGCTAGATCCTGACCATGGATTGATATTGCAAATTCTCTACCAAGTGAAACCGGTTCTTATTCACCCTGCAACTGTTATGTGAATTCTGTTTTAATAATACAGTTGAATTTATAAATTTGAATAAATAATCAGGTAATTCTTACAATTTGAAACCAAGGCAGGTTTCTGTTGCATTGTAAAAACTTGCCTCAAGCTCAGCTGTGTGGTGCAAAATAGCAGAGTCATTTTCTGAACAGATTCTATTTTTCTACAGCTAGTGAAGAAAGATCCTATTTCATAAGCATTAGTATTGGGGCTAACATTGATTTAGCTTGTTATTCAAGCTATTACAACTTTAAAGATTCCTCCCTTTTGAGAAAGTGTTGCTGGAGCCTTGCCTGTTGAGTTGAAATAGGAAATAAATAGAATATGGCTGTTTCAATACTTTGAGGGTGGAACACTGAACTTGCTTGTGCATATTTTTGATGTTAAACATACCCTACATGTGCTCAAATGGTATATGTGGCATATGAGAACAGAGGTAGTGGTGTCACGGTAATGTCACTGGTTGAGTGATCCTTGGCTTATGGTCTGAGGACATGAGTTTGATTCTCACCAATGAAGATGGTGAAATCTGAATTCAATTTTGTAAAAAGAAGTATGGAATAAAATGTTAGGCTAATGACTACATCATAACCACTGCAACAACCTAAATGGTTCACTAATATGACTGCAGTCCCACCATTAACTGATCTGCCCTTTGGGAAATCAATGATGGGCATCGCTGGCACAGCCAGCACTTATTTCCTCTGTCCCATGATGCATACTAATGGGGCAAATAGCACCAACCAATGCACTGATAAGAGTGTTAAGTGAGGTGAGAGTGACTGCCCTTCACCTCAAAACTGTATTTGATGGAGTATGGCATCAAGAAGCTCTAGCAAAACTAGAATCAGTGGGAATCGGGGAAGGTGAGCTCCCTGCTAGTTGGAGTTATATTTGGCACAAGGAAAATGGTTGTGGTAGTTAGAGTTCAATCATCTCAGCTCCAGGACATTTCTGCAGGAGTTCCTCAGGGTACTGACCTTGACCTAACCATCTTCAACTTCTTCATCAATGACCTTCCCTCCAGGTCAGAATTAGGGATTCCTTCCATTTGTGCTGCTTCTGTTGTTCCATTTTGTTTTTCTTAAAGAACACAAGGCCTCACAAACTGATTATTGGCTTATTGGCTTGGAACCGACTGCTTATCACCTATGTCCCAACCTCGCTTCGTAAAAGAAGTACCAGGACAAAATATACCTCTTAAAGCCATTGTACCGTCATAACTGGCTTTTGTTTGCGACCCTCACACAGCTGTGCAACACATGAAGGCCTTGCTGTCACATGAAATATGACAGAGCATACCATTGGGATAGGAATGCTTTCACTAGCCTGACAATCCGGATGAGTGAAAACAAAAGCCACCGCAAGTAATTTTTTTTTTGAATCAAACTTCTAAATGAACTCATGCTATATTTCTTACAAAATTTGACTCTAAATATCTTTGTACAGTCCTTTTACTGCTTATCTTTGTGATACCGAGAGATTGGAGCATGGTTGTTGGAAGACAGAGATTGCCAATGGGCTGAGAGAATGCAAATTAGCATCTCTTTGCCTCGAAGACATGATGGTAGAGTGCACCATCTCAGCCTAGGATGGATGGCTGGCTGGCTGGCAGGCACGCAACAACAAGGGCGTTGTGGACTGACAAGAAGGTGAAATGCTGTCTTCCTATGAAAAGACATCAACTTTGTGCTCTGTGGAGCCACTGCCACTTCCCTAGACAGTGATTATTGGAGGACAGATTACTGAGTGCCAGTACCAGTTTGCAAATCACTTGTCACACTTTGCTTATATCATGACTGTGAATTAATCTAAACTTTCATGGTAACGTGTACTTTGTGTAACTTTACCCTGGACTTCCACTACGTAACCCTGACATCAAGGGTCAGCATTAGAGCGGTTGGTTGCAGGTATGGTATTGGTGTTCAGGTACTGTCTGACTGGGGCACAATTCCTGAAAGTTAGAAAGAAAATTAGCTCAAGGCTGAAATTGTGGTGTAGGGAGGGGAATATATGAGGTTTTGCTAACATCATCTGTAGAGATGGGGAAAGTAGGATGTGAGAAGTTAGTGGAGCTTTTTTGTCCCACTGCCAGCCACAAACCCATCAGTAATTTTCTAAATAATGGCTAACACTGACTCCTCCAGTAGGTGTACGGGTGAACCTGTCTTTCTTTAGGTAGTTCCTGCCACCTCCAGTTGTGTGTCCATTGTCCCACAAGACAATATAGCAGAGAGAATTATGTTGCAGAGTTGTGCAATCTATTTGAAGTGGACGCCCAAGTTGAATACTTGACAGTGTGTAAAAGTTGAGATGAGTGTGAGGCTTGCAACATTTTTTGTGTGTGGAGTTGAGGTGAAAGTGTATGGTTGTTAAATTCAAGACTGATTGGCAATTTTGTAGGTGAGTAATGGGGCAGTATAAATTTAAGCAGAGCCTGAAGTTAATGGAGCCGTTGGTTGGATATGTCGTTTTAGGTTAAAGGGGGATGGGTCTGGGTGGGATGCTCTGTGGGTCAGTGTGGACTTGTTGGGCTGAAGGGCCTGTTTCCACACTGCAGGGATTCTATGATCTTCTGTGATCTAACCCTCTTTTGCAGCGTCAGAAAAGTTTGACACTCCTCTCTTGAATGTGCCATTTCACTGCTTCTCAGATTGGAGCCATTGTGAAATGGTTTGTTCCTGGTCCAGCCATAAATCAGTTCCCTTTTAAAAGGTGTAGGCTAGTCGTTAATGGAATGAGCATCCTAGAAATGGAGGAACTCACTCGTAGCCAAGAAATCAAGGATTCTTCAGTACAGTCAAGACCATCTATGACCCAAGCACATGCGCCAGTGTGAGAGCTTAGAACTGAATGGTGTTCATCGAGGACAGTTGGTGCTCATTAGAAGGAGTATTTTGAGGATCTCTTCAATCAAGACTTAGTTCTTGGCATGAATACCTTTGACCTCCTCCCACAGCATTCCAACTGCTTCCGCCTCAACTCAATCTCAGCCTAACATGAAGTTGAAAAGAGTTCGGAACAAGGCCACCAGTGCACTCAGAATTTCCACTGAAACCCAGAAAAGTAATGGAGAAGCACCCTTGGTGCAAATATGTCACCTCATTTCCTTCATCTGGAACAAGGAGAGCATGACAACAGATCCGAGATGCCATAACTTTGAATATCTTTGAGCAAGGAGATGAGACAGATTTGTAGTAACTACAGATAGGTTGTCTTGCTGTCTGACCCATTAACGGGCAGGGAATAGAGGGATGCAGACCATGTATAGGTAAATGGGATCAGTTTAGAATGGCATTATGATCGATGCAGATGTGGTGGGCCTAAGGGCCTGTTCCTGTGCCTCACTGTTCTATGTTCTGTGTCTCTCCCAGGGAAGGTCATTGCAAAAAGTTTCATTGATCTCTTCCTCCCGTTTGCTGAAGAGCTCTTACCGAAGTCACAATGCACATCTTGTCCATCAAGAGGCAGAGTAGACATGATTTTCACAGCAAGACAAGTGCAAGAAAAATTAGAGTAGCATCATGTTTTATTCAAGGCTGCCTTTAACCCCATAATATCCTTTGAATCAGTCAACCAGGAGAGGTCTTTAAATTTCGTTGACTGCAGAAATTTGGCACTATTCTCTGCTTGCTGCTCAACAACATGCAAGCTGCAATCCTCCACCACAGACCCATCATGCTGGGGTCAAGCTAAGTTGTATCATTGCACTGATGCTCTTCTCCATCTTCCTTGTTTGTGACACTCCATTCCATTACCTGTGTGATTTTCTGCTGGATTGGAGCTTCTCTCCAGGATGCAGGATACTGTTCAACCTGTGTTATCTCCAGACTAGAAACAAGACTGCCCCGACTTCTGTGCACAGATGATATTTGTATCTGTGTGCACTTGGAGGCCAAGCTCCAAACCGTCACTGCACTCACTGAGGTAAATATTTGAAAGATAAAGGTCCCTTTCTGCCTGCTCCTGCTATGCAATGTCACAGCAAGCTGGATGGCAGAGAAAATACTTCAAGGATTTCCTCATGGCTTCGATGAGAAAATACAAAATCAGTGTCACTTAGAGAATCTCTGGCCCTGAGCCACTCAGACTGGAGATGATGCATCCACAAAGGTGCCAAGTATCTTGAATATATATGACAGGCTCAAGTGGAGGACAAGTGTAAACCGCAGAAGAAACATGCGTGAACCTGCATATGCCACCTACCCACTCGACCTATGGCAGTGTGTGTGGATTCCGCATCAGACTGTTTTTAGTCACTTCAGGACCACAACTCTAGTGTGAAAGAATATCACCCTCAGTCTCTAGGGAAAGCCTATGAAGAAAAGGCAGTGCTCACCAACTTTGATTTTGGACTCTCTGATCCACTCAGCATCAGAAGAGCGTGCTTCTTGCGTTCCATTGAATGGATGTGAATTCATCACAATCATCGTACCGACTATGTGTACTCTCCAATTTGGCTTCCCGCCCCAGTCTTTAATTCAAAATCAATTGAAATACTTGTAGGATGTTCTAACATAAACAAAAAATGTGTTGTAGTGTGGCACAGTGATAGTGTCCCTACCCCTGGACCAGGAGGCCTGGGTTCCAAGTCTCACCTGCTCCAGAGGTGTACAATATTATGTCTGAACAGGTTGATTAGAAAAATAGGTTAATAATATTTTATTTTGCAAAACTTTACAAATAGGATATTGTAAAGCCATGTGTCCCAAAAGTGCCAGTGTGGTACTCCCCACGATTTCATGCTGCTGGTTTGTGCATGAAGTTTAAAAAAAATGAGTAAAGCAAGGCCACAGCTTTATATATGTGTGAAGAACTGGCTGCATTAGTCCTTCTACCTTGGGTAAAGGAAGCACTTACTTCCTTTTAAGTGCTAGGCATCAAAATTTCAGTTTAGAGATAGTAAGATCTGCAGATGCTGGAGTAAGAAATAACACACTGTGGAGCTGGAAGAACACCGCAGGCCAGGCAGCATTAGAGGAGCAGGAAAGTTGACGTTTCGGGTCAGGAAGGTCCTGACCCGAAACGTCAAAATTTCCGTTTAGTGACTTCTGTACACTGGTCTCCAACTGTGATGCATGAAAGGCCACAAGAAACCTAGTTTATCTTTGGCAACCTGATGTTTGAGGTGCTTCCCGAGTTAAGACACATAACTGGTCTCAGACCTAGATTTGCAGCACACTGAACAATGTTATTAATTAATTGCAGAGTGAATCTCAGTTGAATTGATTGTGATTTATTGCAACAGCCTGGATTTAACACTAAGCAGTTTTGCCTGTAGTTTTTTTTTTAAAGTTATCAGTAATAGATGCACATTTTGTGGTGACTGTAGGCATTCTACTTAGTTTGTCACCAACTGTTCAGAGATGTTATGACAAACCTCTGGAGCAGGTGGTCTTGAACCCATATCTCCTGGCCAAGAGTCAAGGACACGACTACTGCACCACAAGAGCCTCTTTAATATTCCAGTTATAATATTTTACACTTTATTACTGTCACCCGTTCTATGAGCTTGTAACTGGGACTTTATTATGAGTCATACAGCAATGAATACACAATGAAGCAAATCTACACTGCACTGTAGAACCAGTGAGCTCTTGCCTTTAGAAATCGGTATTGTGAATTGTTGCTCTAGTAATCTGGTAGCCTGTAACTAATGCTGACAGTGCTGTTCCAGTAGGAGAAATTGTACCAATATGCTAACATATTATGGACTTATAATGGCGGCAGGATGAATTTTAGGCATCACTCGGTACAGTAATTTTTGATTTCATTTTATAACTTGATTGTGGTTGTTTGTTGTCTCCTGCCTGTAGTGGGTTGATTTTTATCAGCTATTGATCTTTGTCATGAGGAGTTTTATGACATTGCAGGGATGTGAGCATGTTTTGGTCTCTTTCCTGAAACATCTATGTACTATATAATGCAGCATTAATGTCTGAATGGATGCCATGGAAACAAAATTGCCAATGTTAGCAGTGCTACAGTACATGAACAGTGTGTAGGTGTTCCATCCTTCTGAAGGATAGGCTCATATTGATCCACAGCGTAATTATAGTCTCCAAGCTGCATGCTAACCCCTTAAATGCTGCAGAATTGCAGCAAAGTGCAGGCAGTTTGTGTTGTCACCTAGTCTCCATCTTTCTATCTTTAAATATGCTAGCATCAATTATTAAATTTCTGCCAGTTTTTATCATATTGTTCATAAGGCTGACATGGATAAATCATGATTTCATTTTGCCAAGCCTCAAGGAACAGTTCTGGCATTGCATGGTAAATGTAGAACCCACCTGCTTTACCGATTTTTATCGTGTTGTTTCTTTTCTCCCTTTCTACTGTTTACAGTTAGTTTACCATTCTATAGTTTGAAAAGTAGTCTCTGCCCCGATACATAGCCCAGAAAACCTCTGAGCATGGGCAGTCAGTGTTCAACCTCATGGAGATGCCAAGCACAAAACTGACAATATTAGTGAATTTTACAGTGTTCAATATTGATCATCAAGGAAATACATTTTGCCTGTTATTTCCTTCCTGCTGCCTTTGGCCAAACTGTCTACAATCTGTTGTAATGACCCCTTTGGCAGTATTTGTTTACCAAGGAGCTGAACCTGGAATCTTTCTCAGCATTGCATTTGGCTCATTTGTCCACTAGTGGAGTGGGAATAATCTTTCATTAATATAGTGCAACATTATCACTCTTACATTGGAGCAATGTAAACCCTTAATAAAGAGGGAAGATGAGACACAGACCCAAAATGCCATAAATTGAAATTTTGCGTAAGTTTGTTAGTGCAATAATTTTGTAGCCTAAGAGTCAGTTAAAGTATATGGGTATTGACTTAATTCATGAAGATGAGGAACTAATCTAGGAACTAATACCTTCCCAACAACGACAGTACAGTTTCACTGAAGGGAGCCTTCCAAAAGGGATAGGAAAATTTCCCTGAAAAATTGAAGTTGTCATTTCCAAATCCTGTAGACTAAGAAGACCAAAGGAAGGTTGCTCCTTCAGAGATGAAAAATGGATAGACAATTAGCTTGTGCTGCTCTTGCTTGCCATCTATTGGTTGCTTGCAGTGTTGCAATAACATATCTGGATGTTTGCTTGGCTTATCTTCAGTTGGGAAGTGATGCATGGTGAAGGAGGGAAGTTAAAAGAAAAACAAACTTCAAGGGGAAGAAAGAGAAACTGTAAATTTAGTAGCAGTTGGACAGTAAATTTTACCACAGCTCCCAATGGTTGCGCATTTGTATGACAGCCGTATTTCCCAAATGCAATACCAGTGAAAACAACAACAGAAGTAGCTGGAAAAGATCAGAGTTAACGTTTCGGGTCCGGTGACCCTTCCAAGGTTAACTGTGATTTTTTTACTTCACAGATGCTGCCAGACCTGCTGAGCTTTTCCAGCTACTTTTGTTTTTGTTCCTGATTTACAGCATCCGCAGTCCTTTTGGATTTTATTTAACAATACCAGTGAGGATGGAATTGAGAACAAAATCACACATTTATGCATGATTGCTGGTAGGAGCCCAAGTCCTCTTTTGACCATTGCAGGAAGAAGCCTTTCTGAAGATCAATCCGCCAATGTATCATCACCTCCCATTCACCATGCATTGTTACTTGATTTTGTTTCATGGCAACTAATCCATGGAAAAGGGAAACATCAGAAGTTACCTGTATGACTCCAAATTCTACAGTGATTCGGCACTTGTGACCATGTTATAATCATGGGAGTTCCTAATGAATAAGAGGCAAGAAGATAGAATAATTTTACCAATCCAGTCAGTCAAGTGAAAATGAATTCAAGAAACAGAAAAGTATATTTAAAAATATCACGGAGGTTTGCCTTCCATGAGAACCATCATAAATATCATTTGTAATCCATTCTTCATAAAATTTCTATGTGACAAGGTTCTCCACTGATTCAGACTCGCAATATTTTATAGCTATCAAAAGGTACTGTTCCTACCTGGAAGATAATATCTTGTGTTTGCTCAATAAACTAATGTGAGGCTAATAATTTTGAATGCATTCCATTAAGCCTCTTGATCAGTGAAGTGTCATCTGTGCATGAACCTTCGGAATTTTGGTGATTCAGGGAGATAGAATACATGTTGCTGATAGAATGGTCTGGTATCTATTTGGGAGCCTTCAGACAGATTACAGCTGCTTTTTAGATTGCCTGAAAGATGACCTGTCAAGCCTGTTATCATTTGTGCTACTTCCCTGTCAGATGGCACAGTCCAGCTGAATAGTAAAATAACATCAGCGCTATGGATGTTTTTAGATCGACAATGTGCCTGGCTACTGTATTGCCTGCAGATGTTTATGCTCCTAACAAAGGGATTGTACCTATCCCTTTTGGAAGGCTCCCTTCAGTGAAACTGTACTGTCGTTGTTGGGAAGGTATTAGTAATATGCACCTTCATACTGACCAGCTCAGAACTGCCATGGTTAAACATGCAGTCTCTCAGAAGAAGCAGGTTGGCACAAGTACTGCAATGCTGACTGAGTTAAGCTATTAACATATTCATTATTGGAAATAATTGTTTTTGCCGTGCTGAAAGAAAGTTTCTGTAGGCAGCAGCAGTCTTCCACTGCCATTTGTCTGCAGTATTATCAGATTAGTCATTTCCAGGGAAGGTTCTTGATGAATTGTGGATTATTGTAGAAGATATTGATGATTTCACTGTTCCAGAATGCTCTGTAAGTAATTGTCTTTGAAACCTATCTTTTGTTTATTATTTAGTTGGTTATCAGCTATAATAAAAGCATAGCAAATCTACAATGTAGCTGTGTAGCTCTTGATTATTAGTAAAAGTAATTATTATTGCAGCATTGCATTCTGTTATGAACTTCTGTAGCCAGAAATATTTTGGCATTAAATAAGCAATGATTTGTGTTGTAGCATAAGGATAGGTGGAGCCTGTACCACCATTATAAATATCCTCCTATGTATGGCAGTGTCTTCATGTAACTACAATGAATATGCAACATAATGAACCTTTGGGATGTATCTGCAGAGCGGTATTAGAGATCAGCTTGAGTGTATAACTGTTGGTTATCTGTGAGTAAGATCCACTTTTACCTCAAACTGATGTAATGAGCTGTGACAACCTATTGAATACACAGCTCCAGTAGTGACTCACTGCTTGATTTTATTGGTAAGTCTGCACGCTGGCTGTTGCCTCTACTTTTGTTGAAATCCAGCATATTTTGTTTCCCTTGCAGTTCCACCCCCTTTTGTACCCAAACTGGAAACTGATGATGATGTGTCCAATTTCGATGAGCCGGAGAAAATCTCGCGCCCGGCGATCAAGGCACGGCCGCTGAATAAGTCAGGTTTTACAGGAGAGGATTTGCCATTTGTTGGATTATCCTTTAACAAGACATTGGCTGCACTCTCCTGCTCAGAGTAAGTACAATCTCCCAGTTAACACTTCCACCCTCAGTGTAATGCTTGTAGATCTGGAAAGGAATGTAACAGAGTCTGGCAGAGTGCTTAAAATGCCTGTGCAATATTTGCTTCAGGACAGCTATCTTGCAAACACTAATCGGTTATAAAGACCTCTTTGTGAAAAGATATTGTTTCGTTTAAATTTCCAGGGAGCCCAAGTAGCAGTTAACTTGGAGAGAATTCTTGCTTGTTAGCTTAGCTTGGATTAAATTTCTTAAGTGCAATCACTTATTATTTTGAGTAGAGGCTGATTCTAGTGCCTGGTGTTCAGTTTCCACCTTTTGGGTCTTGCTGTTTGGTTGTTGTAGTGTGTGAATTAACTGCTTTACTGTTGTAATTCTTCACCCTTGTCAGGGTAGTCGAGTGGTCCAAGGTGCCAGACTCAATCTTTGCCTTACTGAAGTCTGAGAAACTCTGGTGTTCAAATTGTTCAAGTGTTCAAATTGCACTCCAGAAACCAATCTGTGGTTGGGAAAAGATGCCTGGCTTCAGAATGTAGACAAACAAATGCATGATGAGAAACAATTCAAAAAGGTTAGGAGAGAATCTTTTTCAAAAAAGAGAAGGCTAACTGGAGCTATGAAATTAATTTCATAGCACAAAACAAAATACTGAAACATTTTACATTCGCGCGCACGCACAGTTAAAACAAAGGAAAACTGTGATAGGAATGGGGCCATGAAGTGATACTCAGGATAGCGCCACAGGTAATAATAGGGAGATGGCAGAATAACCAGGGTGATATATCAAACGTGGGTGACATTGAGTGTTATGATGAAGTGGGTATCAAGATTGGCATGTTCAAACATTTTAAAAAAGGCCATGCATTGAATAGACAAAAGAAACTTAAGACGATAAAACTCCTGCTTCAGTTGGATTTCAACTTCATGTTTTGAAAGAATCCAGAAAAAAGAGAGCAGAGGCATTTTTATACATATTTAATAATTTACTAGAAAAAGGTCAAGTGCTGGAGGGCTGGAAAATCGCCAAGATATTTGCTATATTCACTAAAAGAGGATAGAATCTGTTAAGCTGACCTGTTGATCACTGAAAAGAAAAATAATGGATTCCTTATTAAAGGAGAGAATAGAAAACATATAGAAGTAAGATGTATCATAATGAATAGTGTGGATTTGTCAAGGAGAAATTGTGCTATGATGATCTTAGTGAATTTTTGAGGAGGTGCCGGAGCGCGTAGACAATACTAATGCAATAGATCTTTGTATCTGGATTTTCAAAAGCACCATAGTAAGATGATTACTAACAGGGTAATGAATAAGGTTGGACAATATAGAGTCAGGGACAAGTGGCAGAGTGGATTGCTAGCTCACTTCAAGACAATGCAGAGAGTGGGAGTTAAAGGTGGCTATTCAGAGTGGCAGAAGGTGGGAAGTGGCATTCCATAAGGATCAGTACTGAGACCACTGCATTTCACAATTTGCGTAGGCGATTTGGAGCTTTTGATTCCAAAGTCTTTCTAAATTCGGGGTGATGGAAGGCCAATACTGGAAAGGACTACAGCAAATTGCAGGAAGACCAAATAAACTCGCAGAATGGGCAAGTAATGGCAAATGAAGTTGAAAACGCACAAGTGAGGTTGTACATTTTGATACGAAGAATACGGCTACCAGAAATGTGGAAGTTTAACTGAGGTAGAGGAGCTGAATAACGTGTAAGTGCAAATACATCAGTCACTATAAGTTGTGCTACAGTTTAACGAGGCCATTTAATAAACAAAAAATCAGATGCTACTTTATATTGCTAGAAGGTTAGAATTAAAAAGTAGGAAAGTTACACTAAAACTGTTGTGAACCTTGGTTGGACCAAATATTCTGGTGGCCAGAATGTAGGCACTATGCTTAAATAACATAATATAGAGATGCTAGAAATGAGCAAAGGAGATTTACGAGCAAAGGAGATTACAAGCATAATACAAGAAATGTGTGGCTTACATACCTTGAAAGAATTGACAAAATTTACGCTATTCGTTCTTTGAAAAAAAAGTCTGAAGGGTGACCTAATAAAGATATTTAATCTTGTAGAACACTTTTAATAGAGTGGATGCAGAGAGAATATCACCTATTGAAGGGCAAATGCAGCTAAGGCCATAAGTGTATGAAAGTTGCCACAAGACCCAGTAGTGAATTGAGGAGAAATCTCTTTACCTAATCAGCAGTGAGAATTTGGAAGTGACTGTCACAGCAGTTGGTTGAAGTGAATAACGTTGATGGATTTCAGGGAAAGTTAAAAACACATTTGAGGAAGCAAGAAAGAAACTCTTGTAATGGTATATTAAAATGAGGAAAGATGGGAGAATACTCCAGTGCAGCATAAAGACTGGCATGGACTGATTGGGCTGAATGGTCTGTTGATGCTACATATCCTTTTTATTTTAATTGTTCATGGGATGTGGGTATTACTTGCTTTATCCTCTTGCCCTTCGGTGGTGTTGCAGACCTGGTTTCATGAACCTCTATGTAATTTTATGTATGTAATATTGTGTAACGTTATCTATTGTGCACCTGTACCAAAGCTCTTCTCAATATCCTTTTTCTAAGGAGAATAAGCCCAGCTTCTCCAACCTAACCTCGTAGCTGAAAAATCTAACCTCCTGAAGTACTCTCCTCCTGAAGTAAATCTCCTCTGCGTCATCTTAGGACTCTTACACTCTTCTTAAAGTGTGTGATTACCGGGACTGGATGCAAAACTCTAGTTATGTTGTGTCCAGAGTTTTTTAAACGCTTAACATAACTTTCCCTCCTTCTCAGTACCTATATTTATGAAGCCTAAATAATCATACTATTCTAAGTATTGTAATGATATGTTCTGCTGCCTTTTGATTTATACACATTCCTGCACAGGTCCTATAGACCCTGTGCGCTTTCTACGACTCTTCCATTTCACCAGTGACATTTAAATGCAACTAATAAATCTGGAAGTAAATGCTGGTCTCTCTAATAATGGCAATGGGTGCAAAAACTTATCTGGTACACTAATATTCTTTAGAGAAGGAAACCTGCTGTCCTTACCTGCTCTGGCCTAAATGCTAGTTTTTCCTTTGTTGTGACATAACTGGGAAGAGGATGACAAATGTGCCTGACTGACTGCTATCAACACATGAATAATTCACACCAGGTTCATTAATAACAGAAAGTAACTGTCTATTTACTGTAATGACAGAAGGCAAAAGAAAGAAAGGATTTTTAATCTCATAATGTGCAACTTGTGCTATAACTCTTCAAAACCCCAAATATGCATGCACAGACAGATCAAAAATAAACAGCTGGACACAATGAGTGGAAAAAGAATATATACAGAATAAACAAATTCTGAAGATTGCAAGTATAGTTTTAAAGTGTGGCTTAAATTGGCTCATACTGTTCTTTTTCAATTTTGAGATGGATGAAACATTGTCTGCAAAGTAATGACCGTTCTTAACTTCAATAATAGATCTGGTAGACACAAGAATTTTCTTGTTAGATTTTCTTTAAGGCTTTCTGAGTTTTCTGTCTTTTTCCCTGAGAGAGAGAGAAAGAGAAAGAGAGAGAGATGGATACTTTCAGTTTGCAGGATCTCGATGTTTTCTCTTTTATGCCCTGACACTTACAACTTTTAATACTCTCATTGAACTGCAGTCAGAGGGCTGTATCTGGCAGCATTTCCTTAACTCAAAAGACTCTGTTGCTCTGTCTCCAATTCTACCTATTGCTGGTTTTTGTAATTGGAAGCCTGTGGCCAGCGGTGTGCCACAGGGTTCAGTGCTGAGACCCTTGCTGTTTGTTATTTACATTCACAATGTGAATGTAAATAACAAACCATTAAATTGGATGTGAATGCAGAAGGTATAATTAGTAAATTTGCAGATGACATGAAAATTGGTGTTATTGTTGATACTGAGGACAATGGTGTCAGGCTACAGTCTGATGCTGATCAACTGGTAAAATGGGCAGAGCAAAGGCATGTAGAGTTTAAACCTGACAAGTGTGAGGAGATGCATTTTGGGAGGTCTAATAAGGGAAGGACATAATGAATGAGAGGGCCCTCGTGAGTATTGATGAACAAAATGACCTTGGTTTACCAGACCATAGATCCCTGAAGGTGTCAGCACAGGTAGACAGGATGGTGAAGAAGGCATATGGAACACTTACCTTCATTAGCCGGGGCAGAGAATATAGGAACAAGGAAATCTTGTTACAACCTTGTATATCATTGGTTAGGCCACAGATGGAATATTGTGTGTAGTTCTGGTTGCCAACCTATTAGAAGGACGTGATCGTGTGGGAGAAAGTGCTCCCGCCTTCTTCCTTGACCAGAGGCCTGAGCAATCCCCATCCACCTCCACTCTCCTCTGCCTGGCTGGACTTGTTCTCTCACTGAACAACTTCTCCTTCAATTCATCTCACTTCTGCCAAGTCAGAGGTGTGGCCATGACTCGTCTGCCCCTCTTTATGGGGTATGTGGAACAATCCTTGTTCCAGTCTTACACTGGCCCCCTCCCACAACTCTTTTTCTCAGTATGTCGATGACTGCTTCAGTGCCACTTCATGCTCCTGCCAGGACTTTGAAAACTTCACTCATTTTGGCTCCACTTCTCACCCCCTGTAACTTTCACATCGTCCATTTCCGACACTTCCCTTCCTTTCCTTGACCTCTCTATCTTCGTTTCGGTGTATAAACTGTCCACTGCCATCCACTACAAAGTCACTGACTCCAATCACTAACTTCACTACAGCTTGTGACACCCCACATCCTGCAAGGACTCCATTCCATTCTCCCAGTCCCTTCGCTCAAACAGATATGACATTGGCAATGCCACCTTCCAAAACAGTGCTGCTGACATGGCTTGCTTCTCCCATGACTCTGGTTTTCCACACACTATGGTTGACAGGGCCCTCAACTGCATCTGACCTATCACCCGTGCTTCTGCCCTTGCCCCTTTCCGTCAGTCTCAATAGTGTGATTGGGTTCCCCTTGTGCTCACTTTTTTCTTCCCACCAGCCTCCACATTCAAAAAATCATTCTCCACCATTTCAGACAACTCCAGCAGAATGCCACCACCAAACACATCTTTCCCCTCACTCCCCCTGTCTGCATTTCGTAGGGATCGTTCCCTCTGGGGCACCCTAGTCTATTCCATGACTTTCAAGACCACCCATCCTCTCCACGGCACCTTGCCATGTAACTGCAGAAGGTGCAATACCTGCCCCTTCACCACCTCCCTGCTCACCATCCAAGGGCCTAAACAATCTTTCCAAGTGAAGCAGATTTTCACCTGTACCTCCCGCAATCTCGTGTATTGCACTTGCTGCACCCAATGTGGCCTACTATGTATTTGAGAAACCAAGCACAGACTGGGTGACCACTTTGCAGAATATCTCTCGTCTGTGCGCAGCATAACCTCAACCTTCCAGTAGCCAGTCATTTTAACACAGCATCCTACATGTCTGTCCTTGGCATGTTGCGGTTTTTCAGTGAATCACGCCGTAAGCTGGAGGAGCAACATCTCATCTTCAGACTAGGCATTTTACAGCTTTCTAGACTTAATATTGAGTTCAACACCTAGAAATTGTGAATGATTTCTTCCCTTTTCTTTTAGCTTGTCATTATGTCCTCCACCCCCCAACCCCGCCCCCCCCTCCCCCCCCACCACCACCACCACCACCCCACACCATCTCAGCTACTGTCCTTTCAGGTCTGACAGGAGATACACCATTGTTCTGCCATTCCCACATTCTGATCATTTAATCTGAACTATCAACATCTTTTCTCCATCAACACCCTACACCCACTACCTCTGTCCCCCAGCTAAAGCATAAGTGCTGTCCCCTCCACACTTCAGCTCTGATGAAGAGTTATCTAGATTGGAAATATTAGCCTGCTGTCTTTCAACGGATGCTGTCTAACTCGTGATCACCAGCATTTGTTGTTTTCAGTACAGATTCCAGCATCTGCAGTAATTTGTTCCTACATTGGGTCTCTGGATTATTGGTCCAGTTACATTACTACTATGCCACTGCCTCCCCAACCTCAAACTGAAGTGAGTTATATATCACCAATGAAACAGAATCTGCCAGTTTTATTGATGGTTGATGCACCACCATCAAAAATAATTCTGAAAGTAAGCCTATTCTTGTTTCCAGGTCAGTGACATCGATGATGGACTCACCAGCCAAGACTAACTCTCTGGAAAAAAAGCTGCTGTTAAAGAACAAAGAACTGCAAGAAACACAGGATACATGTCATAAGGTACATGTGCAACAAATCACATTTTCTTTCACCTGTTTGTCTGCAGGTTGCAGAGAACAGGGTCCCAGATTTTCCCAGCTGATCAATTTCCCTGATGAATATCATTGCCTCTTCATTTTTACCTTCCTTTCTTGTAGCTCCCTATTTGAACTTTGCCATATCCTTTACCACAGTATTGGACATTGCTCAGATCTTTTGAACGTGATCTCACAGTTAGTTATATATATTTTGTGAGCATTGTTTTGTAGAAGCAGAGAGAAGTTTCTTGGATCACATTTGAACAGATATGTGTATCTCTCTTTATGTTGCCTTATGCCTGGATTTGTTGATGAGCTCCAAAAGAACTGTGGATGCAGGAAATCAGGAACAAAAACAGAAGTTGTTGGAAGAGCTCAGTAGGTCTGGCAGCATCTGTGAAGAAAAATCATCAGAGTTGACACTTCAGGTCCGGTCACCCTTCCTCAGAACTGAAGAGCTCATTTGACGATGCGAGATGTAAAAATTTATGTAAAATGTGTGAATTCCATCGTATTTTCTTGCATTTGTATTTCGATGTTCCAAATAGCTTGTGAGATGCTTACATTTATGGTTGTTTCAATCATGTCCAATGAAGGTGATCAAAGTATGGGTGCTCTGTGCCTTCATGCGGCATAACGTCGGCAACTTTCAGGTTTTAACTGATATTGGAGCATAAGGCAGTGACTGCCTGCCTGTTAAGGAGAGGATTGAATTTTGATTTGATTTATTATTGTCATGTGTTCCTAAGTACAATGAAAAGTTTTTTTTTTTTGTTTTGCGTGCAGTACAGGCAGATCATACCAAATAAAATGCATAAGGGTAATAGAACAGAGTGAGAAGCACAAAGATACGGTTACAGAGAAGGTGCACAAAGGGTGAGGGCAACATTAAATTTGAAGTTTCAGAGGTCCAGTCAGAAGACTAATGACAGTGGGGAAGAAGCTGTTCTTGAATCCTGTTTAGGCCTTTGTACCATCTACCTGATGGAAGAGATTATAACCGGGGTGGGAGACATCTTTGATTGTATTAGCTGCCTTCCCAAGGCAGCAGGAAGTATAGGTGGAGACAGTGGATGGAAGGTTGCCTTGTGTGATGGACTGGGCTGTGTTCACAACTCTGTGTAGTTTCTTACTGTCCTGAACAGAGCAGTTGCCATACCAAGCCATGATGCATCTGGATAGAATGCCTTCTACGGTGCAACTCTAAAAATTAGTAAGGGTCTTTATGGAATTCTGAATTTCCTTAACCTCCTGAGGAAGGCATTGTTGTGCTTTCAAGACTGATGTATCAACATGGGTGGACCAGGACGGATTGTTGGTGATCGTCACTTCTAAGAACTTCACACTCTCGACCTTCTCTAACTCACTCCATTGATGTAAATAGGGGCATGCCCTCCACCTCGCTTCCTGAAGTCAATGAGCACCTCTTTAATTTTACTGACATTGAGGGAGAGATTATCTTTACACTATGCTATCAAGCACTTTATCTCTATGTCTCTTTCCTGTATTCTGTCTCGTTGTCATCTTGAGCTTAAGAGAAAGAAAGCAAAGTCTTATCTGATTTACTCATTTTCCTTTTGGTTCTCTCTTTTAATGAGGTAGATTGAAGGTGTGTCCCCAAACCCTGGTTTCTGGATTCCAATTATTGTAATCAACACACAGCCAAAATTTTTAAGATGCAATCAACGATTGGGTTTAGTAGCCCAACATTGAAATATTAAATAAAAAAATTGAAACACACTTGGGAAATTCAGGAAGATAAGCGAAGAGAGGAGATAGATTACACGTTTTTGGTAAAACCAGAGGTAATAAAATCAAAAGGCGGTATCTGGTGCAAACATCACTTTCAGGTGGCGCAAGAGGGATCTTGCACTAAATCTCAAAGTGACATCATGGAAGGAAATGCCACTGTTGGCTGTGTGAAGAATGGAATTTAGGACTCTGGGATCTGTAACACTGTGATCCTGTACTAGGGTGAGGGACAGTGTTAAGTAGTTGATGGGGAAGGCACAGCAGCAGCAGCCCCCAGCATGGCACCTCCTGAGTTGGGAAGGCCTGGGCTTGGGTGGCGTGTTGGTGGCTGGAGAAGGCTGTGAAGTGAGCTGATGTTGGCTAAGGAGGGCTGGACGGTGGTACCTGAGAAGGTAGACATGCCCCCCCGTCTCTGGGAACGCTTGCACTGTGCTGATATCACACGCAGGCTGGTGGTGACATGAGCGGCATACCTGCAGAAACTTCTTGTGAGCATCACAGGCCATGTCCATACTACCCTTTGGACATTCGTGATAGTCATTCTGTTTTCTAAAAGAATACAGTTACAACATCATGGAGGTCCAATAATAATTTGGTGAGCTGGGCTCAGTTGTTTTCCTCTTTGCAGGTAAATTTTAGGCTTCTTTCCAGCTAGCCATTTGGAGATAAGTGGCGGATCTGAGGCAAGCTGCCATCTTAGCCTGGCATCCTGCTCTCCCTCTGGAAGCTAACCAGCAACTGACTTAGAATCCTAAAATTATATACTTAAGCAATTAATCAATCTCCGATTTCAGTCGTGTGACAAAGACAGGCACTTCTGGTGGCAGGCCCATCATAATGGGATAATTTTAGGTCAAAACAGGCATCGCCTTACCTCTCTTGTTAGAGTTTCCATTGTGAGGTGACTAAATAGCTATTATAACCTTAGTGCCTATTTTAATAGAATGCATTTTGATTTCCTTTGCCCAGAGCTGGCTTGAAGTCGATGGTTCATCTCCAGCTCCTGCGTATCACCTTTAGCTGGAATGTCTACACTGCAGGGGGTTCAGATGTTTCTGGAAACGTGATCATCTGCAGCCATTTTGACTCCAGTAAGAAATGGCATTAACATCTGAAAATATGGGAGAGAATAGTTTTCTTTGGGATTTTTCTTCATGCCCTCAGACCACAACAAATAGTGTTGCCATCACTGAATACCTCAGTATTGACACTTGGAACAGGCTTGCCATTGAACCATAAACTTACCAAGCCGGCCATATAAAGGCTGGAAATTCTGTGGTGAGTAACTCATCGCTTGACTCCCCAAGGCCAGTCTGCTTGAATTTGGTACATGTTGGATGTATGAAATGTTCTCCAACAAAATTCAACTCGACAACATCCAGCGTAATGATTCATCTCCTGCTCACCGTGTTAAATTCACTCCTTCTACAACTAACTCTGTAGTATCAGTGTGCAGCATCTACCAGATACACTACAACAACTCACCAAGGTTTCTTTGACAGCGCCTTGCAACTGCACAACCTCTGCCATCTAGGAGAATCCTGGAAATAGTTGGTTTCTATCCAAGCCATATATCATCCGGACTTGTAAATTTTTAAGATATGTTTTATTCATTCATAGCATGTGAGTGACATGGCTCAGCCAGGATTTGTTGCCTAACCTAGTTGCCCTTGAAGGTGAACTACTTTCTTGCAGTCCATTTGGTATTGGTACACCCACAGTGCCGTTAGGGTTTTGACTTAGTGGCACTGAAGGAACAGTGATGAGTTTTCAAGTCAGGATGGTGAGTGGCTTGTGGGGAAACTTGAAGGTGGTGATTTTCCCACGTATCTGCTACCCTTGTCCTTCGAGATGGAAGTGGCCTTGTGTTAGGAAGTGCTGACAGGGGATCTTGTGTGAATTTCTGCAGTGCATCTTGTCAAAAGTACACACCTCTGCTATTGAGCGGGAGTGGATGTCTGTAGTGTGGTGCCAATCAGGCAGCTGCTTTGTATTGAATGGTGTCAAGCTTCTTGACTGTTGCTGGAGCTGCACTCATCAGGCAAGTGGGGAGTATTCCATCACACTTCTGAATTGTGCCTTGTAGATGATGGACGGGCTTTGGGGAGTCAAGAGTGGAGTTACTTGCTGCAGATTTGCTAGCCTCTGATCTGCTCTTGTAATCACAGTATTGATATGGCTGGTCCAGTTTAGTTTCTGGTCTGTGCTAGTGCCTAGGATGTTGGTAGTCGTGGGTAACACTATTGATCAAGGCAAATGTCACGGGATGATGGTCAGACACTTTGTTTTTGGAGATAGCTATCATCTGTTATTTGTGTGCCGTGAACGTTACTTGCTACTTTTCAGCCCAAGCCTGGATATTGTCTAGGTCTGGCTGCATTTGAAAATGAACTGTTTCAACATCTGCAGATTCATGAGTGGTACTGAACATTGTGCAATCATCGGCAAACATCCCCACCTTTATGATAGAAGGATGATAATCGATGCAATAGCTGGAGATGGTCGGGTTCGAGAGTCTACCCAAGCAGTTTGTGTAGAACTGTACTGGAGCTGAGATGACTGACCTCCAACAACCATAGCCATTTTCCTTTTGTGCCAGGTACGACTCCAACCAGCAGAGAGCTTTCCCCCGATTCCCATTGACTCCAGTTTTGCCAGGATGCTTGATGCCATACTTGAGTCAAATACAGCCTTGGTGTCAAGGGCTGTTGAATTATTCAAGAGATGCAGGAGAATCAGTTCACATTTATGGCACAGAAGATGATGTGTGCAATGATACTGCCAATGAGTACTGTTTGGTGAAAAGGTTGATCTATCTGATGCTTGTAAGAGCAGGTTTTGTCTTCCGAACTAAATGTGTCACAGCGGCAACTGATAATTATGACTATTCACACCTTTTTATTGCATTCTCTGTGAAGTAATATCCTTTTCTATACTGTGACTCCGGAGTAATTAGGAATGAGTGATAAAAGCAGTTCTCGTCAGCAGCACTCGGATCCCATTAGTGAATAAAAAAACTGAGTGGAATTATATAAATTAGTATTTAAGACTTTTGTTTCTGAATTTGATACATTATATTGTGTAAAGTAAATTTATGTTTCCAGGGAGGTTATTTTATAAATAATTAAATAATAAAAATTATTTTGGCTCCTTTCTGTGCTACTTTTTGGCATGGGTTTGGTATCACAGCCTTTGGCCGGGAGTAGGAGAATGATTTACAGGCTGATTTAGAAACCTGATTCAGCATGTCGTGATTGTGTCTTCCTTACTTATTAAGTTTTCTACTGGAACTTGAATCAGGAGTCATCTGGCTCAGAGATAGGAACGCTACCAAATAAACCACAAGATCTTTTCAAGAGTTTGTGTTGTGATCACTCCTCTTTTTGAAATCCTGTATTTAATGACCTATGCTTGAATGTACAAGGCCTAATCTAAAACTTTATAGGTGACTCAAAATTCTGAAATGTAGTTAATAGTAAGGAATAACTGACTATAAGAGGCTGTAGGTATGTTAGTGCAATAGGCAGGTAAAATTTGACGCACGTTAAGTGATTCACTCTTTAAAGGAAGAGTGAGGAAAGGCTGCATAAACTAAATGGTATACTTGTAAAGGGAATGCAGGGTTTATAGCCATGTGTTCCCAATTCTTTCAAGGTGTTGGAGCAAGTCGAGAGGCTGCTAAAATGTCTTGAGATTCTTGGCTTTGTAAATAGAGGTATTGTGCGCAAAGACAAGGAAGGTACACTGCATGGTTAGGCCTCAGCTGGTATATTGTGGCCAATTCTGTTCACCGTATTTAGGAAGTGTATTGAGGCCTTAAGAGGGAACAGAGGGTTGATTAAGTTGGTACCACGGTGAAAGACTTCAGTTATGTGTAGAGAACGGAGGAATTGTATAAATGTCTTCAGAACAGAGAAGGCCAAGGTGAAATTTAGTAGAAACATTCAAAATTTTGAATGTTTGATAAGACCAGCTGCTACTTTGAAACAATGTGTTTGGGAGGCCATACTGGATTTGGTTTTTGGCAATGAACCAGGCCAGGTGGGAGAGCATTTCAGTGATAGTGATCACAACTCCCTGACCTTTACTATAGTCATGGAGAGGGATAGGAGCAGACGGTATGGGAAAGTATTTAATTGGGGAGGGGAATTACAATGCTGTTAGGTAGGAACTGGAGCATAAATTGGAAACAGATGTTCTCAGAAATGTCAGAAATGTGGAGGTTGTTGAGGGAGAACTTGCTGTGTGTGCTGGATAGATTTGTCCCACTGAGGCAAGGAAGGGATGGTAAGGTGAAGGAACCTTGGATGACAAGACATGTGGAGCATCTAGTCAAGAGGAAGAAGGAAGCTTACTAAAGGTTGAGGAAGCAAGGATAGGACAGGGCTCTAGAGGGTTACAAGGTAGCCAGGAAGGAACTGAACAATGGACTTGGGAGAACTAGAAGGGGGCATGAAAAAGCCTTGGCGGGTAGGATCAAGGAAAACCCCAAGGCGTTCTATACTTATGTGAGGAACAAGAGGATGGCCAGAGTGAGGGTAGGGTAGATCAGGGATAGTGGAAGGAACTTGTGCCTGGAGTCAGAGGAGGTAAGGGGGGGATCCTTAATGAATACTTTGTTTCAGTATTCACCAGTGAGAGGGACCTTATCATTTGCGAGGACAGTGAAACAGGCAGGAAGGAGGATGTGCTAGAAATTTTGAAAAATATGAGGATAGATAAGTCCTCTGGGCCAGACGGGTTATATCCAAGGTTACTATGGGAAGCAAGGGAAGAGATTGCTGCACCTTTGGCGATGATCTTTGCGTCCTCACTGTTCACTGGAGTAGTACCAGATGATTAGAGGGTATTCCCTTGTTCAGGAAAGGAAACAAGGATAGTCCTGGAAATACAGACCAGTCAGTCTGTCTTCTGTGGTGAGCAAATTATTGGAGAGTATTCTGAGAGATAGTATTTATGATTATTTGGAAAAGCATATTTTGATTAGATGTAGTCAGTGTGGCTTAGTGAGTCACAAGTCATGTCTCACAACCCTTATTGAATTATTTGAGGATGTAACAAAGCACATTGAAGGTAGAGCAGTGGATGTGGTGTGTATGGATTTTAGTAAGGCGTTTGATAAGGTTCCCCATGGTAGGCTCATTCATAAAGTAAAGAGGCATGGGATCCAGGGAAATTCGACTGTCTGGATACAGAATTGGCTGCCCAGTAGAAGACACAAGGTGGCAGTAGATGGTAAGTATTTAACTTGGAACTCAGTCACCAGTGGTGTTCTGCAGGGATCTGTTCTGATCTGCACTTTGTGATCTTTATAAATGACTTGGATGAGGGAGTGGAAGGGTGGGTTAGTAAGTTTGCTGATGACACGAAGGTTGGTGGAGTTATGAACAGTGTGGAGGGCTGTTGTTGGTTGCAAAGAAGTGGCAGATGGAATTCAACCCGGAAAAGTGTGAAGGGATTCATTTTGGAAGGTTGAATTTGAATGCAGAATAAGAGATTAATGGCAGGATTCTGGGCAGTGTGGATGAACAGAGGGATCTTGGCGTCCACGTCCATAGATCCCTCAAAGTTGCCGCCCGATTTGATGGGATTGTTAAGAAGGCATATGGTGTGTTAGCTTTCATTGGCAGGGGCATTGAGTTAAAAGCCGTGAGGTTATGCTGCACCTCTATAAAATCCTGGTTAGACCACACTTGGAATATTGTGTTCAGTTCCGGTCGCCTCACTATGGAAAGGATGTAGAAGCTTTAGAGAGGGTGCAGAGGAGATTTACCAATATGCTGCCTGGACTGGAGGGCAGGTCTAATGACGAAAGGTTGAGGGAGCTAGGACTTTTCTCATTGGAGCGAAGAAGGATGAGAGGTGACTTGATAGAGGTTTACAAGATGATGAAATGCATAGATAGAGTGGATAGCCAGGGTGGAAATGGCTATCATGAGGGGGCATAATTTTAAGGTGATTGGAGGAAGGCGTAGGGGAGATGTCAGGGGTAGGTTCTTCACACAGAGAGTGGTGGGTGCGTGGAATGCTCTGCCAGCAGTGGTAGTGGAGTCAGATACATTAGAGACATTTAAACGACTCTTGGATATGCACATGGATGATGGTAAAATGAAGGGTATGCGGGTTTGATTTTAGAGTAGGATAATAGGTCGGCACAACATCGTGGGCCGAAGGGCCTGTACTGTACTGTACTGTGCTGTACTGTTCTATGTTAATAAATTTTAAGAAAAGGATGCAAGTAAGTCAATTTGAAGCAATATGAGGTGGGGAAAAACAAAATTACACGTAGTTGTATTGAACTTGAGTGCAATGCCTGAAAGGGCATGGAAGGAATTTCAATATTAATATCCAAAAGGGAAATTGATAAATCTCTGAAATGGAAGTGTTTTCAGGGGCTGCGGCAAGACAGAAGCAAAATGGAACCAATTAAATAGCTGTTTCAAAGATCTAGTATGTGCATGGTAGGTCAACTACCTCCTCCAGGACTGTGTTATTTCTATGACTTAAATGAACAGTGAATTGAAGCGGAACTTGAAGAAGTATTTGGATGGGTGCTGAAGGGTCAGTTTCTTAAAAACAGAAGTTTATATCTAAAATGTACAGTTAGTCCCTGACTTGCACGAGTAGTCAATGACTACCCAAGAAACCGGAGAAGTTTTTTTACCTTGAGCGCAGAGTAATGCAAATGAATTGGCTTCAGAAGGAAATTTTGCGTGCAGTGATGCATTGGCATGAAAATAACATGAATCAATTGGTGTGAATTATTGTGTGGTTACATTGGAAACTCAGGAGTATTAGCTTTTTCAGCTACCTAGTATCTGTAAATTCATATCATCTTTGTAATGTTTCTGTGCAGCTTATCTGATTTTACTGGTTATTAAAAGTAGGATTGCTGAAGAGCCAAGTTTTAACCTTTATTTCACTAATCGATTTTCTGACTTAAATTATTTTCCTCATGATAGACTTGTTTTTTTTTAAAATTGACTAGCAACTAAACATATTTCATTTGTTGTTTGAAATGTTACAGCACAGGCATAGCAAGCCAAACCAAATCAGCCACTATTGCTGGTTAATGGTACAGTGATCTCAAAACATTTAGTGACCCTCAAAATTGTTCAATTGTTCCTTACCAGACTTTACAAATGACAGATCTTGCACTCCAGGTTTATAGCATTAAACAGAATTAACAATTTCTTGGTCAAAATGTAACTTAAGCAGAACATTGATAAATAATAAGGCAATCTAGTTAATATCTGCAATCTAAGTCCAGTCTTCTTTGAATATAAACCTCCACACTCACATCGACAAACAGACACTGTTAAGGGATAAATTTTTTAAAATTGCTAGTTTGATAACTGTTTCAATGAAGAATACCAGCCTTTCATGAAATTGTTTGATGGATTGTGTTACGGGCACATAGAATTGTGTAGTTTGCTTGCTGGTCAATACAAACTGTTTCCATAGAGCTCTGGAAACTTCTTTACTTAATTTATTATAGACTGGGGTTCTTTTGTCAGAACTTTCAACAAACAGAATAACTAGGGAGAACAAAACCAAAATACCGCTTCTCAGACTGATAGCTTCTAAAGCAAAAGTGTCTCCTGCCCAAAACCCTAATTGGCGCCAGTTCACTTTTTGTTTTCTCTCTTTTTGAGCATTCTTTGTGGTTGGCTGGCCAGCATCAGTTCTCCCTTGATTGACCAATTCACCATTCAATCGCCTGCCAGTCACTGAGGATAACATCATCTTGGTGCTATTTGACCACCACGCTTTTTAAAGCAGGAATTAACCTGCATTATCTTTCCAGGCCAGTTCCCAACAGCAAACGTCAACCTTTTGTTCTCCACTTTTTTCTTCTGAAAACGAACTGCTGTTCAAAATCCATGGCTCGAGGCTAAAAATGAGAAAAACAAAAGAAAAATACCAATGGCCTCAACAGTGTGGATTCATGGAAAAGTTTCTGGGAGTATAAGCTTTCATTGGTGAACTCTTTTAAACAAAAGTGAAGAACTTTCTCTAATCCGTGCTGCCATGCTGACTTGGTTATCTTGTTACTTTTAGTTAGATGAAATAGGTTTCTTTCATACTGTGTTGCCTTCCTGCCAACTACCATTAAAATAACTGATTCCATGGTTATGTTCCTGCTACTTAAACAGTGGAATCACACCAGCTGTTCTCAGTTCACTGCCATATGGTCTGTCTCTGAACTGCTGCTAATGATTTCTACCAACCAATGCCAGCAACACAATATGGTTGTACCCTGTGACTTTCTCTCCTAACAATTGGAGCTGTCGCATGGAAACTGCACATTGCTTTAGTCACAACTATAATACTTGGAGTGTTCTGTGCAGTTTTGATCAAGAGTTGATGAAAGAAATGTGTGAATTAGGGAGGTAGAGAGAAGAGTCAATGTGGTGATTCTTGCAATTAAAATATTGCATAATGGGATGAAACCTTCATATTGAGGCTTTTGCGGAGAGGGGGTATATGAAAGGAGAGTTTGTAATAGGCAAGTTTAAAAATCGTTTCAAGTTAAATAAGCAATGATCTTAGTACAGGAGAGCGCAGGATCAAATAGCAAATGGCCTGAAGCTGGGATTTCTTTACATGACATGAATAGGGTCACAGATGCAAAAAACCTAGGAATGGTATATCAGAGAGTTCACATTATTATAATGAAGGAAAGTCTGTAGATGTTTTAGTGCAATGATAAGCTAAGATCGATGTAGACCAGTGGCTTCCTTCAAAGGCACTTATCTTATAACTTCTTTCAAAGTAAAGATAGTCGAAAGTAGAACTTGAAATGCAGTCATGCCAAAAATTAACTGGGAAGAGTGTGTCTACAATCATTCCTCATTATTCTACAATATGTTTAAATATATAAAATCCCAATGAAATCACCAAAATGACCAATTTTCTCAAATGCTAATCAAGACAAAAACAATTCACACCAGGTTTCTTCAGTAGCAGAAAAAAAAACGCAATTTATTGTAATAGACTTGACTTGAACAAGAGTACTGAAAAGAAAGGTTTACTAATTTATGAAACTTAAACTGTACTCCTTCAAGACCTCAAATATACACGCGCACACAATCACGATTAAGGTAGATAAAAGACAAACCGTTTAACTTGCATTCTATGGGTGGAAAGGCGTATAGACAAGTTAAAGAAAATTCTGAAGATCATAAGTCCAGACCACAAGGTTGAAAGTTAGTTTTCTCTCAATCCTTTGATTTTTGCAATGATGATCACTACTGTCTATAGAGTAAGGTTCTTCTTCAATTTGCTGGTTGATCAGGTGAACTTGTGTTTTTTTAATATGAATTATTTCTTTTAAGGTTTTCTGGGGTTTTTTTCGCTTTTCCTTACAGCAAAGGAGTGAAGGATGCTTTCTGTCTGCCGGAATTGGATGATTTTTCCACACTTCTGCTTTTGACCCTTACAGCTTTTAATACTCTGCAGTTCAACCAATTAGAGTGCTGTTATGAGAGAGTATTTCTTTAACTTGAATGATTCCCTGCCATTCAGTCACAACTTCTTCCTCTCACTGCTTCCACAAAGTAGCAACATAGCACACAGCTTAACAATGTGCACATTTCATTTTTAAATTGCAAGACTGTCTGGCTTTTCACTTCATTTCATTTCGGCTTCCAGACCAAAAAAATGCGGTTTCTTGCAATAATCACCATCAATCACAAGTTTGGGATATATGGGGCAACTGGCTTGGTGTGTTAGTGACCAAAACAGAAATTGCTGAAAAATCTCAGCAGATCTGCCAGCTGATGCCAGATTAGAGTTAACGAAACATTAACTCTGATTTCTCTCCACAGCTGCTGCCAGATCTGCTGAGATTTTTCAGCAATTTCTGTTTTTGTTTCTGATTTCCAGCAGCTGCAATTCTTTGGGTTTTTTTTTATTTAGTGTGTTCGTGATGTATTTATTTGATTCTTATTTTTCAGATGGATCAAGAAGTTACCCATTTGCAACGTAAACTTTCTGAGCTGGAAACAGCACTTGAGCAAAAGCATGTGGAACTTAAAGCATCTGAAACCCAGAAGTCAATCCTGGAACAAGACTTAGCCACGTATATAACAGAGTGTAGTGTAAGCAGAAGCTACTGTTTATTGAACTGTGTCTAAGGACGATATTCAGATTACTTCAGCTTGTTCTAGATTTTAAACACCTCTAATTTTCCTGGGTGACATGACCATTATCATGGCATCATGTCCCTCAACCCTAACTTTGGAAGTCTTTCTTTCTACTCTTGTTTAAGGTGCTCCTTTAAAATTTATCTGTCTGGCCAAACTTTGGGTACCTTTCTCACATCATATTGTGTTGCTTGGTAGCAAATTTTATCCGACAATGCTTTCATTAAATATCTTGATAATTTTGCTATGTTAAAAATGCTGTATATCTAAGTGTAATCTATTTTATTCATAAACAAAAATAGAAAGTATGTGTAGGACTGATGTACGTTTTTAAACATCGTCAGGAAAAATATTGAATTTTTGATACAAACTGAACCAGTGTTGGTTGGCTCCGTTTGTCTTGCCGTGGACTGAAATGTTTCTCTTTAACTTGTTTACCCCATATGCTTTGTATCAGTATAATTACATTAATCTAGTGGACTTTATTACCACAATGCAAATATTTGTTGCTTAATGACAAAATGTTGACTTTGTCCTTCTTTTATTCTCCCTTATTTCCTGAACGTTATTTACAATGCTATGTATAAAAGCTATGATTTCATGGCATCATCAATGCTCAGGTACCTCACCCCAGTGATTCTCCTATATGAACTTTGACAGTGATTAACAATAGTCTATTCAAATATGAAGAGCCACTATAGTAGAGCTTGATCTTTCTCTTGGGCACGGTTTTCCCAAAGTCTGTTTAACCTTTATATAAAATGGAAGCACAATTTTTTTTTTCTAACCGAATTAATATTTTGATTATATCAAATCCTCTCTGGGATTACCAGACTCGGCGCGAAGTTAGGAATTGAACGGGGGCACTTTTTGTCTGAAAAGTTTTATTGCATAGCATGCAGTGAATTTAGTGCAAATTTAGACTCAGCTTTCCAAAGCAACTTCTGTCAATATTATTACCTATTAAGCTTTAAGAACAGTGGACTTTTATTGCAATGTCTACTAGCTTAGCATTTCAGTCCTGAGTGCCCATTTCAATTTAATGAATGGTTGCTGTTATTAGTGTATTCACTTGTCAGATCTGATCTAAAGAAGTCTGAAAGGGTAAATCTTCAACTGCAGGTCAAGAAGAAAACTAAGCTCAGGAATGCCTGGGGAACACATAAGATTTACATGTCCACCTTATTCCAGGATACTTTTAATTGACTGATTAGTTGGCACCTATTACAGGACCTACTACCTTGCTTGGGTGTTTGGTTTGATGACTTAAATAGTGGTTGTAATAATTAGGGCTAGAAAGGGGACATTAAATAAATATTGGTTGTGAGGGAGAAGGTTGTGTGAAAGGAGTTTTGGTAGGTTAGAGGGAAAAGACAAGGCAATAGTTCTGGGAAGTGATAATGTTAATAGTAACCGGAGTGTGACCGGAGGAACGGAATGTACAAATGTAAGAGTAGATGTGTCGGAAAGTACGGTCAGAGTAGTATAACAGCTGTTTGTTTTCATTTTTGTGCTTTTTAAAATTGTAGACTGAAATGCGAATGAGGTATTTTAAAAGCCAAAATTGGATGTACGCTTTTAAAAGCGAGTAACCTGATACTCATGGCAGCAGTAAGTGAAGTCAAAATGAAGTCACTTTATCTGAATGTGTCTAGTGTCTGCAATAAGATAGATGAAGTTGTGTCATAATTGAAGATAACTGGTTTAGCTCTCATCACCATTAAAGACACAAGATTGCAAGGTAACCAAGACTGGGAAATAAATATTCCACAGTATACCACATTTAAAAAGATAGGCTTGGAAAAGGAGAAGTAATACCAAGGATTACAGAAGATGATAAGTACAATAGTGATAAAGGATCTTATCTCGAAACATCTGGAAATAGAGCTGGTAGTATGGGTGGAGATAAGGAATAGCAAGGGTCAAAAACACAGGTGGGAACAGATTATAAGTTCCTTAACTGCCATATGGTTGGACAGAGTATTAGGCAATAGTTTTTTTTTTTTTTTTTTTTTTTTTTTTTGAAGCTTTTAACCAGGGCAGATTAATAGTTGTAGGGGACTTAATTTTTTATAAGACTGTGTTCTGAAAATCGGTTTGTAGAATACTCTTGTGACAGTTTTTTTGGAGTGATATTTTATGCAATCAACACAGAATAAAGCTATTTTAGACCTCATATTATGCAATGAGGCAGGACTGATATATAATGTCTTAAAGGATTTGCTAGGAAATAGTGATTACATTACAAGTAAACTGCAGATTAAATTTAAAACCACATACTCCAAATACAAACAAGAATCGTGAAGCCAATTGCATAGGCTTGAGGAGAGAGCTGGTGAAAGTTGTTTGGTGGTAAATAAATTGAGGGAAGCATTTAAAGAAACAACTCAATGTCCAGCAGAAACGTCTGCTATAGTGAAATAAAAACTCAACCAAAAAGATCAGTCTGTGGCTTACAAAGGAGATTAGATGAATAGGCTATTGATCAAAATAGTCAGATGATTAAGGACTTGGAGCATTTTAGAAAGCAACGAGGGCCACAAAATAAAGTCAGTAAGGGAAAATATAGAATGAATAAAATAACTTAGAAAATTAAATTTTTAGAGAACTTACAGTATCTAAAAAGGCAGAGAGTAGCTAAATATTGGTATCTTAATGGCAGAGACGGGATAAATGAGGAGCAAGGAAATGATAGTGTGTTTAAACAAATATTTTGTGTTTTTTACTTTGAGTACTGATACAAGTCACATGCCAAAAACAGCATAACCTAGGGATTGGGTAAGAGTGAGGAAATTAAGGAAATTTTATATCAATTTGATACACAGAATAAACATTAGAGGAACTTGGGAGTCTGAAATTTGACAAGTCCTCTGGGCCTCTTGACCTGCCTGCTATGGTTCTCAAACGGACATCTGTACAAGTCATGAATGCGCTAGCTGTGATTTTCCAAAAAGTAACTTTCTAAATGGTCCCAGAATTGGAAGTTTGCAAATATAATATCGTTATACAAGAAAGCAAGGAGAGGGAAAACTGAGAACAACAGGCAATTCAGCCTGCCAACAGTCATCAGGAAATTGTTAGAATCTATTATAATTAAAAAAACATAATAAGATTATGCCAAATTAACATCATTTTATGAACAGGTAATCCTGTTTGACAAATTTGTTAGCATTTATTGAGGTAATAAGCTAGACACTGAGGAATCAGTAGATATTGTAGATTTTGATTTCCATTAGGTTAAGGCACAAGGTAAGTGCCCATGGAATGACATATTAGCATGGATTAAAGATTGGGTAATGGTCAGGAAGCAGAAAATAGACATAAATCAGGTATTGTCAAATTGATAAGTTGTGATGAATGGAGTGCCATAAGGGCTGTCAGCTGTTTAATGTCTATATTAATGACTTAGACAAAAAGACTGAGTAATGCATCTACGTTTGCTGTGACAAGGTGGAAATGCAAGCTGTGAGGAGGACACAGTGGCTGCAAATAGATATAGACAGGTTAAGTGAGTGTGCATCAAAATGGCAGATGGAGTGTAAATGTGAGGCTACTCACTTTGGTATGTAAGATTAGAAAAGCAGAATTTTTAAAAGGCATGAAACATATAAACATTGATGTTCAGAGGGACTTAGGTGAACTTGTAAAGGAATCTCAAAAAGGTTAGTATGTAGGTACAGTAAACAAATAGGAAAGCTTGGTGGCCCTTATTACAGTCAAAGGATTTGGAGTACAATGGTAAAGATGTCTTACTATTTGTTGCAAATCCACGGGACTTTGGTGACACCAAAATATTGCATGCTGCTTTGACCTCTATAGTTAACGAAGGAAGTACCTGCATTGAAGGCAGCACAGTAGAGATTCATCAGATCGGTGCCTAGGATATAAAGGTTGTCCAATGATAACAGGCTGAGTAAATTTGGTCCACGTTCTTCCTAGTTTGAAAGAATTGGAGATGATCTCACTGCAACATTTACACATGCAACATGTTTCAAGATTTGAAGGGCGTGATAGTTAGAGTTCTCATAGTCCCAGAAGACGATAGGGCTGCTCCCTCATTAGAGAGAGTTGGTTGGGCATTTAACTTGAGGGTCACCATGCATCAGGCAAGGGGAGAAGTTGAGAAGGAGAGTCTTTCATGGAACAGAAACAAATTTCTGAAGAAACTCGAAGTGTGGCAGCATCTTTGGAGAGAAAGTAGAATTAATGTTTTGAGTTGAGAGACTGTTCTTTAGAATACTAACCTCCCTCATTGTAACCTCAGCTGATGTGAGAATGCTGACATCACATTGACATCACTCTGTAACGCAAACCATCCATCCAGCCAACTGAGCTAACCAGCAGATACTGACAGATTGCTTCTTTTGGCTGGGAAATCTGGAGCAAGGCGTATGGTTTCAGGAAAAGGATACAATGAGATTTTATTTACTTCAAGGGTTGGAATTCCAAGAACTATGTCACCATGCCTGATTATTGATATTTCACAATATTCCTGGGTTTTCTGATTGCCTGTCTGATGTTGTGATTCTGACTCTTTGCAGAGCCTGAAGCGCAGTCTTGAGCAGGCACGTGTGGAGGTATCTCAGGAGGATGACAAAGCACTCCAACTGTTGCAGGACATTCAGGAACAGAGTCGCAGACTGCAAGAGATCAAAGAACAGGTAACTATGAAGTGGGTTTGGTCTGTTCCATCCTACGATTAGGATTGGAGGAAACTGTTCTAGAGCAGTTTGACTCAGTTGGGTTAACACAGAGTGGAGCTGGAGGAACACAACAGAGAAAGGGTCCTGACCCGAAACATCAGCTTTCCTGCTCCTCTGATGCTGCCTGGCCTGCTGCGTTCCTCCAGCTCCACACTGTGTTATCTCAGACTCCAGCATCGGTAGTCCTTACTATCTCTGACTCAGCTGGGTATTCTTTAAGTTGTACTTCTATGTGATGAAACTTTGGTCATAGTTCAATCTCAATGAGTACATGTTTTCAAACCTGGGATATTCGCAATGAATTGTTCCTATGATGGTGTTCAGCCCTATATTTTATTGTCTGGGTTTACTGCTTTCATACTTCTAGCCTCACTTAAGGATATCACCAAGCAATTATTCATTACAGTTCTAATACTGAACAATTTTTCTGTCACTTTTACATGGGATTCTTGTCAGATGCTTTATATTGCACCTTTGTCACATTTCTCATAAATGTCACCAAGCATTGCAAAAACAGTGAATTATTTTCAAGTGTGGTGACACAGAAAGCTAGCGCACAGGTGCAGCAGGTAATCAGAAAGGCTAATGGAATGTTGGTCCTTATTTCAAGGGTTGGAATATAAGAGTAAGGAAGTCTTACTGCAACTGTACAAGGTGTTGGTGAGACCACATCTGGAGTACTGTGAGCAGTTTTGGTCCCAGTTTTTGGAGGCAGTTCATAGAAGGTTTGCTAGAGCAATTCCTGGTATGGAGTGATTGTGTTATGAGCAAGGGCTAAACAGGTTGGGATTCGATTCATTGGAGTTTAGAAGAATGAGAGGTGATCTTATGGAAACACACAGAATTCTTAAGGAACTTGACGAGGTAAATGCTGGCAGGCTGTTACCCCTCATGGAAAAATCTAGGACGAGATGGCACATTTTCCGAATAAAGAGGCGCCAATTTTATTCTGTGTGAAATGAGGATGAGTTTCTCCTGAAAGACCAAACGGTCTTTTTGATGGTATTAATTGAGAGAAGCTCAGTTGGAGAATCAGCTCTTCAAATGCTGCCATATTTCAACGTGAGCCATTCAAGTAATTCCTCACCAATACTGAAAAAAAGCCCTTCACTTTTTTTAATATAAACCTTAAGGTGAAGTTCACTTACTGTAAAAATTTCTTTACCTAATCAATTATAAAACTGAGTTTAGATAATGACTCATGTAAGAAAAATTTATGTTAGAAGCAAGGGTTAATATTTTGCAGTATAGGGGAGGGAAATATTGAAGTATTATTAATAGCACTAGTGAACAGTTTTAAGATGTGGATGATGTTTGATGACATGTGTAATGACATTTTTCATCTTATCAGTGTAACGGGGAACACGGGCTTGGCAGAATTACAAGTGGAATTAAGAGTTGACTTTTAGACTGTGTAAGCAATTTGGGGGAGAAGGGCATTAAGGGAAAAATGTCCTGGATCTGGCAGCAATAATTTTCTGACGGATTGCTATAAACATTGGTTGATCTTTAAAACAATTCAATCAATAAATTTATCCCTTTCTATTTAATAAACAATGATCATGACTGAATAAACAAAATACAAATTTTACTCATCTGCAAGTACAAAATCTGCTTCCACACATACACTGACCGTCCCCTGTTCTATTTAACCACAACTTCTATCAACTACTCTACTGTCTTTGACATGTCCTGTCAGTGTTCAATATCAAATAATGGGTGTGCAAATGCTTATACTGGAAGCTAGTCACACATCTTGGTAACCTTCGAGATAAATCTGCGTTATGACTGGTTAAACCATGGAGTTACTTGAACATAAAGATTAACGTTCTAGATATGAGAATATAGATATGATCATGAGACGTAGGTGCAGAAGTAGTCCATTCAGCCCATTGAGTCTGTTCTGCCATTCAATGAAATTGTGGTTGACCTGATGATCCTCAACTTCCCTTTCCTGCCTTTCCCCAAAAACCTCGATTACCTTACAGATTTAAAGGCTATCTCGGCCTCGAATATACTTCCATAGGTTCACTACTTTCAGACAAGAAATTCCTCCTCATTTCTGTCCTAACCAGGTGACCCCTTATTCTGAGATTATGCCCTCTAGTCCTAGATTTCCCCCATAAGAGAAACAACCTCTGTCTTACATGCACATCTATCTTACCAAGCCCTCTAAGAATCTTGTATGTTTCACTATGGTCGCTTGTCATTCTTTTGAGCTACAGTGTATACAAACCTAACCTACTCGACTCTCCTCATAAGAGAATCGCCAAGTAAACCTACTCTGGTCCACCTTCAGTGCTAGTAATTTTCCCTTCTATAATGAGACCAAAACCGCTCACAATATTCTAGTGGTTTAACCTGTGGTCTATATAGTTTTAGTAAGACTTCCCTATATTTCTACTTCATTCCCTTTTAAATGAAGACCAACATTTCCATTTGGTCTCCCTATTACCTGCTGAACCTGTATGCTAGCTTTTTATGATACATACACATGGATGCCCAGATTCCTGCAGCTTCTTCCAGTTAAATAATATTCAGCTTCTCTAATCTCCCTGCCAAAGTGCGTAAGCTCACATTTTTCGACATTATATTCCAACTGCCAAGTTTCTTCCCACTCTCAGAATCACAGAACCCGTACAGTGTGGAAAGAAGGCATTTGGCCCATTTGAGTCTGTGCTGACCCTTCAAAGGGCTATCCACCCAGACCCAGCAACCCCAAAATCCCCGTAATGCCACATTTCCCATGCCTAATCCACCCAGCCTGCACATCCTTAGACACCAAGGGACAATTTACCATGGTCAATCCACCTAACCTGTGCATTTTTTGGATTGTGGAAGGAAGCCCAAGCAGTCACTGGGAGAATGTGCAAACTCCACAGAAACACCCATGGGTAGAAATGAACCCAAGTCCCTGGCACCGAGAGGAGTGTGCCACGATACTGCCTTTACTTTTAAATTCACTTCTGTGTTCTGGCGTGGTAGGCTGGGCCAGCATTTATTGTCCATCTTTCTTTATTTGCCCTTGAGAGGAGGTAGTCAGTTACCATCTTGAACCACTGCAATTCGCTTGGTGTAAAAATGTTGTTAAGGAGGGCAGGAAGGGGTTCCAGGATTTTGACTTAGCCACACAAAGAATAGCGATACATTTCCAAATCCGGATAGTGGTTAGATTGGAGGGGAACTTGTAGGTAACGGTGTTCCCATTATATGTTGCCCTTATTCTTATAGATGGTACTGGTCATGAGTTTGGGAAGTTTTTTCTAATGAACCTTGAAGTTTTGCAGTCCATTTTGTACGTGGTAAACGCGCTGCTGCCATTGGGAAACAGTGATTTGAGGGAGTGATATGATACCAACCTGGTGAGCTTTGTCCTGGATGGCATAAGGCTTTGAGTGTCATTGAAGCTGCTCTCATCCAGCTAAGTGGGGGAGAGTTCCATCACACTCCTGGCTTGTGCTCAGTTAATCTGTCTCTATTCTTCTAGGGACTTTGTGTCTCACCACTTGCCTTTTATCTGTTTTTCTGTCATTCTTCAGTATTAGCAATAATATATTCACTACTCTCATCCAGTCAGTAATATATTTTAAAATAGTTATGGCCCCTGCGCTGATCACTGTGGCTCTCCACTAATAGCTGGTTGCAATTCTGAAAATGACCCACCCTCATCCCAACCCTCTGTCTTCTATTAGCTAGCCAGTCCTCCAAGTATTTAAATAAAGATTCTCCTCTCCATGAGGTCTAATTTTATTCAGTAGCCTAATATGTGGCACACAATCAAACACCTTCTGGAAATCCAAATATATTACATCACTGCTTCTCCTTTATCAGTCTTCCTTGTTACATCTCCTAAGAATTATAATAAATTTGTCAGGCATGGTGAGGAATTTAAGTGTTCAAGAAAAGTTTTATTATCAAAAATACTAGAGAAGGAGCAAAACTTGACCTTCTGTTGAGAAATAACATAGGGCAGATGACTGAAGTGTTAGTGGGGAAGCACTTTGGGACCACTGATCATCATTCAAATAGTTTTAAAATAGTTATAGAAAAGGATAGGCCTTGGATAAATGTTAAAGTTCATAATTGGAGTAAAGCAAACTTTGATGATATGAGAAAGAACTTTCATCCGTTGATTTGAGTAGACTATATGCAAGTAAAGGGACGACTGGCAAGTGGGAGGCTTTCAAAAGTGAGACAACAAGAGTTCAGAGGCATCATGTTCCTGTTAGAGTAAAGGGTAAGTCTGGTAAGAGTAGGGAACAATGGATGAATAAAGATATTGAGGTTCTGACCAAGAATAAGGAGTCATATGTTAGGTGTAGACAATAGGGATCAAGTGAATCTCCTGAAGGTTATGAGCGATATAGAAACATTCTTTGAGGGAAATCAGGCGGCAAAAATGGGATACGAGATAGCTTTGGCAGAAAAGGTTAAGGATAATCCAAAGAGATTCTACAAGTACATTAAAAGCAAAAGAGCAGCCAGGGAGAAAATAGGGCCCCATAAAGATTAACGAGGTCATCTATGCGTGAAACCACAGGAGATGGGAGAGATACTAAATGAATACTTCGTGTCAGCTAGGGAACTTGGGGGAAATAAATATTGATGTCTTAGAAACAGTCCACATTACAGAAGAGCAAGTGCTGGAGGCCTTAAAAAACATAAAGTTGGATATATCTCTGGGAACTGATCATGTGTATCCTAGGACGAAGTGGGAAGTTAGGGAAGAAATTATAGGGCCCCTCACAGAGATCTTTCTATCATCTACAGCCACTAGTGAAGTACAGCCACTAGTGAAGTGCCAGAGGACTGGTTGGTGACTAATGTTAAGCTTTTATTTAAGAAAGGCTATAAAGAGAAGCATGGGACCTATAGCCCTGTGACTCTGACATCAATGATAGGTGAGTTGTTGGAGGGGATTCTGAGAGACAGGATTAACATGCATTTAGAGAAGCAAGGGCTGATTAGGGATAGTCAGCATAGATTTGCGCGTGGGAAATCGTATCTCACAAACCTGATTGAGTATTTTTGAGGACGTAACCAAAATGATTCAGGGCAGAGTGGTTGACGTTGTTTACATGGACTTTAATAAAGCCTTTGACAAAGTTCCACGTGGTAAACTGGTTAGTAAAGTTAGATCACGTGGGATTCAGGGAGAGATTGTTAATTGGATATGAAATTGGCTTGACGGTAGGAGACAAAGGGTGGTGGTGGGGTTTGTTTTTCAAACTGAAGCCCTGTGACCAGTGGCGTTCTGCGGGGATTGGTATTGGGTCCACATTTTTTTGTCATTTGTATAAATGATTTGGATGAAAATTTAGGAGGTGTGGTTAGTAAATTTCCGGATGGCACCAAAATTGGTGATATAGTGGACAGGGAGGAAGGTTATACAAGATTACGAAGGGATCTTGATGATTTGGGCCAGTGGGCTGAGGAGTGGCAAATGAAGTTTAATTTGATAAATATGAAGTATTGTATTTTGGTAAAACAAATCAGGGCAGGCCTTATACAGTTAATGGTAGGGCCTTGCATAATGTTGTCGAACAGAGAGTCCTAGGGGTTCAGGTACATAGCTCTTTGAAAATTACATCACAAGTGGACCAGGTGGTTAAGGAGGCGTTTAGCACGCTTGCCTTCATGGCTCAGACCATTGAGTTTGAGTTGTGTTGTCATGTTGAGGTTGTAAAGGACTTTGGTGAGACCGTTTTTGAAGAACTCTGTACAGTTCTGGTTGCCCTGCTATACGAAGGATAATATTAAATTGGAGAGTGTTCAGAAACGATTTACCAGGTTACTGGCAGAACTAGAGAGTTTGAGTTACAAGGAGAGGCTGAGACATTTTTCACTGAAACGTAGGAGATTGAGGGTGACCTTTGTAGAGGTTTATAAAACCATGTGGGGCATATATAAAGTGAATAGCAAAGGTTTTTATTCCCTGGTGTGGATGAGCTCAAAACTAGAGGGCATATTTTTAAGGTGAGCAGAGAAAGATTTAAAGAGACCTGCGAGACAACTTTTTCTCACAGGGTTGTTCATATGTGGAGTGAACTGCCAGAGGAAGTGGTAGATGCAGGTACAGTTACAACATTTAAAAGATATTTGTGTAGGTACATGAATAGGAAAGGTTTGGAGGGGTATGGGCCAAATGCAGGCAGGTGAGACTAGTTTAGTTTAGTTTTGGAAACTAATGGATGGATGAGTTGGACCAAAGGGTCTGTTGCCTTGCTGTATGACTCAATATGGAATTGACAATGAGTTTGTCATGAATGGTAAAATTATGGAGAGTCTAATTTAGAATGAGACAGTGGAGGTGAAAGAGAATGCAATTAGTGATTTAAGGTATGATAGCCATAATTTTGTGGGACACAAATACAATGGGTTTGGTCTTTATCTGTTTTAACTGGAGCAAATTATGGCTCATCTAAGCTTTATTGTCAGACAAGTTGTCTTATGACACAAAGGTTGGCAGTGAGATTGTAGATATTTTCTAATCAACCTGTTCAGAAATTTTATTACGTACCTCTGGAACTGGTTGGACTTGGACCTCCTGGCTCAGATGTAGGGACACTACCACTGTACCACAAGATCTCTGTGTAGAGACTATAAACTGAAAATTCTGTATACTAACATGAGTTGACTTCATGAATGTCTCCTATAAGTGGACTGCCCATTTGCTTGATTTACACATCACCTGGATATTGAATGCTTTCTCGAGGACCAATCTGTTTTGACTATTGAGGCATTAATTATATCAAATGTCTGGATGAGAGTCAGCTAACAACTCAATTAAATGATACAGTATTCATTACATTCCATTGTATCTTTGCTTACTTGCTGACGGTTCTGTGCACTGGAAGAACTTCTTTAGTCTGTGATAGATACAAGAAGCTAATCATCTAGTTCCAACCTAAATGCAGATCATTACTGCGAGACAGGCATTTGCAGCAAGATATAACTTGATAAGAAAAATGTACGCACTTATCTTTTAAAAGTTCTTAAAGATTTTATTTTAATATCTAGAAACAACAGTTTGAATTTTCAGTTAGAATGAAGAATTGTTATTTTCTTCAGAATTATGTACCACTAATTACCTGAATCTCTTCCAGGCTTTACATGCACAATTAGTGGCTTGACAGTTGCAATTGGATTAGCATTAGGAATATAATGCATCTCCTGCCACTCCACTGGGTCAGGATGTCAGTGCTGAATATGTCATTGTATGTGGAACTGCAAGTTTGCACCCATTCCGCCAATAAACACGTGCATGTTGTTGCTGATATCATTCTGCGCCTGACGACTGCTGAGTCCCATTTAGTACCATCCTGGCTGTATGCTTGCCATCCTACGTCCCTGGCCTTCCTGCTCCCCGTTCCTCACTGCCTCCACCATAATGGGCACCCTACTTCCTTACAGACAATAACAAATAGCAAGGGAAGAGTGTAACGAGAAACATAGTCAATGAAGCATTGGCAGCTGGATGACCAGGAAAATAGCAAACAAGGTGGCCAAGTTCGAGTGGGGCAGCAACCAAATTGCAATCCTGAGATTTTAATTGAATTGGTTTGAATTGATATGAAACAGTCACAAAATGGCATTTTGTTGGTGCACTGGCTAAAATATATTTTATTTGTTTAATGTTACGGGTGGTACTTTTCTTGAATGCAGAAGCTATCTGTAGCATTGCTAGCAGTGCACAGTCACAGTGACTGCTTGGTTGGTGGGATTGTCGTGGCAGCAAACACAGCATTAGAAATAACAATATTCAGGGCCCAATTAATAAACTAAGACCTCTAAGGAGGACCCAAAGTTTACTTCTGTCTGCAATTCCAGTCTATATTCCTAACCTTGGGACAAGATGCAGCCTGATGATAAAACGTCTTCATAATTTGCAAACACTTTGTAGTTTACATTTAAGTACATGTCTGGTTAGTACATTGTTTATAGTGACTGGGCATTTGTTCAACACGGGTGAAATCTATGGCAAATGCTGGACTGCTTGCCTATTGTTTTTACTATTAATATTTTGTCTTAAAGGGCAGAGACATGCTTGAAAGTCATCTCTTAGTACAGTAAAGGATGTGTATTTGGAAATGACTTGAAATGTGGCATTTAAGCGATGCCTTCCATTTCCTTGCACTATAAGATAATATCTTCGAAATCATAGGTACTTAATGGTGTGTTTACAGAAATTGGTGGCTAATGTGTCTCTCTAGTCTTCTGAAATAGTTTGCAGTTCTTGGTACTTGCAAAATGGAAGAAATTGTAATCTGATAGTCTGCCAAAATGTTAATTTGCTGTCTTGAGAAATTTCATAATTTGCAAATACCTTCAGCATGATGCCAGGTTCTATTAGGGCACCCACTATAACTATTGCAGTCTTCAACAATATTTCTGTACAGAAAGCCTCATCTGCCCCGTTCCAGCTAAAAGGAATATGAAAATCTAATCCTGATTAAATCATTTCAAATTGTCCTTGATAATATGGTCTTGTCCTTCCTGAAGTTCTATGTAATTCTGTTGAACTCATTTTATGAACCACTGGCTGGCTAATTAAGTTGATGAAAAGCTTGTAAGTATGGTGGCGGTAAATTTGATTTGATGTATCTAGACAGTAAAGATTTTCAAAATGGTTGACTAATGGAACACGTAATTGATACTACCCATCTTAAATAAAGATCCTATGATATAATATTTTTTGACTTGATGGCTGAAGTGTAGGAAAATTAACAGGTTTGGCATGAAACGTTTTATGAAATCAAATTTTACTTCATGGGCAAAGGTAAGGTCTCCATAGTCCCAGGGGACCACAGGACTGCTCTTAAATTTGAGAGACACAACTGGTAATGAGTTTAACCTGAGGGGCAAGGTTGAGCAGATGGGACCTTCACAGTGACCTTGGCTGGTACGAGAGTTGAACTGTGCTGTTGGCATCACTCTGCATTGTGAACCAGCCGACTGAACTAACCACCCCCTACCTCATGGGTAATCTAACCTCATCAATACTGTTGTTGATAAGAACTTAAGAACTAGGAGCAGGAGTAGGCCATCTGGCCCCTCAAGCCTGCCCCGCCATTTAATAAGATCATGGCTGATCTTTTTGAGACTCAGCTTCACTTACCCCCCCACTCACCATAACCCTAATTCCTTTACTGTTCAAAAATTTATCTAGCCTTGCCTTAAAAACATTCAGCGAGCTAGCTTCAATGGCTTCACTGGGCAAGGGAATTCCACAGATTCACAACCCTTTGGGTGAAGAAGTTCCTCCTGACCTCAGTCCTACATCTGCTTCCCTTTATTTCGAGGCGATGCCCCCTAGTCCGAGTTTCACCTGCTAGTGGAAACAACCTCCCTGCCTCCACCTTACCTATTCCCTTCATAATCTTATATGTTTCTATAAGATCTCCCCATATTCTTCTGAATTCCAATCAGTATAATCCCAGCCTACTCAGTCTTTCCTCATAATCCAACCCTCTCAACTCTGGAATCAACCGAGTGAGTCTCCTCTGCACACCCTCCAGTGCTAGTATATCCTGTGTCAAGTAATGAGACCAAAACTGCACACAGTACTCCAGGTGTGGCCTCACCAGGACCATATACAGCTCCAGCATAGCCTCCCTGTTTTTAAACTCCATCCCTCAAGCAATGACAGACAAAATTCTGTTTGCCTTTTTAATTACCTGCTGCACCTGTAATCCTACTTCTGGCGATTCATGCACAAGGCTACCCAAGTCCCTCTGCACAGCAGCGTGCTGCAATTTTTTACCATTTAAAATATAGTGCATTTTGCTGTTATTCCTACCAAAATGGATGACCTCACACTTATCAACATTGTACTCCATCTGCCAGACTTCTGCCCACTCACTTACACTATCTATATCCCTCTGCAGACTTTCAGTGTCTTCTGCACACTTTGCTCTACCACTCACCTTAGTGTCATCTGCAACTTGTGACACACCACACTTAGTCCCCAACTCCAAATCATCTATGTAAATTGTAAACAGTTGCGGCCCCAATACTGATCCCTGAGGCACGCCACTGGCCACTGACCGCCAACCAGAAAAACACCCATTTACCCCTACTCTTTGTTTTCTACTGGTCAACCAATCCTCTATCCATTGATGATTTGACTCACCACTGGAAGTAACAGCCATACTTGTTTTGAAGCCAAGTGAAAACACGTAGCTGCCTCTGAATGGAAGTCACACATGGAAATAAAATGGCAGAGGTCCATGCACTGACCCTTGCATTACTCCATTCAACATCTTTCATTTCTTCAATGTTCTCTATGCTACTCTGACATTACTTCACAAACTAGTGAACTCTGGTCTGCACACCTTTGTTCATTTTCCCTGTCTAATCTGGTTTTAAATTGAATACCATAGCCATCCTGGGTATTCATGATTTTTTTTAAGAAGTGTTTTATCTGGAATATGATGAAGGCTATTTGGAAGTTGAATTGTATCATAAGAATTTCCAAGATCTATCTATAAACTAGTTTCAAAAGAAGACCCAATTCCCTTCCCAATCCAACTACCCTTATTCTGATTATACAGTTAAAATTTTGCTGTGTTGTAGACGGTGCACTTCCAGTACATTGTTTAGTGGCTTCTTTTACTATCTTTTACCATCTATTGGTGTAAGGCCATTTGTTTGTGATTGATTGTCTTGGTCAGATTTGTCCTTTCAAGGCAAGTGCTGTCTTCAGTACTGAGTTATTGTTTTTGACTAGACAATGCACAAATTTCTGCCCATGTCTCCTACTCAGCTCCATGCTCAGTAAATGTATGCTGTGTGCCTGAAGGGAATTATTAGTGTTTAGTCTTCCATCAACTTAGCGAGCATTGCAATAACTGGAAGGCAACATTACCCTATATGTCATAGATAGTAGGAACTGCCGATGCTGGAGAACCTGAGATAACAAGGGGTGGAGCTGGAAGAACACAGCAGGACGAGCAGGAACGCTGATGTTTCGGGTCTGGGCCCTTCAGACCCTTTTTCTGAAGAAGGGTTCAGACCCGAAACGTCAGCTTTCCTGCTCCTCTGATGCTGCTTGGCCTGCTGTGTTCATCCAGCTCTACGCCTTGTTATCCCATATGTCATAGTTGGCTTCATGACCTTTAACTTAAAAAGACATTGTTTTTCCACAAACCTCATGTAAATGTTGACACTAGGCATTCAGGGATTGGATTGTGGTTTAATTATTAGTTGCCTGCTGGTAATTATGATGGTTTAGTAGTTGAAAGCATAATATAATACACTGGCATCTCCCAGCCAGTCGCCAATACTTGTGTACTATGTTATCTTATTGATCTCTAGGTCTTAGTGCAAGAATACCAAGTATGGCGCTCAATTTAAACTGGAGAAATAATTGGTAGAATGAGCTAACATACATTCTCAAAATGGTCATGTTACCACTTGTGGAGCCATCAGACTGTACACTTCAGAAGTGAAGAATGTTGATATTTCAGAGTTCAAGCTTAGTGCCAGATTGTGGACAACATTCATGAAAAGGCACAATTTAGTACGCTGTCAGAACATAAAAATTTCACAGTGTCTGTCATGTGATCTCCAGAATAAGGAAATCAAATTCCACTGTTTTGCCATCTGAGATAGAGGGAAGATTCACGAATGATTGGCCTCTATTGAAAATATGGATGCAACAATATACAACTTCAATATGCCAGCAAGCAAGATTGTTGCCAAATGATGGGAAAATGGAAACATTCTTTTCAAGATGACTGGTCATAAAAGGAAGAAGTTCATTAGTAATTCCATTTTGCTTGGTAGATTGTACAAAAATAAAGCCAAAGGTGATATTCAAGTGCAAAGTTCTCCCCAAAGAGAAATTTTGAAGAGGTATTGCCACTCTACATGGGAGAGGCTGGATATAGATCAAAGAAGCATGGAATTTGAGACCAGGAGGACTATGCAAAGAAAATTTTTTTGTGTCATGTTCAAACCCCATTAGGTGGAAGATGTAATCCACGATGTGAGGCCAACCAATTATTCCTGTTGTATGACCAAGCCAGCCGTGTTCCTGTGTGAGCTGCTGTTGTGATGAAGGTTGTTGCCACCATCTTTTGAGTTAGAAGCCACAAGGACCTTGCTTTTACGCTAATATTTCTGCCCTCCACCAGCTACAATGTTCCAATGAAGCAACAATGTGAGCTCATGGAACAGCATCTTATTTTCTGCTCAGTACTTGAAAGCCTCGAGGTCTCAATATAAAATTTATTAATTCCAGAATCTGACTGCATTATGTCTGTTCTCCATTTTCTTACATCCACCATCTCTCCCCAACCCCACCACGCCCAACTATGTCATGTTTGTGTCTTGTTTACTTGCACTTAGCAAAAAGAATTCTTTCCCTTTCACACTTTAATTTACATCCTTTTTACATCTCTTTTCTTCTGTTCTGATGAAGAATCACCATACTTGAAATAATAAATCTTTTCTCCCCACAGGTCCTGCTGACCTGTTGAGTTTCTCCAGAAATTTCTGTTTTTGTTTCAGGTATCCTGCATCCACAGGTCTTTGTTTTAGTTTATACAGGAGTAGGGAGGTTATGCTTAAGGTATGCAGGGCACTGGTGAGATAGCATCAGGAGTAGTGCGCACAGTATTTGGTCACCCTATTAATAGAATGTTAAAGATGTTCTGAGTTTACTTCACTAATACCTGTTAGAGGGTGAGTTGTCTTACAAGAAAGGATTGGACAGGCTAGGCTTGCATCTGCTGGAGTTTAGAAAAGCGTAGGCAACTTGATTGATAAATAAAATCCTAAATTGTCTTGACAGGATAGGTGTGAAGGATGTTTCTTATGGAAGGCGATGGAAGTGATGTCATCATATATTTTAAAACTGAGGTAAGTAAATTCCTAAACAGAAACAAAGTGGTAGAGAGACTGAGCAGATCTGGTGGCATGTGTACAGAGAAAAAGCAGTTAGTGTTTCGAGGTCAGTGAACTTTCTTCAGAACTGAAAGCAGCTAGAAATTTTTGTCTCAGGCCTGCAGCAGGGCCCCAGCAAAGCTCAACACAAGCTTGAGGAACAATACCTCAGCTTCTGCTGAGATCCATTACCCACTCCCGTACCACTAAGTCCTGTTCTATATGGATTGCTCCCAGCACAGCCAATCCATTTTTAACTATTTACACTTTCCATCGGCACCCACTCAGCATTTATCTCCCTCCCCGTTTATCATCAGCAATCACTTTGTTTTTCCTCTCTGTGGGCACTGTCTCCATCTATTTGACTTACTACTTTCCCCCCACCTGCCATCATCAACATAAATACCACCATTTCCCAGTTGCTTTCAGCTCTAACCAAGAGTCTCTGGATTCGAAAAATTAGCTGCCTTTCTCTCCACTGATGTTGCCAGACCTGCTGATTCTCTCCAGCACTTTCTGTTTTTGTTCAGATCTTCAGCTTCCGCAGCTCTTTGTTTTATTTTATTGGATAGATTCTTGTTAGTTAGGGAAGTCCAGGGTTATTGGGGTTAGATTGGAATGTGGAATTCAAAACATAAACTGATCTGCCTTGATCTCATGGAAAGGCAGAATAGGCTGTAGGGGACAAATAGTCTACTTATAGAATTGTAGAGTCATACAGCATGGAAACAAGCCCTTTGGCCCAACCAGTTTACGCCGAACGTAATCCCAAACTAAGCTAGTCCCTATTTCATATGTTTGTATGTTAAATGCTTTGCCTCTTGCACCATGTAGTTGCACTGTTGTTGGCTTAATAATGGCTCATTTGCTGATAATATTATAAGGTTTGTACCATTGTCTATCTTGACCATTGACGTAAATATCAGCTGCCAAAGTGTAAGGTTGGCTCACCTCTTTTCCTCTAGGAATACTTTAGTTCTTTCTTCTGTTGTAGGTTGACTTACTGTATTAAGCTTTTGCATGGGTTGCTATTTGATTTCTTTGCTTTTCTGAAATTGTGTCCCACGTCTGCACATTACCTTCCATACTAGATTATTTCCAGAAGAGATGTTCACTTTTAGTTGCAGAGTACTATCTGTGCGTGAGAGATTTCTTTGTTCCACAGTGCTGACAAAGACTTTGTCTAGTGCTTGTCCTAATCACTGTACTGGTTTCTCACTTGTCTTTTGTGGTTTTATATCTTAAGAATTGAATAGTCTTTGTTGGTCTCCATTGCCAGGGTTGACCTTCTCTCCAATCTATATCGTTGCAGATTTCTGCTTTTCTCATCTTTTGAATGGCTTGTTCTAGACTTGGATTTGTTTTAGACAGTAAAAAATCTGACAAAGATTTGTCAGCAAATCCTGTACCAATGTTGTCTCTTTTAAGTTTCAACTTCAAGTCACGATTATTGAATTTCTCCCCTAATCTGTAGAAATCATTAATGAAATAAACAATGGATTTCCTTGGATGGTGAACTCTTCTGTTAACTCTTGCTCTTTCAGGAATTTTATTAGTTCTAGGATTTAAATAGTTCTTGAAGGCTTTCGGTACCACTTCAGAAGTATCTGTTGCCTCTTTTACTGCTTGCGAGTTTTTTTTTCCAGTTGAGTATAGATATGTGCATACTTAATCAGCTTCTGATTTAGTATATAATTTGGAAGCTAGGACTCTTGTGGTGCAATATTAGTGTCCCACTTCCAGCCCAGAATGCCTGAGTTCAAGTCCCTCATGCTTAAGAAGTGTGTAATAAAATCTCTGAACAGGTTGACAAGAAAGTATCTATAATTTGAAAGCTTTTCTGTATCTCAAAAAATTTTCCTAGATTTCCAATTCTGTATTACATTTGGCCCATCTCTGCAATTAAATCTTCTCAGCAATATTATTTCTGATCCCATGTTTTCCAAATGTGGGGAAGTGCTATAGAAGATCCGGTCAAATGCCAGTTGTCCAGTGAAATTCATCAACATCTTCCATACCCTCCACAACAAGATGTTGGTGACGGTCATATGACAATCCGTTGCGGTCAAGGCAGGGCTAATCAGGGATGTGTTCTCAACGGTCTTCTCCATTTTCATCACCACCATTCTTCATCTTGTCAAGAACATGCTTCCCAATGGTGTGGACATTGTCCACAGGATGGATGGAAAACTTTTCAAATTCAACCAGGTGAAATTTGAGAAGAAAACAACGCTGACCTCACTTGTAGAACTTCAGCATGTGAATGGCAAATGGCATCTCTGCTGTCATGGAAGAGAATCTTCAAGCCTCAATTAATGCCTTCCCAGAAGCATACCAAAGAACTGGCCTCACAGCCTCAACCGCAACAAGACTCCTATCTTTTACCAGCCCCATCAGAGGTCAAGTTCTGGTCCACATCCCCATTAAGCTCAACTAAGAAATCCTCCTAACTAGGGAACATTTCCCTTAACTGGAGAGCTGCCCCTCATCTAAGGCTGACATTGATGCAGAGATTCAGTCTGTGAGTGCCACCTTTGGATGCCTAAGAATGCCTGAGAATCTTCAATGGCCATGACATCCATGCTGACACCAAGATCCTTGTGTATAAGGTAGTCATTCTTCTTACTCTTCAATTTGGCTCCGAAACTTGAACTACATATTGTACTCCTCAAGGGTCTTGAGCTGGCATCTATCAATGCTGATTGAGATAGATTCTAGGGCAAGCATACTAACAGCATCACTGAAGCAGCTAATAGCACCAGTATTGAGGCCATCATCATCCGAAACAAACTCTGCTGGGCCAGCCAAGTGTTTAGGATGCCTGAGTTCTGACTGCCAAAGCAAATCATCTTCATTTAGCTGAAGGAAGACACATGAACGAAGAGAACAAAGGAATGTTATAAAGATTCCCTGGAAATTTTCACAAGAAATGCAACACAGATATCAACGCATGGGAGACCCTATTTTGAAGAAACTAATTTTAGAGGACATTTCTGTATGAAAGGAAGCAATTCTTCGAGAACATCCATTAGCGACAGCAAGTATAGAAAAGGGACCAGAGAAAGGAAAGCCAATGATCTCACGGCCAAGGGCTAACTCCACCTCCAAGAAACACTAGCTAAGTGTGTAGTCGGAGATGCTGCTCTAGGAGCGGCCTCATCAGCTATGCAAGGAACCACAGAACTTATGACCAATGGTTACCATGAAAATTCTGTGTCAATCATACTCTTTAGCAAGTGATTGCAACTGCCACAATGGTCTTCCCTTTAAACCCAGAAATATTTCTCACGGCAAGGTTTATGGGTTAATCTGGTGTGGTTTTCAGCCATGTGAGATGTTGAGAGAAAGAGAGAGAAAAACATCATTGAAATGCTTACTCTGTCTTTATCACGCAGAAGGTGGTAGATTGCTTGTGCTCAGATTGAAGGTCTAAGTTCATGTGGAGTTATGAGAGGCTGGAAGATTTGCCTGGGTTTGAGCTAGATAAAGAAATCTATCGTGTAACCCTTGTAGTGAGAGAATGTACTTTGAAGTTATCTGTTAGGAAAATATAAAGAATCAAACAACTGAAAACAAGGAGCAAATATGAATTGTTTGTAATTCTGTGGAGACTGATGTGATGAGTCAAAACGAATCATTCCTTTCTTTATTTTAAAGTATATTGCCTACAGAAGAAAAGCGCTTCATCAGATCTTTTTATGATCACGATATCATGAAAGGTTAAAATGTTAAATATTGATGCATCATCCTTTTCAATTGTAAATGAGCAAATCTTTCCTTAAATTATCTGCCTTTATGGATACTGTAACATGCAGTATCAATTGCTTTTCCTCTACTCGTATGTTTTAGAATTGCTAGTTTGTATGAAACTTACTTTTCTATATTTGCATATCGAATAGGTTTGTTCTCAGTTTTAACTCTCCGTAATCAATTGCAGAGCAGAGCTAATCTAACTTCCAGTGTGCTGCCTGACCTCCAATTTTGGCATTGTGACCCGGTTCAACTCCTGTCAACTCTTTTTTGTTTTTGGGAAGCAGGGTATATCATGATCATTGTTCATGGGCTGGAATGTTATTTCCAGGCGCAGCTGAAAATAACGAACTGCAGTGTTGTATCAGCTGCAGCTTCAAATTGTGTAGTCCTCTCATGTTTTACTTGCATTTTCAAGTACTGGTTACTATAGTAACAAACTTGTGCACTAGTAGCCATAGCAACGTCAAAGTCAACACTTGAACCTGCTAAATAAAAATTTGAAAATTTTACTTATACAATGCTGCCCAAAAATATTCAGCACTTTGTTGATGGAAATTTTCTTTTATATCTCAAAATCGAAGAGAGGGTCCTATTGTTTTTTTTTTTTTGCAGTTTAATCTGGGAGTAGTTCTTAATTTTTTTTATGAATTTGTGGTCATAGCTATTGCTGGTGAGGCCAGCATTTATTGCTAGTCGCCAGTTGTCCAAGAGAAGGTGGTGTGGTGATCCACCTTGTAGAATTGCTGCTGTCTCTTGAATAAAAATACTCCCACCGTGCTATTAGGATTAGAGCTCGTGGATTTTGACTTAGCGATTATGAAGGAACAGCAATTACCCTTCCATGTCAGGAGAGTATGTGATTTAGAGGGAGACTTAAGTGGTGGCATTTACATTCATCTGCTGACCTTATCCCTAATGGATCAGATTGTTGGGACTTGAGGTTCTGTTGAAGGAACTTTGGCAAGTTGTTCAAATAGTTCTTATACACGGTGTACACCGTAGCCATGGCACTTCAATGGCAGAGGGAGTGCGTGTTTATGGTGGTTATTAAGGTACCAGTGAGCAAGCTGCTTTGTGGATGGTGTCAAGCTTCTTGGGTTTAGTTGGAGGTGCACTTATCTAATCAAGTAGAGATTATTTCATCACATGCCTGACTTGTGCCTTGTGAATAATGGAAAGGCTTTAAGGAATCCAGAGATGAATAGTTTGCCGCAAAATACCTCTGCTCTGAGCTACTGTTGCACGCACAGTATTTGGGTGGCTGGTTAGTTTAGGTGTTTAGAGAATGGAAACACTCTGGGTGTTGTTGGTAATCCATTAAACATCAAGTAGTGGTTGGACTCCATGTTGAAGATGGTTATTGCTTGGTACATAAATAGCAAGTAACATTCATGTCACACATGGACGCAATACTGAATGATGTCCAATATTGCTGCATGGCAGCCTGGACTGCTTCATGAGATAAGATCAGCAGGTATGGCAGCATCTGTGAGGAGAAATCAGAGTTAACGTTTAAGGTCCAGTGACCCTTCCTCAGAACCAGACCCAAAATGTTAACTCTGATTTCTCTTCACAGGTGCTGCCAGACCTGTTGAGCTTGTCCAGCAGTCTCCATTTTTGTTTCTGATTTACAGCATCTGTGGGGTTTTTTTTCCAGTTTTTTTTCGCTGCATAAAGCATTGGCAAAGAAATAACATTCTGGAGCCATCAACTCCACTTCTTCCTTATATAATGGTAACAAATTTCACTCATAAAGCAGCTCAGATATTTGAGATTAGGACATTTATCCTAAGGAATTTGATGACTCTTGTGGTGCAGTTGAAGTGTCCATACCTCTGGAACAGGACACCTTCATTCATATCCTACCAGCTCCAGAGGTATGTCATGATCCTGTCTGAACGTGTAGGTTAAAAATATGTACGATCAATAATGTTCATCTTGGGGATCTTGTGGTGCAGTAGTAATGTCCCTATCTCTGTACCAGGAGGCCCAGGTTCAAGTCCCGCCAGCTGCAGAGATGAGTGATAACATCTCTGAACAGATTGATTAGAAAATATCAATTGTGACACACTGTAGCAACATTTCTCCCTCTGAGCCTAGAGGCAGAGCTTCAAGTTCCATATGCTCTGAATGTGTTTCATAACATGTTCAAATAGATTGATTAAAATAACTTGGAACGAATTGGAGGTGCGCACCTTTGGAATTCCTTTGGCATTGTTCTTGGGCTGAGTTGGTTGACTTCCACAATCACAACCATTGCCCTTTGTGTGATAGTTCCATGTAATGGAGAGTATTGCATCAATTCCCATTGTCTTCTGCTTTTATTAGGGTTCCCTAATGTAACATTCAGTTAATTGCTGCCTTGATATCAAGGGTAATTATTTTCCCCTCCCTTCTGAAATTCAGCCTTCTTGTCCATGTTTGAATGAAGGCTGTATTGGGGTCTGGAGCTACATGGCTTGGATGGAAATCAAATTGAGCTTTAATTGACCAGCTTGTTGCTAAGTATGTGTGGCTTGATGGCACTGTCAATAACAAGGTTTACTATTTTAATGATGTTTGGGTAGACAGTATATACCCAGGCACGTTTCCACATTCTTGACTAGGTTGCAATGTTGCTGCTGCACTGGAACAACTTGACTAAGGCTGTAGTTGGTTCTTGAGCACAAATCTTTAGTACACATTTGAGCTGGGGTCAGGGTGCAAAGTCTCTGCTATGTCTATTTCTTTAAAACCATTTCTTGGTAGTTTGTGGCATGAATCAAATTGTCTGAACGCTAGGATATGTGATAGTCAGGACCTCGGGAGGAAGCCAAGGTTGATTATTCACTGCTGGCTGGAGATGGTGTCAAAGACTTTAACCTTGTCTTTAGCATTAATGCGGTGGTTGCAGCTGTCATTGAGTAGGGAGCTGCTTTTGAGCTGACTCCTGGGTACAGTATAATTGTCTGTCACTATTTGTGACTAGATATGGCAGGCTGCCAATCTTTATCTATCTGTTGGTTGTGGGATTATTTCAAATCTGTCTATAGCATGCTTCTGTTGTCTAGCATGCATGTAGCCTGGTGTTGTAACTTCACTACACTGGCACCTCATTTTTGGGTATTCCTGATGTAGCTTCTGGCATGCTTTCCTATAGTCCTCATGGAACCAGGATTGGTCCTCTAGCTTGATTGTAATGGTAGAGTGAGGGATATGCCGTGCCAGGAGATTATAGACTGTGGTTGAGAAGCACACAGAGAATTGGTTGTCTACAGCCAAAATTCAGCTTGTCTCACCCCCTGCCGTTTTCCAATAATCCGGCAATTTTTAAAATGTCTTCAAATGTTTATTCAATTCCCCTTCAAACACCATAACTGAATCTGCTTCTACCACCCTGCTAGTCAGTGTATACAAAAGTGTTCTCATGTCTCCTTTAATAACCCTAAACCAATGTCATGTGGCAAGAGTGGATCAATTTGAGCCTTTGGGCCTCCTCTGCCATTCAATAAGATCATGGCTGATCTGATTTTAACCTCACATTTGAAGTGCTGAATTGTCTTGTTCTCCCATAGGTGTATTCCTGCTGCAACTTTCCATCTCTTTCCCAGGCCCATTCCCAATAATGGCTCTATCTGCCAGTGGTACTTTAATTCGATATCTCTCAACTTGCTTTCTTACATTTCTATTCTTGGACTAGGCTTTGTCTCCTATGCCCCCTCTCACTTAACTGTTATTATTTTTACACAATTTACAATCATATTCCAAATGTTTAAGCTTCTCTAACTGATACTGTCTATCATCTATCTGAAAACCTGTCATGGCGCTATTACAGTTAAACCTGGAACTACTTTCAACAAACAATCTGAGAAGACTCTATTGCAACTTTCACTTCTCCCCATCAAATTCCACACTTCTTCTGTCTCTACATGCTTCTGATTGCAGATGGTACATAATGCACATAATCAAAATTTACTAATTACAATAATAGTGAAATTAAGGAAGTGGAGAGAACATGAAATAATACTTGTTACTCTGTTACTAAATGCAGTGCACTAAGTGACTCCATGAGCCCGTAGAATGAATGTAATGTTAGATTTCTTAAAATAAGTGTGTTTCATCTGAGTAAGCTGTCTATCCTGATATGAAAATATGAGCAGTGCTCTTTTCGATTAGATTCACGTTCAACAGGGGGAAACTAGGGACCACAAAACAACCAATACAGACATTTGTTATTTGCACATAGAAGTTAGCCTCCAAGATGAAAATTATATACCTTCACAAAGTATGATTACTAGGAAAGAATGGTTATTCTGTCTGGTTTGCCAGGTGTTTGGGATGCCATCATTATTTGCATAAAAGTGTTAACTGTAGCTTGATGAACTATTCAAATTCCTCGTAAGGATGTTTGTTTCATGTTATTACAAGAGTTAGTTACTCTTAAAACTAGTTAGTCTATAAACGTGACCATTTTAAAATCTATTTTGAGCTTCTCATGAAAGTTCACATGCCTGAAATTAATTCTGTTTTAACCTTTTATACCTGCTCCCAAATTTGCTGATTTATTTTCATCATTATCAGTTTTATTACAGATTCTTAGCATTCATAGTAATTTGCTTTTGTGTTGAACTTCTGTTTTCACCTTTTACAAAGGGGTGAGGGTCTTTTTTTTAAATTTAATTCTGTACTTTTTAACTAGTTATCAATATTTCTCAGTGATTTGAGGATGCTGTTCTCCTTTCTGCACTTCACTAGCCTTTGTGCTTTCTTTCTCCTACTTTCAACAGGAGTTCCATGCTCAAATGGAGGAAATGGAGGTAACTGTACGACAGCTGGAAGAGGATCTTGCTGCTGCCCGTCGACGAGCTGACCTCTATGAGTCTGAACTCCGGGATACTCGAATTACAGCAGATGAGTATAGGCGGAAAGCAGCTGAATCCCAGCAGAAACTACAGAAGGTTGGTCTGTGTATCTGCCCGAACAATGAGTGAGTGTGAGGTGGAATGTCTGCCAAGCTGATGAATTGGAATGTTACATACCGAGGAACCTGAGATGCTGAGAGGTTATTGACATTTCATAAACAGGAGGGACTGTCACAGTGACAGGATGTACATTTTACACCGTGATAGTCATGCTTGAGTTAAGATTAACTAAGTTCCTAGCTGAAATCTAGACGCTACTTAGCTGCTTCTCATTCTCACTAGGTTGGGTATCTTAACTTCCTTGTAGTTCTCGAAGCATTCATCATGACAGATGGTAGACTTGGGTGAAAATAAACTCATGCACTCCATATGCTGAAGGTCTTTACATATTCTATAATAAACATCTTTTGAGGTTAGTCAGCGACTGTACCATGTCACCTATTGAACTTTGTTTCTATTTTTGGCTACTTACTTTGTTTTGAAAGCCTAGCAATGTGTATTGTGTTTTGTGTATTTTTATATTATTTATCGTTATGGAGCAATTCTGCTCAAATTTTAAGAATGGATTCTGTGCAGTATGATCATTTGTAAGGGGACAGAGTCCATACACCATTTCGATTCAAGTCACTGACATCAAGACTGTATTCCATTCACAGACCAGAGACCAAGGAAAAGCTGAAGTTGGAGAGGTGTATGCCAAATTGGAAAAGGTTTGTATTTTGTGTGTTATTGACCTTTCTTCACTAACTCATTTGTCATTTAGATGCATTATTTGGCTTTACCTCCACAATATAAATAAATGACTGTTATTTAAATAATTTACTGTTAACATATTAAAAAAGCTTCACATTTTTTAAAAATTGGAGACTTTCCCAATAGGAATGTATTGCTTGCTTAGATTTGGATTGACATCAAGGCAACCTTTAAATGAATCTGTTCTAGAATTGCGCCTCTGTAGGGATTGAGGCAGGTAGTAGGGAACAATATATAAGCAAGACATACATGCATTTATGATTGTAAATAAATATAAGGTGTATGTAAGAGGTAGAGCTGAACGGTGCAGAACTGGAGGTAAGAGTAAAGTAATGTATTTGCTAAATAAAATCAAAAAATTGGAGATGGTTCTACCATAGTATTACAGAAAGCAGTCTGATTAGTGTTATGTTGAGGTTACTCCAAAATATAACCATACTGTTACTTAAAACATACCTAGTATCTTAAAACTTAGTGTGCTATTTTTGGCATGTTGTTGAGAGCTGGGGCGTGTTATCTGAATATGGGTAGTGTGCAATTTAAAGTGCATTCAGTGCTTGGGCTGGAAAACACATTGTTGACCACAAAGCTAACAAATACTTTGAGAAAACGATAGACAAAGTTGAATGTCCTATAAACTGCAATTCAATTATGTAAGCATTACCATTGTTAATGTGCAGTTGATAAACTACAAGGGGACCCATTTGATGGTTTTGATTTAAGAAGTTGCCTCAACTCAACTATTAATCACTTGTTCTGTAATTTTTAAATTGCAAAATATTGGTCTTTTATTGACGCCTACCCACTAAATAACGGACAGTAATGTGTATAAATTTAAGGTTGGAGACGTATGAAAATACTGTGAAAATAAAAACATGTTTTGTAAATTTTTGTCCATTGAAGTCAAGACCTATTATGTGTCTTTCAGATGAATGCAGAACAGCAGAAGAAAATACAGGAATTACAGGAAAAACTCGCAAAGGTAATACAATTTAGTGGTTACTATTACCAAGAGGATGGAGTGTAGTTGAGTTTAATGGTAGTCATTTTCATTGAAAAGATGTAAATAGTTTCAAAATATATGGAGATGCAATTTTCTTTGTATGGATGAATATTCTACAGTTCAAATACCTGGGATACTGTGGAGGATAGATGTTCATGGTGAAAGGGTTATATAAAAAGGCCTGGTTGTTAGATTTTTTTTCTGCTTTCTATGTTGAAATAAAGCTATGTGACAATAAACAAATGGGACTTGCTAAAAGTTGCGAAAGACAAATTTAACAGCTATCTTGAAGTCTTTGTGCAGAGGGTGGCCAGCAGATGAAAGAGACCATTGGGATCCCAACACTGGATTCACACGGAAATAGCATGTTGCTGTATTAGGAACTTGTTGTTCAGAAATGTGAGCTTAAGTTGAATAGTTGGACATGGGGCGGCACAGTGGCTCAGTGGTTAGCACTGCTGCCTCACAGCGCCAGGGACCCAGGTTCGATTCCAGCCTCGGGCGTCTGTCTGTGTGGAGTTTGCACATTCTCCCCGTGTCTGCGTGGGTTTCCTCCGGGTGCACCGGTTTCCTCCCACAGTCCAAAGATGTGCAGGTTAGGTGGATTGGCCATGCTAAATTGTCCATAGTGTTCAGGGAGGTGTAGGTTAGGTGGGTTGTTGTGGGGGTGGGTTTGGGTGGGATGCTCTGAGGTTCGGTGTGGACTTGTTGGGCCGAAGGGCCTGTTTCCACACTGTGAGGGATTCTAAGAAGATTCTAAGAAGATCTTATCTCCTTGCATCGTACAGTATACAGTTTGAGCCTGTTAAAGCAAATCATCCTTGTAATTTGGCAGCTAACTGCACTAAATACTTTTACCAAGTCGCATGGAAAAATAAAATGAATGTCTAGCAGGAGTTTAGTCTCTTCTAAATGTATTTATGACGTGTCTGACTCTGGAATCTGCAGTGCTACCATTATATCCTGTTGGTTCCTGGTTTGAATTGGGAGGTAGAAAGACTTTGGGATGTATTGCTTGATATGAATTGTCAGTCATTGCTGCCATCAAGCCACAAGTAATTATCTATCACACAAATGAATAATGTGATATAGGTTTGCTTGCTGGTGTGTTGTCAGGTATGTAGGCCATGCCTGTCAGTGACTGGTTGACTGTGTATCAAACAACACATCCCAATGATGATTTGTAGCATGCTGATGTGCTCCAGTAGCCTATGCTTGTAATCCTTAAAATGTTATGTCTATCATTTGATCAGATATTGTTATTGGGCAGCATTTATTAAATAATCCATACTGTGCTAAGAATGACACCAGATGTCAATTTAAGGTTATCAAATCAGGTGCGCAGTATGATGCATTTGCATGTGCTAGAAATTACATATCTGAACACACAGGAGCTGCCTTTATGTAAGTAATGGACTTCCTATAGACATTGCATGCTTTCATTTATGAGTTGAACAAAGGGGTCATGGAGTATGCCAGTCTTTGCTGAATTTCCATGCCAATACGCTGAAGAATCTGTCTATCTGCCTGATCTAAGAGCTAAGACTGACAATTAACTGTTGCTGCTGCATCTCCATAACAACGATAGTCTAACAAATCAACTTACTACTCTCATGCTGCTTAAGTTGGTATCCACTTTTTCAAGTCTGTTTCTTACATCCTAGTCCTGACGAGTACAAGACGAAAAGCTTTGATTTGTCTCATTTGAGTATTGTTTAAGTTCTGTACTACCCAGCGATTATTTATTAGTAATCTGATGTGATCAATCACTAAATGACATTAACGGTTACCTCTGGAGGATATCAATCAGACCTGAGAATTTAATTGATAGTATACATAAGTAATCAATACACATGGATACCAAAAATAAAATTCAAATATGAAAATTTAGCTAAGTCTATTTAATTTAGTTGAAGTTCCTATATAAGTTTATGTTCTAAACATCTGGGTTAGAGATGAGGACTCAGGTGTGGTGACCCACAGGAAACTAAAATCAATTTTTGTCAGAAAAGCACTTGGCTTAAATACTAAAAATGAATGCTAAATGGACTCTATCTTGCATCATTTTTGCTCTTTGACTCTTTCAGGCAGTGAAAGCAAGCTCTGAAGCTACAGATCTTTTACAGAATGTGCGTCAAGCTAAAGAACGTGCAGAGAGAGACCTTGAGAAACTACAGGGTCGTGAGAACTCCAGTGAAAGTATCAGGAAGAAACTGGTGGAGTCTGAGGTACGGTATAGAATTAAATGCTGAACACAGTTTGTCATTGCAATTGAGCCTAAATAGACTTTCAGTAGAAGCTGTAAGGCAAAAACTAGTACAAGGTGTCTTTAGGATAAGGTGGTTCAGTTGACAAGTAACAAGTGCTCACCTGAAAGCAAAATGCTGGCCATCCCAGAGCTCTTTCCTGACTTTGCATTTCTTTCAACTATTTGCTCGACAAAATGCATTTTCATTTTAAGAACCTAAGTTGCACCACACCCATACTTCTACTCTTTCATCCACAACCTTTACAAATTTCTGGCTATCAGTTCAGTTGCCTTTGCTGTGTCTCCAAACTTTCCCAGGCCCTCTGACTTGGACTTTTGGCCATAGCTTCACCACCCCTGCTCCAAAATCCAAATCTTTCTTAGTTTCTCCCCTTTATTTCCTCATACTTAGTTTGATCTCATAGCGACCATAAAACCCATGTACTATTCATTTGATCTCATTCCAACGAAACTGCCGACCATCCAACTGCTGCCCTGGTTCCATACCAGCTGACATTGTGACTAGTTTAAAAACAAAGAATGCTGGAGAACCTAAGCGCGTCTGGCAGCATCTGTGGAGAAAGAAACAAGGAGAAAGTCCAATATGACTTTTTCAGATTCTAAGCTTTTATTTCAGATTTCTCGCATTGGCAGTATTTTGCCTTATTGTAAATTGTTTCTTTATCTTGGGGTACTATTGTCTGCCCTTCCATTTCAAAGTTACACTGTAAACCTGTCATGGCCCTAACCTCTCTGCCTTTATAAATTGTTGACCTCACCCTGAACTCTTTCCTCTTTGATCTTGATTATTGTCACTTCCCAGACCGATATGTCTTTTCCACAGCTCTCTGCTTGGTTCTATCAAGTAATCTTGCAGTGGTTTTTCACATGATATGTTTCACTGTCCAGTGTGTTGCCAACCGTTATGACTAAATAAGGGTGACTTATACTGTGATGGTGTGCTGCGTGAGGATGTATGAGGATATAGTATCATATTTTAATGAATGAGTTACCTGGGAAATTTGAAGTCTTTAGTGCATTGAAATTGCTGTAAACAAAGTCACAAGTCCTATCTCCTGTGACTTATCATGTTGGATGAAACTTCTTTGTCATCTTCAAACACACTTCTACCTTCAACACAACAACCAAATCTCTATTTCCTCTCCCCATTTGTCCAGCTCTGCCTTTTGGATTCTTTTTTGCCTAATTGTTTGCAGCCAAAGCGTTTGAATTAACGTTTTTTTTCTCCCTTCCTCTGTGCCTTTAACTTGATCAGGTATGGAGTGGTGGGAGAGCTATTCCTGCCCTCTGCAAAAGGTCTTGAACTCCGAGAAAGGAAGAACTGCAGATGCTGCAGTCCGAGATAACACAGTGTAGGGCTGGAGGAACACAGCATGCCAGGCAGCATCAAAGGAGCAGGAAAGTTGACATATTGGGTCAGGACTCCTTTTTCTGAAGAAGGGTCCCGACCCAAAACGTCAACTTTCCTGCTCCTCTGATGCTGCCTGGCCTGCTATGTTCCTCCAGCTCCACATTGTTAGCTCTTGAACTCCACCTTGTTGCTTACGTTCTTTCCCATGGACACATGTCAGTTTCCAAGTGAATTTTGAGGAATCTGAATCTTTCTTTCTTTTTCAATCCTTCTTTAGGTCTTTTTCCTTCCTATCTCTGTAAGTTCCTTCAGCAATATCACCACCACGTAGCTCTTCATGGTTCAGACATTGGCCCCTTGTGCATTTCCCTGATCCTTCACCTCACCAGGCACTTGTGCCTTCTGCTGTCTAGAGACTATGCTCCAGAATTCCCTCCTTAAATTCTGTACTAGAGAACAGTTGCATGATGTACAGCACTGGAAAATAAACACCACTCTTTTCTGACAATGATGACTGCATTTCAAAAGTGCTTCATTAGCTGTGAAGTGTGCTGAGATATCCTGAGGTTTTGCAAAGGCACTAAATGAATTCAACTTTCTGTTTTTTTACCAGTATGAAGCCATTATGTTTCAGACAGGTAGCCATCCGATTAATATGTCCAATGTGTTGTTAAACATGCAAGAAAGTTTTGGTCAATCTTGAAAGGTATGCTGCTCTTTGGAGACCCAGTCATGGTTCACATGCTGTAGGACAGACATGACTGTTCATTTAATAATCAATTATCTTTTTTTATTTATAGAAGTTTTGTTAACATTACCATCAAGCCACTTAACATGCAATGTGATATATGGGCATTCTCTTAATAATTTGGTGTAAAATATTGCTTGAAAATTACAGTGTCCTGTGAGTTGCCTTGTATGCATTTAAGGCAGAGTTGATTTTTTTTTTCAAAATATAGTTAAGTGACTGACAAATGGTTTATTTTTACAATCATTTGTGTGGTCATGTGTTAACAACCTGTGCAGCTGACATTGTAGATCCAACAGTAATTTTGATTGTGTTCATAACTGTAGGAACGCCGCAAGTCTCTGGAGAACCAAGTGAAACGACTTGAAATGGTAGAGCGGAGAGAAAACAAGTTAAAGGAAGATTTGCAGACAAAATCTCAGCAGATCCAGCAAATGGCTCAGAAAATCCTGGTATGTGTAAGATGTTGATAATGATGCCCAGGAAGTGAAAATTACAGAATCACATTAGCAGTGTAAAAGGAAACCTACCTGTTAGGAAGCTAACGAAAAGAAATTGTTATAAATCTTCCTAATCACCCCTGGCCTTTATCCGCTTCATGGTTTGGTACATTTTACAGGGCCACCACCTTCACTTAGCCACCTGGGCATGTAACCATTTTGAAGATATTAGCATGCTGTGGTTCAAGTTGACCACTGTCAGATCACCTGTAGGGGTCTGGTATTGATTCATTACCATTTTCATTCCACCTGTAGCTTCTCACAGCAAAGTCCAAGGAAAACAATCAGCTTCTCTAAACTGGTACTGGTTTTCCTTAAACTGTGCTGGAAAGATGCCTGACACTGCCCTGCTGTAGTGGCTGTATGCTCGATGTAAAGCATTTAATTTGTCAGTTTTTTGATTTTGCAATCTTATACAGCTTAATGCACTCTATTAGGCGTCACAATGATTGCTGTAAAGTCTTCTTCTGTGACATTGTTATGCAGGAATAGATTCTCATTGGAAAGTTAAGAGACTGGAGCGGTAGGATCAGTGAAGATAAGTTTTCTGGATGTGGGAGCCTTGCCTTTGCAAAAGTAGGAAAGGTGAATTTGGACTGGGGATTGATGGTGGAAGAAGAAGACAGTGTGTTTTTATAAAGAAACATAATTTAATGTCCTAAACATGCTGTGAAACTTGGTTTCTTGTGTCAATTTATGCAATAGTCTATCAAGCACTGCAGTCATTTAGAACACTGAAAAAGGGAATAAAATAGGTTACTGAATCAACAAACATAAAAGGGACTATAGATAGCAGTGTTTGAGGTTAGCATCAAGATTTCAAGTAATCTTGCTGTGGTTTTTCACAAGGTATGTTTCACTGAACAGTGTGTTGCCAACAGTTTTGACTAAATAAAGGTGATTTACACGGTGGTGCACTGTATGAGGATGTAATATCTTATTTTAATGAATGTGTTACCGGGAAATTTGAAGTCTTTAGTGAGTTGATCATTCACCTTTGGCATTACATGAGGTGCAAGACAGTTATGCTATGAAAAGATTTGATGTCTCAACCTTGTCTTCACAAAAATTAGATACTAACCAAGTTTTTGTTTCATACACATTGCAAGTAAATTAAGGATAAAAGAATGACTAGGGAAAAAATAGAGCCTATTGAGGACTTCATTGATTATTTGTGAATAGAAGCAAAGGACATGGATAGGGTTCTAAATGAATACTTTGTGTCATTGCTCATTACTGAGACGGATGACGTGGATACAGAAATCAGGGAGAAGAGCTTTTATATACTTAAAGAAGTTAGCGTAGACAGAGGAGCTTCTGAATGGTCTCGTAGGCTTAAAAGTAGATGAGTATTCAGGGCCAGGTGAAATGTATTTCAGGTTATTGAGTAAGGTAAGTCAGGACAGTAGCAAAAACTTTCAGTTCCTCTCTGGCCACAGAAGAGGTATCAGAGGATGGAGGATCTTCAGTGTGGTCCCGTTATTCAAGAAAGGAGGAAGGGATAAACCAGTAAGCTACAGGCCAGTTAGTCTAACCTCAATGCTAGAGGAACTATTGGAAGCAATTCTGAGGGACAGAATTAATCTGCGCTTGGAGAGGCAGGGATTAATCAAGAACAGTCAGCATGGTTTTGTTAAGGGGAGGCCATATCTGACCAACTGGTTGAATTTTTCAGAGGTGACCAGTCTGCAAACAAGGGAATACGTTCGATGCAGTCTACTTGGACTTAGGCAAGGCTTTTGATAAGGCCTCGTGTGGGAGACTGTTAGCAAAGATAAGGGTCCATGGACCCATGGAAATTTCACAAATTGGATCCAGAATTAGCTAAGTGGCAAGAAGCAGAGGGTGATGGTCGAGGGGTGTTTTTGTGATTGGAAGCCTGTGTCCAGAGGGGTTCTGCAGTGTTGGAGCCCTTGCTGTTTGTAGTTTTTATAAACGATTTAGACTTGAAGGTCGGAGGACTGATCAGTAAGTTCCTGGATGATACAAAAAAATTGGTGGAGTGGTAAATAGTGAGGAGGATCGCCTTAGATTATAGAAGGATATAAAAAGGGTGATTAGATGAGCTGACGAGTGGCAAATTAAATTCAATCCAATAAACATGAGGTGATGCACTTGGGCAGTACAAACAAAGCAAGGGAATACATGATGAACAGTAGGATCCTGGGAAGCACCAAGTATCAGGGGGACCTTGAAATGCCTGACCATGATCCCTCAAGGTAGTGGGATAGGGAGATAAAGTAGTAAAGAAGGCATTTGGAATACTTGCCTTTTATTAGCCGAGGCATAGAATTTAAGAGCAGGAGGGGGTTGCTTGAACTATATGAAACATTGGTTAGGCCACAGCTGAAGTACTATGTGTAGTTCTGGGATTCACATTGCGGAAGGGATGCGATTTCACTAAAGAGGGTGCAGCGGAAATTTACCAGGACATTGCTTGGGACTGGAGAGTTTTAGTTATGAAGAGATATTTGGACTGATTGGGGTTGACTTCCTTGGAGAAGAGCGGTCTAAAAGGAAACATGATTGAGATATATAAATTGAGGGGCATAGACAGAGTGGACAGGAAGGAACTTTTCCTCCATTGACTGATCAATGACCTCAGGGCATAGGTATAAAGGAAAGGGCTGTGTGGTTCAGAGGGGATGTGAGGAAGTTTTTTTTCACTTAGTGGTGGCAGTCTGAAACTCTGTGCTTTCAGTGGTGGTACAGATAGAAACCCTCAACATTTAACGATTTAGATGTTCACTTGTGACACCAAAGCATACAAGGCTATGCTGGCAAATGGGTTTATCATAGTTGGATGGTTGTTTTTGACTGGTGCAGTCCCTGCACTGTAGACCTCTACATTGGCAAAGATCTGTAGCTTGGGTTGTGGCTGAGGTTGTTGACTTGCTCGCTGAGCTGGCTTGTTCTCATTCAGACATTTCATCACCGAGCATGGTGAAGAAACATCTGAGCGAGAACAAGCCAGCTCGGTGAGCAAGTCAACAACCTGTAGACGTCTATGGCTATGATTCTGTTCTGATATGAATACCTCCTACCTGCGGATACTAGCATCTAAACAAATAACCTATTTCTTTATTATGGTACTCGCAATGATCCTGCTCTATCCTAACACAGGAGTTAGAGGAGAGCTGGTGTGAGGCTCAGGCAACAGCTCAACGCATGGAAACCAATCTTCGACAGAAAGAACAGCTCTATGAAGATAAAATGAAGGTAAAGAACAGAAAATTTATATTGAAAGTTTGATTCTGTAACAAGAGTAGCAAGTATCTTGTGCCAGTTTCTGGGAGTACAGATTGAACTGGTCATCAGATCAATCATGAGCCATGCCTTGAAAGCAGCAATATTTCTGCAATTTCTGCAATTTCTGCCAGCCAACTTCAGCCGTTTTCCTTTCACTCAATACGTCCATTTAATCTTAAATGTGGAGCAAGTATCTTATTTGAAAATAGTCACTGATGGACTTGTTTGTTTCTTTAATTTGAACAAAGAAAATAACAGATGTTGCAGAACGGGTTAGGACAAGAACATTTTCTCACTGATACAAAATGAATTTAAACTTTTCTCCCCATGACATCTGAACAATGTTATTTGCCATTACTTGCGGAGAGCATCCCATCACCTTTTTATTTGTGTTGTACTGTTTTATAGGTCATGGAAGCTCAGGTGAAGATGGGCATTGCCAATAAGGAGTCCTTAGAAGATTCTCGCCTCAGGCATGAGGAGGACTCACGTAAAAAGTGCAAACTGATAGATGATCAGAAAGCGGTATGTGAGAAATTAACATTAGAGCAAAAATCTAAATATGAACTGAAGTTGCTATAGAAGTTAGCTTTTTATCAATAATTTCATTTCAGAATATGACCAATTCTAAAGATGGACTGCAATTCGCAGATTAGAAAACTTTCTTACATTTTGGCTTTTGTCCTTCCCTTGCTTCTTGATCTTTGTTGTCTGATCCTTTATAATCTGATTCTAGTGCACTTCATATTTCAGACAATCAATGCCATGGATTCGAAGATAAAGTCTTTGGAACAGAGGGTAGCAGAACTCTCAGAGGCAAATAAACTTGCAGCAAACAGCAGCATCTTTACCCAGAGAAGCATGTAAGTCTTGAATTGTCAAAGTTTATAAAGTAAATACATGGTTATAGGGTTAATTAAATTGACAACCTGTTGTTTAATTGTCAGACACAATTAATTTATTTAACTTCTCTCAGTTTGTTTGTTACAGTTGCTTTCTCCTAAAATCGTAATATAGAGGGTAGCTTCTAATTTATGTGCATGGTCAGACCTGGAGTGAAAGGTTGGATGAAGGATGCAACAGAATTATATTTAGGCAAACCTAAACAAGTGGAAACAGAAAGATAAAGAAATCAACTTGAGTATATTTGTTGGGTGAGCAGGCTGGCACATACTGATCTTCCTTCTGCTGTATGTAAAACAGGTCTAAATTACAGAGAAGAGCATCTTCTCAATAAGGTCTGCTATGGTATCAGTTGATATATCCCGGTTTTTAGCAGTGATAGACATAAAACTGATTTATGGATCAAAGTGTAAAAAATCACAGGATTATTGAATGTGATTACCACAAAACCATTAAAAATTATAGACGCTATTGTAATGATAAATTGATTACCTTAGTAAATGACAGCCTAAGTAAAGGTCGACAAAATTACAAAATACACTTTCACAAACAGATGAATTCCACGAAGTTGCCTCAAAAACTTGTCAATTGCCTTAAACTTGTGATGCACCAGCATTTAATTCCACATTAATGTTGACATTCATTCCAAGCTTACAATATGGTGGGGACAGGAATAGAATCACAGAAACTAGGAGAGGGAGTAGGCCATTTGACCGTTCAAGCCTTCTTGCCATTCAATATGATCATGGCAAATGCTCTAATTCAGTATCATATTCCTGCTTTCTACCCATACTACTTGATGCCTTTAAAATCCAAAAATTTTTTTTAACATATTCAGTGATTTGGCCTCCACAGCCTTCAGGGGTAGAAAATTCTACAGGTTCCCTATGCTTTGAGTGAAGAAATGCTTTCTCATCTCAGTCCTAGATGGTCTACTCCGTATCTGAGACCATTGTCTCCCAGTTCTAGACTTCCCAAACAGGGAAAACTTCCTTCCTCTGTCCAGCCCTGTTAGAATTTTAATGTTTTGATCAGATTCTCCTCTTTTGAACTCTAGTAAATGCAGGCCCAATCTGTCCACATTGGACAGTCCTCCTATTCCCGGTAGCTGCCTAGTGAACCTCTGCTGCACTGCCTCTGTGGCAAGTATATAGTTTTCTGGACAGGGCGACCAAATCTGCATGCTACACTCCAGATGTGGTCTTACCAAGGCCCTGTACAACTGCCGTGAGATATCCCTCCTTAGACAATGGTCAAGAATGGCACATTGGTGCCTTAGTTGTGCTTTTTTGTGAAATGGTAACTGAGGTAAAATATTCAGATGAAGGGAGGTTTATTCTGCATGACCATGGATAACTAATATCTTACTTGATGGGGAAGGGTGGAAGGAGCTAAGGTAGGATTCTCCAGTGGCAAGACGTCAATTAAGTGCATTTAAACGAACAATTCACACGAGCTCGAAAGTCTTGGTTCTAGTTGTTCCTGCCTTGGGATTGTGTTATAACATGTCCAAACCGGCTGTTTAAAAATAATTTAAATGGGGGTCACATGGGTTTCTTGCAACCATAGAAGGATGACCAAAAACATCCATGGGAGTGAGAGATTTTCCCTCACTATCAGTTACTCTGCCCAATAAAGAGACCTGACGTAAGGTAGGGTATGGCTGCTGATAGGCACCCTACAGCTCTTGCTTCCGACCTCACCCTGCAATCCCTTAACTTACTTTTGACCTGGAGTCCCTCTAAAATCCTGAACCTTGAATGGGTGCATTTCTATAAGTAGTCCTCTCTTGCTAGTCTTTTGGCATGAGGAGCTGCCAACCCCTGATTGTTTGGCAACTGTTACAGCCAGGACTTCCACCACTGGGAACCTCAATTTTGGAAGGCCTGATGGTGACCTTGTAAACGCCTGAAGGACATCGGATTTCATCACAGCCTCCCCCACGAAAATGATGAGACCTCCCTGCCTGATCTCCAACCAGTGGGCAAGACCCTAACCCCACCACCTCCCAAATCGCCTGCTAAAATTCTGTCCATCATCTAATCACTGAAATGGAAGTAAAAGGTCCTGTGGTACTATTTCAAAGAGGACCAGGGGAGTTTTTTTTACACTTCATAGCCAATAGTTTTACCTCAATCAACATTTCAGAAAAGGTTATTTAGTCATTGTCATGTTGCTGTTTATGAGAGCTGCTCGAACAAATTGGATGCAATCTTTCTAAAACTACTTACTAAATTTCACAAGTGCTTAGTTGCTGTAAGAGCCAGTGATCATGGAAGATGTGTAATAAATATAAGTCTTTTCTTTTAGCTGCATTAATAATTTAGAATGTGAGAAACAGTAATTGAGTTATGGCAAATAAATGAACAGAATGAATGGTTCTTTTACTACAAATACATAAGCAAGCCACCTGTAGGATGCTCTGTTTATTATGATCCGTTTGTCTGGGTAGCTACTTTAAGCAACATTTGAGCCTATTTGTAATTGCGTATGTTTAAATTTCATGGCAGGAAGGCACAGGAGGAGATGATTGCAGAGCTCAGGCAGCAGAAGTTTTATTTGGAGGCTCAGGCAGGGAAGCTGGATGCTCACAACCAGAAACTGGAGGAACAAATGGACAAAATCAACCAGGATGAACAAAGCAGCAAGAACAAATTATTAGAGCTTGAAACCAAGCTCAGGGAGGTGAGAACACACAAATGGTAACCAGGAAATAATAACTTGACTTTGCGTCCGATCAGTTTTAATTATGTGAAATTCGAGTATTAGCTAATAAGTGATATAATGTTTTCACTACACTTTGTTTTTGTTATTCATTCACGCAATGAGGGCATTGCTGGCTAGGCCAGCATTTATTGCCCATCCCAAAGAACAGTAAGGAGTCAACCATATTGGTCTGGAGCTACATGTAGTCCATACCAGGTAAGGATGGCAGTTTCATTCCATAACAGAAATTAGTGAACCAAATGGATTTTTCCCAACAATTGACAATGAATTTATGGCCATTGTTAGATTCTTGATTTCAGATTTTTATTATTGCATTCAAATTCCACCATCTGCCATGGTAGGATTTGAACCCAGGTCTTCAGAACATTATCCTGGGTGTCTGGATTAACAGTTCAGCTATAATACCATTAGGCCGTGGCCTTCCCTGTATTAGTACCAGGCATTGCCCATCTCCAAAAAAGGATCTAACCATCTCCCCCTGATATTCAATCAAATTACCACTACTGAATCTCCCACTATCCTCCTGGCAGTTACCATTGAGCATAAACTGAATTGGACCAGCCACAACTCAGAGGCTGAGATTACTATATTGTGTAACTTACTTAAGGAGTGTAGTGGAACGGAGGGACCTAGGTGTACAAGTACATAGTTCATTGAAAGCGGCATCACAGGTGGACAAGGTGGTGAAGAAGGCATTAAGCATGCTGGCCTTCATCAGTCGAGGCATCGAGTATGGGAGTTGGGATGTTATGTTACGGTTGTATAAGTCGTTGGTGAGGCTGCACTTGGAGTATTGTGTACGCTTTTGGTCACCCTGTTATAGGAAAGACATTGTTAAACTGGAAAGTGTGCAATGAAGATTTACGAGGATGTTGCCAGATTTAGTAGACCCTTAGTTATAGGGAGATGTTTGCCAGGAAAGGACTTTATCCCTTGGAATGTAGGAGATGGAGGGGTGACCTCACTGAGGTGTATAAAATCATGAGAGGCATAGACAGGATGAATGCAAATAGTCTTTTTCCCAGGGATGGGGAGTTGTAAACTAGAGGCCATAGGTTTAAGGTAAGAGGGGAAAGATTTACGAAGGACCCTGAGGGGCAACTTCTTCATGCAGAGAGTGATGCGTATATGGAATGGGCTGCCAGAGAAAGTGGTTGAGATAGGTATAATAGCAACGTTTGAACATTTGGATAGGTACATTGTTGGGAAGGGTTTAGACGGATATGTACCAAATGCAGGCAATTGGAACTAGCTGAGTAGGCACCATCGTCAGCACCATGATCATGGACTAGTTTGGGCTGAAGGGCCTGCTTCCATGCTGCATTACTCTACTCTATGACCTCTTATCTCCCTGAGGTCTGTCCACCAACCTTAGGAGGAAAGACTGAGACAGAATCCTCTCAATATTTCTGGATGGGTACAGCTTTAGGAAGCTTGACACTGTTCAGAACAAAGGCCGCTTGATTAGCACCCAATGCATCGACTTTAATATTCACTCCCTCTGTCATCAACCCACATTGGCAGAAAATGAGACCAAAAGTTAGAATGCAAAATGCATTGTATTAATGCACCAAGCCTCCTTTGATGCCATCTTCCAAACTTGAGGCCTCTACCATCTAGAAGGACAAGGGCAGCAGAAATATGAGAATATCACCTGCAAGTTCTCCTCCAAGAAAGACACCAACCTGACTTGGAACTTATTGCTTCTCTTCCACTATTGCTGGATCAAAATCTGAAACTCCCTTCCTAAGAGCTCTGTACATGTGCCTACATCAGATGGACTGCAGTGGTTCAAGAAGGCAGTTCACCACTAGCCAGTAAAGCCTTCAAAGAATGAGAAAAATTCTATAAAGCTGTAAATTTGCTACAACAACGTATGTATATATATATATAGGACGTTTAATCTAATTAGAAAGCTTTAAAATGCTTCACCAAAAAAACTGCAGATGCTAGAAATCTGAAATAAAACCAAGTTCTGAAGAAACTTAGCAGATCTAGCAGCTTCTGTGGAGAATGAAACAGAGATGACATTTCAAGTCTGATATGATTCCTCTTCAGCACTCTGTAAAGCAAAATTTGAATCCAAGTCCCATGAGATATTTGGGCACAGTTTTAAAAAAACAAGTGTGCTCGAAGAGATAATTTTAAGGAGTGTGTTAAAGGAGAAACAGATACAAAGGCAGAGAATTTTACAGAGGGATTTTCAGACTTTGGGGCCTTAGCAACTTGAGACATATACATCAATAGTAGAGCAGTTAAAATTGGGAATACTTGAGGGGCCTGGATTAGAGGAGCATAGGTATGAGCTGTGGAATTGGAGGAGTTTAGAGAGGGAGGGGTTAGACCATACCAGAATTTGAAAACTGGGATAAGAATTTTTAAATTGTCGCAATGCTTAACTGAGAGCCAAAGTTAGGATACAAGATTCAGTCTGGTAATGATAAAAATACACTAATTCAGTGTAAATCTGTGGTAAAATCAGTACAAATTGCAGCAAATGTTGATGATAGCTATATTAAAGTTGCATTTTTATATCATTCCACAGGCCAGCTTGGAACATGAGCAACAGAAATTGGAACTGAAGAAACAGGGGAATGAATTGCAATTAGCCTTGCAGGAGAAGGAGGCTCAGATTAGGAGTCTGCAAAGCACAAAAACTGCCCTGGAGAACCAATTGCAAATGGCCAAAGCAGAGCTGGAAGAGACGACTGCTGAGGCAGAGGAGGAGATCCAATCTCTGAGGGTCAGTCTCACCATCATGATGATCAAAGTGCAGGTTGATACCACCCACTTATTTTTGGGAGACTCCCTGATGAAGTAGTTTGAGATTCTGGAAAGCTGTGTAGTCGGAGGAAGAGTGTAATTTTCTGTTGTTGTGAAGTAACCAAGGAAACGATCAGCTTCTAAGCAAGTTCTTTAAATAATTCTATGGGCATGACATGATTATGAAGTGAATTTTAACAAGAGCTACCTTTTCCAGTCTGTGTCTGAAACCACTCTGACATTTCAGGCAGACAGTCACTGAATTGCTGCTTTGCCCAAATCTAAATTGACACCCATGCACTGTCTCATGTAACAGTCATCCTTTATTAACTCTGCTTTGTGCATTCTGATAGAGTGAATGCTACTCTCAAGCTTCTACTGTTTAGTTATATAATCACTGTAGTGCAGTTTGTTTATCATATAAGAGAACATCTAGAACATAGAAAATTACAGCGCAGTACAGGCCCTTCGGCCCTCGATGTTGCGCCAACCTGTGAAACCAATCTGAAGCCCATCTAACCGACACAATTCCATTATCATCCATATGTTTATCCAACGACCATTTAAATGTCCTTGAAGTTGGCGAGTCTACTACTGCTGCAGGCAAGGCATTCCATGCCCTTACTACTGTCTGAGTAAAGAATCTACCTCTGACATCTGTCCTATATCTATCACTCCTCAATTTAAAGCTACGTCCCCTCGTGCTAGCCGCCACCATCCGAGGAAAAAGGCTCTCACTGTCCACCCTATCTAATCTTCTGATCATCTTGTATGTCTCTATTAAGTCACCTCTTAACCTTCTTCTCTCTAACGAAAACAGCCTCAAGTCCCTCAGCCTTTCCTCATGAGACCTTCCCTCCATACCAGGCAACATCCTGGTAAATCTCCTCTGCACCCTTTCCAATGCTTCCACATCCTTCCTATAATGCGGCGACCAAAACTGTACGCCATACTCCAATTGCGGCCGCACCAGAGTTTTGTACAGCTGCAACATGAGCTCGTGGCTCCGAAACTCAATCCCTCTACCAATAAAACCTAACACACCGTATGTCTTCTTAGCAACCCTATCAACCTGGGTGGCAACTTTCAGGGATCTATGCAAATGGACACAGAGATCTCTCTGCTCGTCCACACTACCAAGAATCTCACCATTAGCCCAGTACACTCTATTCCTGTTACTCCTTCTAAAGTGAATCACCTCACACTTTTCCACATTAAACACCATTTGCCACCTCTCAGCCCAGCTCTGCAGCTTATCTATGTCCCTCTGTAACCTGCAACATTCTTCCAACACTATCCACAACTCCACCGACTTCAGTGTCATCCGCAAATTTACTAACCCATCCTTCTACGCCCTCATCCAGGTCATTTATAAAAATGACAAACAGCAGTGGCCCCAAAACATATCCTTGCAGTACACCACTAGTAACTGAACTCCAGGATGAACATTTCCCATCAACCACCATCCTCTGTCTTCTTACAGCTAGCCAATTTCTGATCCAAACCGCTAAATCACCCTCAATCCCATGCCTCCGAATTTTCTGCAATAGCCTCCCGTGGGGAACCTTATCAAACGCTTTACTGAAATCTATATACACCACATTAAACGCTTTACCCTCATCCACCTGTTTAGTCACCTTCTCAAAGAACTCAATAAGGTTTGTGATGCACAACCTACCCTTCACAAAACCATGTTTCTACACAGAATGTCTGTTTTCTTCCAGGACGTTTGACATATATGTAGGTAATGACACGTAGCTGACATATGCTTTTAAGGTGTATAATGTCTTCTTTTAACATCAACTCAATCGAGAGTACACTGTTTTTATTACAGTAAAGCTGCTTGGCAGAATCTTGTGATGCATGTATTTTATTTCATCAGGCACACCGTGATGAAATTCACAACAAGTTTGAAAGCCTCCGAGAAAGTTGCACGGTATGTAACGAGCACTGAAAGAGTTTACACTGATTGCAAGCACTAGTATTGATAGCTTTTGCATTGTCATTTTGCTGAATTGTTGGATTGAACACGGAATCTGACTGCCCTGAATGGACTAAATGGGAAGGGAGTGCCTTAGTAGCAATAGTGCCTGACTAGTAATCACATGTGGAGAGAGAGAGAGAGAGAGAGAGATAAGTTGAAGTAAAAATATGATGGGTGTTGGGTACAATTGAGAACAGAGTTAAAAACAGAAGGTTCAAAGAAGATGTGAGGATGAGCAGTAGAGGAGTTATGAAAAAAAACCTGGCCTCTAATATAAACCTGTATAATCTTCTATAAGCGCATAAATAATAATAGGTAGTAAAAAGAGCAGAAGTGTTAAATTAATACTTTGCATCTGTCTTTAGCTTTGAAACAGATGCTGCTCAGGCATGGTAACGTTGAAGGTAATAAAATTGATAAGGATGCATTGGATAAGTTGTTGGTACATGAAATTGATAAGGCACTAGGACCAGATAAGATGCATCTAAACTTAGTGGGAATAGAAATTTCAGACTCATTTAAATCTTCCCTGGATTTGGAAGTGATGCTGGAAGATTGGAGAATTTCAGACCTTGCAACCTTTTTCGAAAAAGTTTGAAAAGATCCACTCAGCAATTTCAGATGATAATGTCAGTGGTGAGGAGCATCTCGCAAAAATTGTTCAGGATGGCATTAATAGTTACATGGTTTATTGGAAGAATGTGGACCGATTTGCAAGATTCAGCGTGGATTTCCCATGGAAAAATAATGTCTAACTAATTTGCTGGAGTTTTTTGAAGAGGTAGCAGAGAAGGCCAATGAGAGGGGAAGGCCTTTGTGGTAAACGTGGACTTCTAAACGACATTTGATATGTTGCCACATAACAGACTTGTGAGGAAAGTCCTTGACCATGGAATAAATGGCTCCGTAACAATGTTGGCTGAGATATGAAACAGTAATGATATTGGGTATCTTTCAGGACAGAAAGGGCGTTTCCTGGGGTCAGTATTTGGACTTATGTTTTTCCTTATATACAGTGATTTAAGTCTTGGTGCGTGGGGTAAATTTCAAAATTTGTGGAAAGCACAAAATTTGAAAGACCCATAAACTGTAGGGAAGTTTGTGTAGACCTTCAGAAGGATGTTGATATGTTAGTGGAGTGGTGGATGGGTGATAGAAAAAGTTCATTGTGGAGAGGCGTGAAGTGATGCACTTTGGTACAAGGAATATGGAGAAACTGTATAACATTAAGGGTACTATTCTAAAGGATTTGCAGGAGTGGAGAGTCCTAGGTGTGTGTGTATATACAGTAGACAATAAAGGTGGCATGACAGAGTGACTGTTAATAAAGCATACAGTATTCCAGGCTGCATAAACAGGGGCATAGAGTACAAGAGCAAGAAAGTTATGATGAACTTTGAATACAACAGTCAGATCTCAGCTGGAGTATTGTGTACAATTCTGGGTGCCACACTATAAGAAGGACGTGAATCCACTGGCAAGCATGGAGAATAGGTTTAAAAGAATGGTTCGAGGAAGAATTGGAGAAGCTGGTTTCCTTGGAGAGAAGAAAACTAAGAGGATATTTTAAAGGAGTTTTCAAAATCATGATGGGTCTAATCTGTCATGAAGACAGTTGATAGGGAGAAACTGTTCCCACTTATATACAGATGAGACCCAGAGAGCATGCTTTTAAAGTGATTTGCAAAGAAGCAATGTGAGGTGAAATAAACCTTTTCACTGAACAAGTACTTGGGGTCTGGAATGGACTGTCTGGAAGTGTGGTGGAGGCAGGTACAATTGAGGCATTCAGAAAGGCATTGGATGATTATTTAAATAGAAACAATACACAGAGTTAAGAGGAAAAAGCAGGAGATTGGCAGATAAGATGTTCAGAAAACCGGTGCAGACTCAGTGGGCTGAATGGCCTCATTTACACAATGATCGCTGAACGTAATTCCCACTGATTAGTTGTAGATATTTTCTCACTAGAGCTTTATATATATATTTTATATAAAAATAATATATCTTAGCTGACCTTTTCAGTTGAAATACAGCAATCACTAATTTTGCAATTATCTTGACTAGCCTTGACACGGAAATTAAACTCCCTGACACATTTTATCTTCTAGAATCAGTGCTTTCCATAGGATTTACCTCCTGACTTCAACCATCATTAAGGATAGTTGCAAGATCAGATGTACTTTAGACTTAAAGTATCAATAAAATTTATTGAACAAATGAGCAAGTGCATAAATAACAATGTGTATTTTTACAAAGGATGCAGTAGGACCTTGAAAGGTAAATAATAAAAGATTGCAATTCATATCCCGAATTACTTTTTTTTTATTAACTTGTGAGATAAATCGGGCCTATTATTCCTCTCTACTGAAGAAACTGAATTCACCTTTGATAGTTTTAAAATGTTCTCTTATTCATTTCCATTCATTCCAACTTGTGTTTTTTCTCCATCTGTCGTGGGTTTGAATAAAACCAAAATAACTGACTGTCACGATGCATAACTGAATTAATCTCAAGCCTGTGTTTTTGTGAATGTGGTGGCACTTGTGTGCTTCCCTGAAACCCACAATGTAAGAATAATTTATAAAATGTATTTGTATCTGTTTAGGTGGGTGACGTGAATTTTATTTAGGGCTTACTTTTAACTGTACTGTGACTGGAGTTAAAGAGACAGCCCTTCAACTAAAGCTAGAAAAATTACTTCTTTTTATGTCACGTTGCATCCAAGTATTTTGCAGTTGCTTTCAAGTTCCTGCTGCACCTTTCTTCATCCCTGCATAAAATAGAAGTGCAAAAGTGTAAACGTATGATTTAGTGAAGCTTGAGCATTTCTGTGCTGTATATTGATCAGCTTGAATTTAGTCTGGCTTTTACCACTAGAATTAGAAATACATAGTGACTGGTCAGCGTTGGGTTGGATATTTGTGGTACAGTGATTAATTTCATTTACAGCCTTATGAGGGTATGCAGTCTTTTTAGCTTCCTAAAGTCTGTTTTTTATTGCGGTATTGATGTTTGATTGCTAGATGGAATAAAACTGGGAGACATTTTTGGAGCTGGGGAAGAATGACTTCAGTGGGTTTTTTTTTTCTATCTTTTGGTTGTCTGTTTCTTGCTAGATTGAGTGGCTGGATCGGTCGGGCAGGTAGATCTTGGAAACTAGACTGCAGCTGTAAACAGAAAGAATGACGTGAGACTCCTGGGGTAGGACTAGAGAGATTTGGGGAGAAGATTATTAGAAGGCTTGGAAGGGTTGGGAGGAGAGAGAATCTTGGAAGCCATTCTTGGGAGGGTGGGAGAGTGTAGAGATGTGGAGGCTAGGTAATGTTAGGGAAATCGTACTTTGTTAAAGTCATTTTTATTCCCCAAAAATGACATACTTTCATAAGTAGACCCATACAAGAATTCACTTCAAGCTCTTCACTTGCAGCAAGAATGTCCACCTTAATACTGACCAATCACTATTCAGTTCCATCTTTAATTATTAAAATTCAAGCTGCCCATTTCTTCATTGATATTTATTGCATATTTAAACTTCTATTTCACATGTTGATGACAATGGCATATAGCAAGTTCAGAAAGCAAGGTTCAAGTATTGTGTGTGTTTGGGAAGCAGGAGAGGGGTTGAAATTCTCCCTCATGAATCACTTGAGTTTACAGCTCTCTCTACTGTGGTCGGGCTATATGCATATAGCTTTGAAGAGGATGTTTCGTGTGGTAAGGGAACAGTTTAAGGGATTTTGATAGGATTTTCAAGCTTTGAAGTGTGAATATTTTGAGTGCTCAGATTCTGACACTCTTTGTGGTCTGGTGGCAATTTGCATTCAATAAAAAGGAAAGGAAGTGTAACAGGTCACAATTAATTATTTCCTCAATGGACTCTGACTGTAATTGTAACTTAGGATGAGGTGGAAGGTTGGGACAATGTTTGAGTTAAGTATTAACAATAAAGATGCTTTTTCAATAAAATGATCTCGAACCCAGATTTTATTTGAATAGACTTAGATGCTTAAATACGACACAGGCGAATGTTTTAAATATTGCGCGCGTACAGTTGAAAGATTGCAATGTATATGGGATTGTGTTGTCTCTGCAATAGGTTATTTCAGATCTGGAGGAACAGTTAAACCAATTGAGCCAGGAAAATGCTGAGCTGAACAACCAGAATTACTACCTGACCAAGCAGCTGGAAGAGTTGTCTTGTGTTGGAGATGAACGAGCCCAGCTCCGGCTGGAAATGGGCAGGATGCGCCAGGAGCTGTCCGACCAAGAGCTCCAGCTCAGTAACCAAAAACAGGTTAGTACACACCTGTTGATTAATTTACCTCTATGTGCTTTTCAATGTTCTATCTTTTTATCAGGCCTACTGATATAACCTTTTTAAAAATATTACTATAAATATTGATACAATGTTAATATAATTCACACATATATAATATCAACTATTATTAATTTAACATGTCTGCGTTGTACCACCAGAGTCTGAGTTTTTGTGCTTGGGTATTTGGGACAGCTTGGTATTGACTTAAAGATTAGAAAAACTTCAGGTTTGTCAATTCTGATCCAAGCCAGTCACCTGAAACAGAAACTGAAATATTTTTTTGGGTATTGTTTATTAACTAGCAGTTTTACAACTCCTTTTTTCTACCAGTCACACTAGTTTCTCTGTCAAATCTACCCAGTCAATTAATTAATCACTTTGACCCTAATCATCTGCTTAACCACTTGCAGCATTAATAGATTTTCCATATTTCTCTTCAAATAAAAACTTAGGGCTCTTATGGTGCAGTGGCAGTGTCCCTACCCCTGGATCTGGAGGCCCAGGTTCATGTCTCACCTGCTCCAGAGGTGTGCAATAATATGTGTCAACAAGTTGATTAGAAAAAAAAGGTCAGATAAACACTTGGGGCCCTCTTGTGGTACAGTGGTAATGTCCATACCACCTGGTCCAGGATGCCTGGATTCAAGTCCCAACTGCTCCAGAGGTGTGTAATAACATTTCTCATTAGATTAATTAGAAAAAAAGTCACATAAAAGCTTTGAATGCAATGTGTTACATGTTTAGTGTACTCATCATCCCTTAGTCCCACGTCTGTTAGTAAGATTTTTAACCTGTGAGCAGATGGGGAAACTGCTGATGTAGTTTGAAAATAATTAGACTTTTATCCTTTCAAATCCTATTTCTGGCTAGTAATAACACCTGCCTAATGTTTTAATTAGGGAAGTTAGGTCTTGTTAATGGATTGTATAAACTGTAAATCCACTGACAAGAACAATAATGTAGTTGTATTCCGTGTCCAGTTTCATTTGAATGTTTTTCATGATTGAGCTAAAGCTTCTTGTAACTAGAATAATTCCGTCTGCTTGATCAGTACCACCACCTTCTCCTTCTAAATCTTTTGCATGATGCCTAATTTTAAGCAAATTATTACATGCTCCCTTTCAGACAATTTATTATCTAATGGTATTTTAAATCCGATCTAAAATCCCTGTTGATCATACCCTAGGCATTTTTGAGTTCATTCTTCTGGTTTAATTCCCAACTCCTGTTGTCTATTATTATTGCCAAAGGAATCTCTATCCTCACTCTTTGTATTGACCCTTTTCGCCTATATCTGGTTGATCTCATTACCATTACCATTGAAACCTCCACTCTTTGAGTTATTGCCAAATTTGATCCACGAAGGCTGCTAGGAGTGAATGATTCATCGGGAAGTCTTTTTTAAGCCTTCTGAAATTTGTTCCAGGAATATTTATTTTTGAAAATACAACTCTTGTTAATTTTAGGAATTTATCCACACAAGACCTTGGAATAGCCCAACAATTTAAAGCCAAGCCTTGAATTGGGCATCTTCAAGTAGAATTTTTGCAGTTCTGCATCTAGTCTGTTAAACTACGTTCTTCTGTAGAATATTCATCTACTTTCTAAATTTGCCAAAGTCTGACCATGCCTCATATATATTTAATGGGTCATCTTTCTTCTACATGTTGCGATTAGTTTTTATTCAATTTCCAAACATTTGTGTTGAATGGTGTCTGTAGCTGTGACTATACTTTCTAGTGGGAAGTGACAGTGCCAAGCCCTTACCTTCCCTTTTTTCTTGTTTAAGAAAGTAACCACTCATTTTTCCATTGAATCATGAGATTCAATTTCACAAATTGTTAATGGAAGACACAACCTGACATTTTGCAGTTGGCTTTAGCCATTTTGCTCTAAAGTAACTTCAATTCTTCAAACTCTTAGTTTCCAATCTTCACCTTTAGGCAACCATCCTTTGCTATCAATATCAATTGGGATCCAAGCCAGCAGTGAGACAGAAACCACAGCATCTTTCTTTGTTAACTGTTAAGTCACGCAGCTCTTTCTAGCTATCCATCCCTCCTCCTCCTCCTCACTTAATATCTACCCAGTCAATAAAGTAATCAATTAACCCCAATTATCTGTTTTAACTTAGTCACCATATTTACAGGGATAACCAATTTCAGTCAATGTCCGTTAGTCTGGTAACGTATTGAGGTACTGTGGACAGTCTAAACATAAACTAGCACTGAGAAATCAGAATTAAAAGAACGGTGTATATTTTAGTAAACGCTGCTGTGAACATATATGGGAGAAAAAAATGTATACACTAGGTGAAAATTCAGTTTAGCTTCTCGAGTGCTGGAAGAAACCTTGGTATTTTCTACTCCATTATATCTGATACATTCCTTAGTTGTGTAGACTTTTTAATGATTCCTCTTCTAATCCATTTCTCTCTCAGACAATCGAGACACTGAAGACAACCTGCTCAATGCTGGAGGAGCAGGTGATGGATCTGGAGACATTGAATGATGAGCTTCTTGAGAAAGAACGGCAATGGGAAACCTGGAAAGCTGAATTTGAAGAAGAAAAAACACAACTTGAGCGACGCATCCAAGAAATGAAGAAACTACTGGATATTGAAAAGCAGAACAGGTACTGTCATGTAGGAGGAAATTCTGCATAATGGAAGCGTACTGTACAGTGGAGCATTAAATGTATATAGATGCTGAAGTAGGTAACATTATGTAAATATGTTATTAGTGTACTAGGTGATTAGGACTATACAGATGAGATGTGTGGAAGGTCATTTGCTACCAGAGCTATGTAGCCTGAAGTGTAAAAGCTGTCTCGGGCTAGGGTCTGTTGTTTTCGTTTGATTGTCCTCTTAGGGAGGAGGTGGAAATTGGAATTCGTGGCTGAACAATGGTACCAGACAGCAAACTTAGTTCTGTGAGTTGTGTTTGTGTATTCTTCACAGAGCTCAGGCCAGCTGTCGCTTTTACCTATTAAAGGTTTTGAAAAGTCCAGGGTTTTTTCCAGTGTTTTAAATATTGGGGATTTTTGCTTGATCCTACATATGGATAGTGAAGCAGGAAGAAATTCTGTTTCCCTGATGGAGCATCACAAATACAATGTGAATTGTCAAAGCCATTTCGTTCAGCACACAGACTGCAAAAGTAGTCATTTAAATTCATCATTTTCAATCCAAATTCTGTTTGCACTGATATAAATAGACTGTCATGGCCAGTCGTGATTCATGTATGAATCTCAGCTGTGAGTTATCCAGTCCCCTATTGTGCAGAAAAGTCACGGTTGTCATGATGGCCATTACTGATTATAAGAAATGTTCTAATGCAGCTTTTGGAACTGAAAGCTAAATTATTAAAACCTATTTATCTTCCTGGACAATTTCTTATTTAAACAATTGAATGTTTTATTTAAAAAGGAACAACTTTCTTGATGACTGAGTTTAATGTTTTAATATATGTAATTTTAATATATAATTGGAATGGATGTACATACATATGGTATCTTTGCGCTTGCATTGCTTAAACATGGATATTTTTAAAAATTAGTTCATGGGACGTGGGCATTGCTCACAAAACCAGCATTTGTTTTCCATTACTAAATGCCCTTGATTTGAGTGGCTTACTAGGATATTTCAGATGGTACTTAAGAGACACATTGCTGTGGGTGTAGAGCCACATGTATTCCATACCAGGTGAGAATAGCACATTTCCTTCTCTGAAGGACATTAGTAAACCAGATATGACTTAACAACGTTTTAACAAATGTATTCGTGGGTTTGGGCATTGCTGATTCAGCCAGCATTTGTGCCCATCCCTACTTGCCCTTGGGATGGTGGTGGTGAGCTGCTGCCTTGAACTACTGCTGTCCATTTGATGTTGATCCACTCCCATTGCTGTTAGGGAGGCTGTTCAAGTATTTCAACCCAGCAACACTGGAGGAACGGTGATATATTCCAAGTCAGGATAATAAGTAGCTTGGTGGAGAACTTGCAATTGGTGGTGTTCCCGTGTATCTGAAACCTTAATGGCAGTGGTCATAGGTATGGAAAATGCTTGTCTAAGGAGTCTTAGTAAATTTGTGTTGTTGATGGTAAACACTGCCGTTACTTACCCTTTGTGATGGAGGGAATCGATGCTTGATGATGTGGAGGCAGAACAAGCGGATACTTCATCATGGAAGATGTCAAACTTCTTGTGTTGTTGGAGCTGCACTCATCAGACGAATGTATCATCATGCTCCTGACTTCTGTCTTGTAGGTGGTGGACATGCTTTAAGAAATCAGAGAAAATCCCTAGATGCTGACCTGTTCCTGTAGCCACAAAATTTATGTGACTAGTCTTGTTCAATTTTGGTCAATACTAACCCCCAGGATGTTATTGGGAGATCCAATAACAGCGAGGCCATTACGTTTCATGGGAGGTAATTAGATTTTTCTTATTGGAGATTATCATTGCCTGGCACTTGAGTGGTGTGAATGTTAATAGCCATTTGTCAGCTGGCAATTGACAGTAGTTGCACAGCCTCTGCAGCTGAGACTAGATTCAATTCCAGATTTTCCTACCTGTTTCAGAGGTGTGCGATAACATCTCTGAAAAGGTTGCTTAGAAAAGTTAGATTTGAATTGATATCCTAAAATTATTTGCCTGGCTCTTTGGATTCCTAGTCTAGTGATAATCTCACTGGACACCTTCTCCGTGTAAGTAAGATCAAGTTAAGTTAAATTTTCTGTTGTAACTAGACTCCTGTAAAATGCAGTAATTCCAAAATGTTCCTTGTAGTGATTGTACCAATGTCAGCCAGCTGGACATTATAGAATATGAGTTCATTAATTGGGGCTGTTAATCTGGTCTAATCAAGGAGTCCTGGCTGACAGATTAAAAAGAGGAGGTCAGAGATTCTGACAATCTGGGTGCTGACTCTGTTGAAGCTTTGCTAGAGTCAACGACTTTCCACGTGTAAATATACGGTGTCTTAGTGACGACAGAATACTGGCTATGTGGAGCTGTTTCAGTGGCGACGAGAGTAAAGCACTTTCCTGAAGAAAGTCACTCACAACAGTCATCTTTGAGTTGGTAGAAGAATTTCTTGCATTTTGCAGTTATTTGGGAAACTTGACTTGTTTGACCTTGCCATCAAAGACTGGGCCCAGTATGTTGAAAGAATGCATCATTATTTCTAGGCAAACAACATTGGGGCAGATGAAAAGCAACAAGTAATTCTCCTGACAGCCGTGGACCTGCAGCTTTTTCTGTTATTAGGAGCCTACCATTTCCTCAGGCACCAGATACTGAAACCTTTGAAGAATTGACAAATTTATAGAATCATAGAATCCCTACAGTGTGGAAGCAGGCCATTCTGCCCATCAAGTCTACATCAATCCTCCAAAGAGCATCTCACCCAGACCCAGCCCCCTAAAATATCTCTGTAACCACGCATATAATATGGCTAATCCACCTATGTTGCACACCCCTAGACACTATGGACAATTTTAGCATGGTCGATCAACCTAACCACATCCTTAATTTAGTTATGGAATATAACAAACCCAAGCCTCCTTTAATTCTGAGACACTATCATTTTTACTTGGCAATTTAAGAAACCAGGAGAAATCAGTGTCAGGATTTTTGACTAGGTTAAGATGACTGTCCGAGGCATATGACTTCGATTTATTCCTTAATGAGATGGTTAGAGACCAGTTGGCATGTGGGATTAATGATGTAACTATGCAAAAGCTTCTGCTAGCTGAAGCCCAACTGGACTTTAAGCAGGCACTAAAACTGGCTTTGTTATGGGAAAATACAGCAAATGGAGCACATGAGCTGCAGGGTATTCTGATGGAAGTGGACACCCTCACCAGTCCGACTGAGCTTGAGGTACACCACTAGAGTGAAGGCAATTGCATTGCTTCACTCGGGACGTAGACTGAACAGAGGGACTTTAGGTCAGCCCGCAGCAAAACTCCAAAACAAAGCCAAACCTTGACCAAAGGATTCAAATTTTCTTCGGCATCTGAAGCAGCAGGGAACCTTCATAGATTAAGGGTACGATTTCTGTTCTGATCTCTTGCGAAAAGAAACTGGCTCAGTTCCCAATGCTTGTAGTAAAAGGTTCAGGCTCAAACTTGATAGGGTGAAATTGGTTGAGAGAGATTCAACTTAACTGGCTCAACATTTTCCTATTAGAAAATGGCTCCCTTAATGAATCCTAACTAAATGTCCTGGAAGACTTTCGGGAAGTCTGGGGTCTGTCAAAAGAGCCAAGGCCACCTTGCATGTTGACCAGGAAACAATTCCACTATTCTGCAAAGCCTGCCTAGTGCAATTAGTGCCAGGAATCAGAAGGCTAGAAAGTGAAAGAATCATCAAACCATCCAGTTTGCGGAATGGGTAGCACCAGTCATACTGATTTTGAAGCAGACGGGTTGATTCACCTTTGTGGGGATTTTAAGCAAGCGGTAAACTGTTTTTTGCAGCTGGATAATTATTCAATCCCTTGGATAGAGGATTTATACACAAAGCTGACAGGAGGGCTATCCTTCACAGAACTGGACATAAGCCACGCTTATTTGCAAATGCGTTTAGATGAGGATTCCTAGAAGTATGCTACAATTAATATGCATCAGAGTTTGTACCAATATACAAGACTGCCGTTTGAGGTATTGTCAACCTGTGCAATTTTTCAGTGGATGATGGAGAACATTTTGCAAGGTCTACCTCACGTCGCCATTTATTTAGATGATGTGCTAATAACTGGGAAGACTAATAGGGCGCACTTGGAGAACTTGGACATAGGTAGACACCCACTTCAGAAAAAGGTCTAAGGACAAAGAAGGGAGAAATGCATGTTCTAGGCACCCCAAGTGACCTACTTGGGCTACAGAATCGACAAGACCAGGTTACACCTGTTGGAAGACAAAGTGAAGATGATCAAAATGCCCCGCCTCCCATGTCTCTCCAGGAGTTTAGGTCATTACTTGGCCTGGTAAATTATTATAGAAAGTTCATACATAACCTGCCTCTACCCTTTGGCATTTGCATCAACCCCAAAAAAAGGGTCAGCCTTGGAAATGGTCACGTAGCCAAACCAAAGCTTTCAGTGCAGTGAAGAAATAGCAATCATCCTCTGAAGTGTTAGCACACGACAATCCCAAGCGAGATCTCGTATTGACATGCGATGCCACCCTGTACAGCATCAGTTGGTATTAGTTCATGATTGTCTATACATCCAGGACCTTTGGCTAATGCAGAGCATAAATACATCCAGATCGAGAGAGGATTGGCGGTCATATTTGAAGTCAGGAAGTTCTACTAATACCTTTTATGGATGAAAATTGGTGATAATAACAGATCACAAACACCTATGAGGTATGCTTAGAGGACAAGGCAGTGCTGCCCATAGCTTCAGGCCAGATTCAGCGGTAGGGTCTAATATTAAGTGTGTATAATTACAAGTTGGAACACTGACTAGGAGGCCAAGTAGCAAATGCAGATACATTAAGCCACCTCCCATTGGCAGGTACACCACCAGTCGTACCACCAATGGAAGAGTCTGTAATGGTTTTAAATTTTCTGGGCACACTTCCAGTCACAGCTGCCAATATCAGACTTTAGATGCAGATAGATTCGGTCCTGTCAAAACTGAAAGAGGTAGAGGTGTTGGGAAACCAAAGGACCATCACAACCAGAATTGAAACCTTTTCTGGATCTGGAGAGACCAGATCACAATAGAGGATGGCATATTGCTATGGGGAGCAAGAGTGATTGTCCTGAGCAAAGGTTGCCACTGGCTGAACTCCGCCAGGGTCATCCAGGGGTCTCCAAAATGGAGATGTTATGTCTTATGGCCAGCCTTAGATGCAGGCCTGGTGGGCAGTGCCCAGAGTACCAACAAGGACAAAAATTACCATCAGCAGCTCCCCCACATCCATAGGAATGAGTGGGTAAACCTTAAACTCTGTTGCACGTTCACTGTGCAGGTCCTTTCGTGGATCAATGTTCTTCTTCATCGTAAATGTCCATTCAGTGGTTAGACTTGCATAAGAGTCCATTTGTCAAACACAGGGATGACCATTGTAAAACTACATGTATTCAGAAAGGTGCATGGGCTCCCCGAAGTGTTGTCACAGATAACAGGTCTTTATTTACCAACAGGGAATTTGAGTATTTCCTCAGGTTGAATTGGGTTTGACATAGAAGGACAGCTCCATACCATGCATCATCCAATGGTCTGGCAGAAAGAGCAGTCCAAACTTTGAAGGCAGACTTGATGAAACAACCTACAGCTTCACTAAATATCAAATTGTCCCGGTTCCTATAGGAGCCATCCCACGTATAACCTAAGTGATAGCACTACCAAAGTTGCTAATGGGAAAAGACTCTGCACCAGGTTAAATCTGACATTCCCAGGTGCTAGTGTCAGAGAGACTGATGACTATAGAGCATGAAGTTTGCTGCAGGAATCATGATTTCTGATGAAGAGTCTAGGCCCGAAACGTCAAGTTTTCCTGCTCCTATGATGCTGCTTGACCTGCTGTGTTCATCCAGCCCAATGCTTGTTATCTCGGATTCTCGAGCATCTGCAGTACCTATTATCTCTGATGGAAATGGCCCTGTTTGGTTAAGAGACATGGTTGACATGAGGTCAGGACCAGTGACGTACAAATTTTGGATCGGCGCAATAGTTCTGAATAAGCACATGGACCATATGAAAGCCACGAACTGGCAAACAGATAGGGAGAAAAATGTGCTCTGCCCCTTGGAACAGTTGGAAAGGATGCTGGAACCCGTGGGCTTACATTCTCCATCAAGCGTTGATAAAACTTTTGAATCAGAGATGGATGTAACGGATGTAACCGATGTAACTGCATCGATGCCTTTGCCAGCAGAGGAAGAGAGTGAATTTCTACCAAGGTGCTCATGGTGCAAGAGGTTCATTTCTGTGTATTACATGCTGCCCGTATCAGACACCAAGTCGGAGGAACGTGACCTGGTGCTAAAATATCCCAAAAGATTCTCCAAGGAAAAGGACCGGCCTATGTCCTCGGTCTTGGAGGGGGAGGATGCAGTGATTGTAATGGGAACAACCAGCTGGACCTCATAGAATATGAGTTCCTTGATTGAGGCTGTTAACCTGGTCCAATCAGGCAGCCCTGACTGACAGATATAAACAGGAGTGCCAGAGGTTCTGACAATCTGGATGCTGATTCTGATGAGGCTGTACCAGATTCGAGGACTTTCCATGTGTAAATAAAGGGTGATTTGGTGACAGTATACAAGCCTCTGTGGAGCTATTTCACTCCTATTGTTTTTCGAGCTTGATGTCTTCTAGTAATTTGTTATTATATTTCAATTGTTGTGCCACATTTGCTAGGTGCCCAAAGAAAAGTTTTCTAGATATTTTGGGATCGTCATGCACAGAAGTCTACTGGATGGAGAATAAACTATTACTATGATATCTGAATCAACTCTGAAGAGACTACATGTGTTACCACCAATATATAAACTCTGAGGCCAGCTATGTCACCTAACCTTTCAAGATCATTAATTCTCCCAGTTCATTTCTGAGGGTGTTTATTCTGTGCAGCCTTCTCAATACAAGGGTATCGATCTGGTGAATTTGTGAAAATAAGTAGCTGTTGTCTTGTGGTCTTTGTTGGTTTACCCTCTTTTTAATTCCACAGAATGCGTGCAGACCAACGTGGCAATGAGTCCCGGCAAGCCGTAGAACTGGCTGTGAAGGAACATAAGGCCGAGATCCTAACCTTACAACATTCCTTGAAAGAGCAGAAATTGAAGGCAGAAAGCCTTTCTGATACGGTTAGTTTTGGCTGAAAACTTAGATCAGTGTTCATTTCCAAATTTTGATGGGATTTTAGTTTTCATGGTAGTGTAATGCATTTGTTAAGGTCTAATTCCAAGTCAAAGTATACATAACCTACTTAGATAAACAAGTAAATTTGACTGGTGGATTACATGGTGCTTATTAGATGGTATCAAAAATCAGAAAATTAATCTCTTGTCAGCAATGATGCCCATGATGTGCATTCTTTCTACTTTGTGGTATATGTTTGGCAGAGTTTCAGTAGGAGACTTTGCCCAAACAGTTGGCTTTTCAATTGACACATTGCTTATTGTGGTTTGTTTCGTAGTCTTGACACTACAGCAGAATGAAATTGTGGAAGTATTTATTATCTTGTAGAAAATGTATATAATGGTAGAATAAATTGTTTCTTTGAAAAAAGAGAAATCTAGGGCTAAGGTCACTTTCACATTACAGGTTGAAAAGTAGAGGAAAGGTATTTGGTAATTGAGGAAGTGGTCAAGTGACAATAAGCTTGGACAGTTGAAAGTGTGTGGTTGGAAGAAGGGCAGACAGAAGTAAACACCTCCTACTGTTTTGAAGATGTGAAGAGTACGTGAGGAATCTTTTAAACGTAAAGAAAGAAAAACCAATATATGGGATAATGTATTGACAGCTTAAAAGCAGCACCAATGTAGATAATTTCAATCCACCTGTTCAGCATGTTGTGACACACCTCTGAAACAGATGGAACTTGAACATAGGTCCTGTGGCCAAGAGATAGGGACACTACCACTGTGTCACAAACATCATTCATATAATGTTCAGAAGAATAGTAACTTCTCAACAGGATCAATTCAAGTGAAGATGAGTGAGAGCAGAGTCACCTCAAACCACGAGCTTTTCCTTTCTGTCCGGTCTGGGAGCTCTTAAATAGTGACCTCAGCTATGGAACTCACTTATTCAAGTGTTGTTGATTTTGTGGAGACTTTTTGTCATGAAAGTGCACACAAGCCCTTAGAGACAGCTTTGGCACTGTTGGAGTTTCATTCTAAAACAGGAAGTATAATTATGTCAGGATCTGAACTTAGAACAGCCTTAACTAATAGATAAGGAGCTGACCATTGGTTAGACTTGCCAGAAACAAAGTTTTCATTAAACTAAGTAGTCAGGAAGTTGTGAGTATCGAACTTGTGTCGCCTGATGGAAATAAAGTGGTATCATCAGAAACATGGAGAGGATTGGATGATCAGTGAAGAAAATCTTTTATCTGAAGTAGGCGTTTTGTAGGAGAGAAGACAGAACTCTGATTGTGAGAAAGAAGAGAGAGACATAGTGGTAGAGAAGAAGCCAGATAGGCAGCCAAAATATAGCCCTTTAGGGGAGTAAACTTGCTTTTTAAAAAGCAACCTAGAATTGGTGAGCAGCATCTAAATTTTGTGCCTTCATCCAGACAATAGCTGTCTCCCTGGCTACTTGAGTGTCTTCTTGGATATTGGTTGACAGGATCAAAACTCTAGCTGGTATAAACGTGCACTCCACATGGGTTGTGGTATTACTTAGGCCAGAATCAGAAATTTGGTTATTTAGATCAGTGCTTAAACTAAGAACTGAAGTTTTCTTCCTTATCCCCTACCCTCTTTCTGCCCTGCCCTGTTTCTTCATTGAAAATTGTCAACCAAATGTCGATGTTGCTAATAAGCTGATTACTTCCTCTGTTGTCCTTTAAAAGACATATTTGCATGCCCTCTGCAAAAAAAGGGTGGTTGAATGAAATTTGTGTTGTCTCATTACTTCCTATAACTTGCATCACAAGCTTAGCAATATTATCTGAATAGAAAATGTTGTCTGAATACTGTTGGAGTTAGGGGCAGGTTCATAGTCTATATATGCATGTTCAAGTAAATATGATGCTTTGATGCAAAGGAAAAGAATGGTTAAGTTATCAAACAAGCTCATTGGTAATGCTTATTTTTCATCTTGCAATACAGAGCTACTATTCAATAATATGATATAGGATGCTACTCTGAGGAAAATAAGATTTCACTACTGAATAAATAAATCTGTCAAGCTCTAGATCTGAAGCATAATTGAGTTACTGACTCATTGCATTAGTATGTTTCATTACATATTTGCATAGGTATCTCTGTCAGAAATTCAAACACTTAAGGAATTGAAAAACAACCAACCAGTACTACTGTAGGATGTTTTCATGTGTTTTAATACATTTAAGATGTGGTCAGCTTCTTGGAAAGTATTTTGAGCTTTAAGTACATTGTAGATTTTATCTTAACATGCTATTTAAGACCTAGTGGGATTTTTTTTAAAAAGGAATGATTATTCTCCTAAACCAATGGATCACAATGAGATTAAGAAACCTCTGAACTTCCTCCCCCCGCACCCCCACCAATTTGGTTTTACATAAAATTTTAAGGCAATTCTCTAATAATTTCAAGTTGCACACTGCACTTGTAATTGGTATTTGGTACAAATGATTTTAATATCTCTTGATTTTAATATATACATATTTGAACTCAAACTGCTGTATTCTTCCCTTGTCAAGTTATCTACAAATGCTACATCTAACATTGGGAGCAGAACATAATTTTGCACGTGATGGTGATGGTGATGGTAAAGGTGAAGCAATAAAATGTAGAATACACTTAAAAAGAAAGTCGAGTGTTCCAATATTTGCTTTTTGAAAGTCATACTAATTGTTTGAAATTTGAACAAAAGATTTATGAAAAATTCCATTTAAATAGCACATGATAAACAGTGGCTTACTGTTGGGATAATCTTCACTCTGTTTTTTGAGAGTCACCAGCATTAAAGCATTGTAGCTCCCTCTTCTGGGCACGTAGGTAGAGCAGGAAAAGACATCAGATGTCATCATTTAATATTTGCACAGAATTATGTAAAGGAGGTCTTGTCACCCAGTAAAAGCATTCCTATTTCTGAGCCAGAAGATCTGGGTTTACATTCCATGCCAGGACTTGTTGAAATGTTTGTTTTATGGCCTGTTGAGTTGGGTATCAGTCTGTAAATCTGTTCAATGTCCCTCAGGGCAGGCAGAAAGAGCAGAAGAGTTAGCTGGTCAGCCACCTTGCAGAATGCAATGGCAAGCCACTACAATACTTTACTCACAAACTTGAACCAAGCCAATTGTCATACCCTCTGTAATCAAGATAGAAGCAAAGACAGAATTACATCAAACATAGCCTCCTTCTGGGCCCTATCTGGCCTAGCTAGTTTTAACTAGTGTTTATGTACCAGACCAACAAATGGATACTGCAACAAATATGGTGAATATATAACATATTTTGATCAATTGTCAAGAGTGAAGGTTAGAACTCAGCATTCCATAATAGTCTCCCATCCATTGTCATTGGCCTGGTGATCCCAGATGTCATTCCTTACACCTGTATGAAATTGCTATCTAGTAGGTTCCATAACATCATTTTACACACAATTATTTACTTTCTAAGCACTATAAAAATCATATCTGTACAAGCAGAAGTAGGAAATTGTATGGTTTTGGTGAACAAGCTCCTGAAGTCATGCTTTTCTTGTCCAGCTACTATGCTGTCGTTAACCTGGCAAAAAGGAACATTGCCCAGATATGTCCAAACCTGCCAGTTACTGCCTCATCAGTCTACTCTCCATTGTCAATGAAGTGATGGGTTGGATTTTGAGAGTGCTGTCAAGCAACAATTACTCTGTAATAAGCTGCTCATTGGCACTCAGTTTGGGTTTTGCCAGGATCACCCAGCTTCTGACTTCATTACATCCTTGGTCTAAATATGGTCAAAAGAACTGAATCCCAGAAGTGAAGTGAGAGAGGCTGCCATTGGCATCCGTACAGCATTTGACATCAAGGAGCTCTGCCAAAACTGGACCCAGTTGAAATCAGGGAGAGAAAATTCTCCACCTTTTGAAGTCATACCTAGTACAAAGAAAGATGGTTGTTGTTGTTTGTGAATCATCTCAGTCCCATGTGGTCGCTGGAGGAGTTCAAGATAGTGTCCGAGACCCAGCCACCTTCAGCTGCTTTATAAGGGAATTTCACTCCATTATAAGGTTAGAAATTCTGCACAACGTTCAATATTCATAACTCCATAAGTGCTGAAGCAACCTGTATCCATATGTAGCAAGACAACTTTGGGGCTTGGGTTGCTAAGGGGCAAGTATAACTGTTTCTGCATCGTATGTAGAAGTTGCACGTTGAATTACCTGAGAATTTGAATATTCCAATAGACAATTCCTTTAAGCCTGGATCCCTAAACATATCTGAACAAACTGGAGAATTTAGAGAGTTCCATTTATCAAGTAAATTGTAATCTAGCAAAAGCTCAACAAATAAAAGCCTAGTCGAATTTCTGTGGAAATATTAAACTGAGCCCCTCAATTCACCACATCTTGCAGACATATTGCAAACCAAGATCCGACACACCACCTCTCTGCCTGGGACCTGAAAGTCCTCTGCCATTAAACCAAATAATCCCTCCCATCCTGCCTGGGACGTGGTACCCTGCCTCAACCCCAATGTCAGGACCTGACACTGCCCCCTGATAAAGAATGGCCACATGGTAAATCAATATATAGTTCTTTACTTGGCGCTTACTTTGAAACTTATTTAGTTTGAATGACAGGATTAGTTACCTTACTTGAATGCACAATATTGTTGATACAGTTCATTGTTAATTAGAAGCACTATATTTATACTTGAATGTTTTTAATCCATTCTCATTTACAGCTGAGTGACCTGGAAAAAAAGCACACCATGCTAGAGATGAATGCACGTGGCCTTCAGCAGAAACTAGAAACTGAGCGAGAGCTGAAACACAGACTGATCGAGGAGGTAGTGCAAATATCAGATCATTCCTTGCATGATGAAATATTTTTCTTATGCAAAATTCTTGATTTATTTAGATGCTGGGAATTAAATATGAACATGTGTTTGTGCTGTTTAATGCTACATCTGGAATTTGAATATTTTGAAGGAGTAGTGAAATAAGTTTCAGTACGAAAGGTTAAAGAAGAAGGTTGTCTTTTGTAGACAGTACAGCAGGCGTCCATGGCAGGGCACCAATTAAAAATATAGGGCAATCATTTTTACTTCTGTTAAAAATTCATGGAACATGAAAAAGCGTGCCAAGCATCTACTCTGCTGTATCTTTTACTTAGTAGAAATTAAATACCTAGGTAGTTTGCAGTTGCAGGAGTTGTTAACACTGAGAAACTTTTTGAGTTTTGACTCGGATTGAGTTTTGATTTTGTTTTAATTGTTAATGTTCATTTGTCTATCTGTATATTGTCATATGTTCCAAAAGTTCTGATTATTCATTTTACTTAGCAAACTAAACTGCAGCAGCAGCTAGATATGCATAAAACACACATCTTCCGCTTGACTCAAGGACTGCAGGAAGCCCTGGATCAGGCTGACCTGTTGAAAACTGAACAGAGTGATTTGGAATACCAGATTGCAAACATGCAGGTGAGAGTTAAATAGAAAATTGGATCACTCTCTGAGGTGACTGACAGAAGGCACATAAAAGTAATTAAAAACAAATAGATGTGGAAGCTATGCAACCATTTTTCCCCAGAAGCTAGTGACTTTGACATAACATAATAGCTAAAGCACTGGAATGTGGTCTTCAGAATACATTGGTATGACTGCTAGGATAAAGCTCTGACGTCCAGACGTTAAGATGCACTTGAGTTTATGAACTTTGCATTTGCTGTAGTGCACCAGCGCCTGTTGAGGAAAAAGGTAATAGAATAAAGTTACTAATGAAATTTCACACTTGTCTCTGCTAATTTGTACTGACAAAGTTCAACTAAAATTGTGGTAATAATTTATTCAGCTCTATTTTGTGGCTGAAAACAGGAACTTAAGCCTTCACAACTTTGGCTTTTGTCCTTCCGCTCTGCTTTCTGGTGGTCGTCATGTTGGACCAAGTGGGGTGGGAGGATGAACATGGTTGAACCACTCACTTAAGGGCCTTGACTGGGTCACTTCTGAGTGAGACACTCAACATCATCTTGGCCACCTACAAAATGGTAGAGGTGCAAGGGCAGTTATATGCAGATAGTACAGCACTCTAATATACAAATCCACCTGTCCGATTGTGTTCCTATGCACAGGTGCCAATGAAATTCAGATCTGTATTCTTTGTTGGTAGAATTGGGATAGGGAAATAAATGTGTGCTAATCTGGTGTTACTGAATATTATTTCTGTTGTGATTAAAAGCAAAATAACGGATATCTGAAATAAAAATGGAAAATACTGGAGAAACTCACTAATTCTGGTAGCATCTGTAGAGAGTGAAAAAGATTGTTTGAGACTAATATTGACTCTCCTTCAAAACTCCTTCTGAAGAAGAGCATGTGTGACTCAAGCATGAACTGTCTCTACAGATGCTGCTAGATTTCCTGAGTCTGTTCAGCCTTTCCAGATTTTAGTTCTATTGTGATAACCTTGTTAGGTGTGATTTTGGAGTTTAAAGCTCTGCAGTTAGTCATTTCTGTACTAAAGCTAAAACCTGAATGTCATCCAGCAGGAAGTTAATAGAATGACCTGTTTTGTGACATGGAGCAAAATCTGGAGAAACTTGTTCTCAATGAATTGGCCTAGAATTTATGGGTACTTGTTAACAACAATGAAACAGAAGCCTAGATTAACGTCTCTCATTCTATCTCCATAGATGGTATTCTCCCATGATAGAGTGAAGCTGGAAGGTACTATCACGCAACAATCTAAATTGATTGATTTCCTACAATCAAAGATGGATCCACCAATTAAAAAGAAAAAGGTAGTTAAGTGTGAATGCAAACTCAAGATGATTTTAATTCAATTCACAATATCTACACAATCATGCTAGTTTGAAATTTTGTTGAGTAATCTACTGAGCTTTGTTGTCTTAACCTTGACATGCACTGCTTAGATTACTTGAATGCTTACTTGTTTGGACACAATATTAACTTTGTTCGACTGGATACTGCTGAACTCTTCACTGTTATCTGGAGAGATCAAAACTAAACCTCGCCCAAATTTAGATGTGTTTTAGGGAGCTTAAAAGAATGAACTATTTTCACTCTGAAAACTTGTTATCCCATTGCACAGCCCTGTGATTGGGATGTGATGACAAAGCAGTTTCTGAGTGACTGCTTTTGTTCTGATGATGACCTCTGGATGATGCATTTGATTAGGTAAATGATCTTAAACTATAATGAATTTGTAGAGTTGTGAAAATTTAGTTTCTTTAGCACAGCCTCCATTTGTAGTGTTTTGATTGCTCTGAACTGCAAGAAATCTGAAGAATGACAAGTGTGGCTCTCCTCTTCATGCACCAAGTTTAATCCTCACTATATATTGAAAATGGTAAGAGTATGACAACTGGTTAAGCAATTGAACAGTTGACTTCTGATTTTAAAAAGTTATATCCCTGTTTGCATGGTTCTCCTTGAGTAAATTGCCTGCATCCAGACATTTCTGTGCTACTAATATCAAACTTTGCAGTTAATCTTTGATTTATACTTCTTTCCTTGTAGTTTGTCAGAAAATTTTATAAACATACTTCTTAATCTCAACAAATGTAACCACTTTGTAGATCTTTTATCCTAATTCTATCATTCTCTAGAAGATACTTAATATTTGATTTATCTGTTCCCTGTGTGCTTATTTCCTGGAAAAAATCGGGTATGCCTCCTAATGACATGTTGAGGGAGTGTTCCCTCTGCTAATCAAACCAATAATTAAAACTCCTCATTTATCAGTTATCGATTAGAGCAATACATGCTCACTCCTATTTGGAGAAATTCTGTATGCACACGTTTGGACTAAACTTAACATTTTCCTGTTCAAGTGCCTGTCCTTTTAAAACAAATTTTCATTCTGCTGCTAATGTCAGTATTAGTAACTAAATTAAGGGCTTCTTTACTGATGCTTCCAGATTTTGATTTTTGTCAGCATTCCACTGTTTGTCACCCATCGGCACATTGGCATAGTGATTTCTTGCTTAGTGGGCGGTTCTGTTATGGCACTGTTTCTTGTCTGTAGAGTTTGTTTGGGCGTCGGCGTGAAGACCCTTCTCTACCTGTGCAGATTCCTATGCAGTACAATGACCTGAAAGTAGCCTTAGATAAGGAGAGATGTCGGAATATGGAGCTAGAAGATGCATTACAGAAAATCCGTGTCGAGCTGAAATGTGTGCGGGAGGAAGGTAAGAGCATTTGAGGAGGAAAGGACCAATCTGTTTTTGATGTAATGGTTTAGTAACATATTAACAGCCTGACATGGGACCCGTCCACAAACACTAGTTTAAGAAAAGGTGAGCAAAAGTGGAGAGCAGCGTAATACCCCCACAAGACGAAAGAAATTTTTTTTTTGTGCTTGTTAAATGCATTAGTTAGTAACCTTATCATTGCAGAGCTAAACTGCAGATGTGAGCCTTGCAAATATTAGTACATTCATTTGTACTTTTTACTGCTATTTCTTATTGTGACAGTTGTGTAACAAAAAAAAAATCCTGCCGTTAGTATAAAATCTTCCTACAAATCTGTGTTCAGTTCTGCTTAAGATGGTATTCTTAAAGCTGAGAAATCTCCTTGGAATAATCTTTAAATGTTATCAGCTGTGTGCTGTCAAAAACAAACAATCTTAATGATTTGGTAATGATTCAAAGTGTGCCAAAAGATAGAATTTTTTTTTATTATAGGTTTCGAGGTATCTCCTTTTATTCAAACTGGAATGTTCTGAAAGACATTGTTTGACAGTCTGTTATAGTTTATCAGGTCACTTAGCAAAAACTTCTTTTAGTATTTGAAGTGGAAAAGAGTAGCTGAAGTAAATTTTGGTCCCTTAGCGTATGTAACTGTGGAGTTAATAATGGGGAACACAAAAATGGCATGAACACTAAACCAATATCTTGGTTCAGCTTCAAGGAGGTACATATTGAAACCATTCCCAATAGTAACAGGTAATGCAAAGGTTATAGAAAAGGAGAGAAGAAGGACCTAGCAAACTAATGGGATTAAAGGCAGACAAGTCCCCAGGGCCTGATGGTTTATATCCAAGTGTCTTAAAGGAAGTGGCAGCAGGGATACTAAATGCATTGATTATAATATTCCAAAATTCCCTGGATTCTGGAAAGCTTTCAATTGATTGGAAAAATGCTAATGTAATGAAACGTAAAGTGAAAACAAAAACATCAGAGTCAGTGTGGCTTTATGCAGGGTAAATCATGTTTGACTAATTTGCTAGAGTCCTTTGAAGGTATAACAAGCAAAGTAGATTAAGGGGATCCTGTAGGTGTATGTTGGGCTTCTGGAAGGCAGTTGATAAGGTGATACACAAAAGGTTAATATGCAAGGTAAGATCACACAAGGTTCGGGCTAATACTTTTGCTTAGATAGACGTTTGGCAGAGGAAAGCGGAGAATCTGAATAAATGGATCGTTTTGTGATTGACAGGCTGTAACTAGTGAGGTGTCATGGGGTTCAATCCTCTGATTTCAATTATTTGCAATCTATGTTAATGCCTTCTATTCAGAAATATTTGTAATGTAGCCAGATTTGCAGATGGCACTAAAATAGGTAGGAAAATACATTGCAATGAAATAAGAAATTTACAAATGGATATGGATGAATTAGGTGAATGGACCAACGTTTGGCAGATGGAATTTAATGTGGATAAATGTGAAATCATTCATTTGGTTGGAAGAATAAAGAAGTAAATTATTATCTAAATGGAAATAAACTTCAAAATGCTTTGATGTGGAGGAATCTAGAGTCTTTGTGCGTTTAATGCAGAAATCTGGTTGCGGGTACAGCAGGTAATAAGAATGGCAAATGGAATTTTGATATCTATTTAAAAAAAAGTATAAAATTAGGGAAGTACAGTTGAAACTGTACAAGGCATTGGTGAGACCACATCTGGACTACAGCTTACAGTTTTGTTCCCCTACTTGAGGAAGGATGTAGTTGCATCCGAGGCAGTTCAGAGAAGGCTCACTAGATTCTTTCTAGAGATGAAAGGCTTGTCTTACGAGGAGAGATTCAGCCGTTTAGGTCTATACTTGCTAGAAGTTTAGAAGAATGAGAGATCAATTAAGGTGTACCAGATCCCAAAGGGGACAGACAAAGTAGACCATGCATATTTCTCTTTGTGGCACAGACTAGAGGTCATAATTTTAGGCTAAGGGAGGCAGATTAAAACGTAGATGAGGAGGAGTTATTTCTCTGAACAGATTATGAATCTGTGGAATTCGGTACCCCAGAGTGCAGTGGACACTAGGACACTATAAATCTAAGGAGAAGATAGACAGATTTTTAATTAGTAATGGGTAAAAAGGGTTATGGGGAGCAGGCAGGAAAGTGGAGTTGAGGCCTAGATGAGATCAGCCTTGATTGTATTAAATGACAGAGCAGGCTGAAGAGACTGAATTGCTACTCCTCCTAGTTCTTTTGTTCTCATGTTTCTGATATTACTTTGGATGTAAAATAATGAACAAAGTACCAGGGTCCTAGTCATTGAGTTATATAGCATTGAAACAGGCCCTTTGATCCAACTCATCCTCACGGACCAGATATCCTAAACTGATGTAGAACAATTGCCTGTCTGGCACATTCCAGATGCCTTTTACATGTTGTAATTGTACCAGCCTCCATCAATTCCTCTGGCAGCTCATTCCATACATGCAGCACTCTCTGGGTGAAAAAGCTGCCCCATGGGTCCTTTTTCAAATGTTTACCCTCTTACCTTAAACATATGCACCCTAGTTTTTGACTCTCACCTTAGGAAAAAGACATTGGTTATTCACTGTGTCCATGCCCCTCATGATTTTATAGACCTCTATAAGATCACCCCTCAGCCTCCGACACTCCAGGGAAAAATAGCCCCAGCCAATTCAGTCTCTCCCTATAGCTCAAACCCTTCAATTCTGGCAGAATCCTTGAAAATCTTTTCTGAACCTTTTCAAGTTTAACAACATCCTTCCTATAGCAGTGAGACCAGAACTTAACACAGTATTCCAAAAGTGAACTAACCAATGTCCTGTACAGCCACGACATGATGTCCCAACTCCTATACTCAATGAACTGACAAGTAAAGGCGAGCATGCCAAATGGCTTCGCTCTACCCTGTCTACCTGCAACTCCACTTTCGAAGAACAGTTTTGAAGAACAGATTGAAAAGCAAACAAATTGTTAAATTTGTACAGTACATTAGTGAGAGCTCAGTACTTTGTACAATTCTGGCCTCCATATAAATAAAAAAACTACTGGAGAAGATGCTGCCAAGATTTAAAATTATACTGCCATAATTGAGGTGACAGTGATCAGGAAAGACTAAATAGAATCTGTCGTATTTCTTTAAAGAGAAGGCTGAGGTGTGGCCTAATGGATTAGGAAGGGATTTGATAGATTAGACATGGAGAAAATTTCTCCACTTGTGCAGGCGTCAGTTACTAAGGGTCGTAAATATAATAAGGTTACTTTGAAACCAATTAAAATGTAGGAGAAATGTTATTATTCAGTGTAATGTGTGAATGTGGGATTTGCCACCGCACTGAATAGTGATGAATAGCACAAGAGAGAGCTTGAGGGAGAAAAGAGTAGAATATTCTGATAGGGTTCGGTGGAGATGGGTGAGTGGAGATTCTTGTGGAGTATAAACATCAGCATTGACCACTTTCGGGCTGTAAATTCAAGCAAAATTTGTTAGCTATATGGTTTTTAGAATGAAGACAGAATGCATATATTACAAAGGTATTGGTTTTGTTTCAGATCAGTTTCCTTACAGGCCAAATATCCTGCAGATTTTGGCTCATTTTTGTGGCTGAAGGTGCTCCCGCACGATTAATTTTAGCATCTTTGCAACATTTACAGAGAAAAGACCTTTTTAATCTTTTACACCAGAGCACCCTTATAATAACATCAAATTATTATGTCTTTTAACTCCAAAATTAGTCTTCCATCAAGGAGAAAACCCTATTCTATTGTATGAAATTATGTTATGACTCTGGCAAGAAGAGTGCATTGAAAAGTCAAGCCTCAATCGTAGAATTCCTATGGTGCGGAAAGAGGCTACTTGGCCCATCGAATCCACACCTACACTCCGAACAGCATCCCACCCTATCCCTATAACCCTGCATTTACTATAGCTAATCCACTTAGACTGCACATCCCTGGACACTATGGAGCAATTTAGCCTGGTGAATCCACCTAATCTACACATCTTTGGACTATGAGAGGAAACTGGAGCAGACAGGAGGAGAACGTGCAAACTCCATACGGTTGTCTGAGGCTGGAACTGAACTTGGGTCCCTGGCGCTGTGAAGCTGCAGTGCTAAGCCACGTTGCCACCCACAGTGCTATGAATCCTCCATGAACTGTGAATGTGAAAGTGTGGATGATTTGTTTAATCTTCAAAATGGTCAAATTTGTTTCCCTTCAATACTATTATCTAGAACAAGAGAGACTTTCACAAGGTTTCTTTATTTTACTGAAAATTAAGACATTTAGTAAAGGCAAAAGTGTAATCTTGGAATAAGTGGAAAAACCAGTTATCAACTTTAGTTCCTTTACAGAAATAAACTGTATTTCCCGTTATCCCAAGCTCTAACAAACTCACAGATAAAGAAGGCAGAGTTCTGCGGAGGTATTATGAGTGGGATAAAATAAGTGAAAGCGAAACAAAGTCTTTGTAAGTGAAGGATTTGGGTGCAGAAGATAGAATAGGTTCTCAAAGTTCCTTTGAATTACTGTCAACGAGGTCCAATTGGTGGTTGTAGCACAATAGAACATCTTTAAACCAGACTTCAGATTCTTCTAGGAAGTAATTATGAACCCTCAAATTTGAAGCTTTCAAAAATATTTCAAGAGAAGGCTCCTTTCCTTGCATGCTTCTCCAACAATTCCCTGCTTTCTTCCAACTTCCACTTTTCAGGAGATACAGAATTTGCTATTTCCAGTTGAAGGTTCTTTTCCAACTTCTCGATCTGGTGTTTGATAGACTGATGTTCTTATGTTAAATTAGGCAACAAAATACTTTCAGAGATTTACAAGGGTTTTATTGTAAATGCTGAGATAGCAAGAACTACAGGCACTGGAATCTGAGATAACACAGTGTGAAGCTGGACAAGCACAGCAGGCCAAGCAGCATAAGAGGAACAGGAAAGCTGACATTTCAGGTTGGGACCCTTCTTTTCTGAATATATAATGGGCCAATTAGCTTCCTTCTGTATTATGATTTTGATTTTCATCTGAAGTATTTTCCTATTGACTAAAGTTTATCCAGAGGGTTCCTCATGCGTTGTACTGATAACTTATTTTCTTTGCTCACCAAATCTACAGGGTCCTCAGTCTGTAGAAAGCATAACACTGTTAGCTTTAAATAAAAACAATAGAGTGGCCTGCACTAAACATGAATGAACTGGTGTACTAGAAGGAAGAGGGCTTTTCTGAAATAGAAAAGAAATCTTGCTGCCAGAGGAACGTCAGTGAACTTCGTTTTGTGCCTAACAAATAATGAACAGTCAGGAAAATGTCCTGTGGCTATCAGAAGTGTACAGTACTTTGGGTTTTTGGTCTCCTGCAGCATTTTTTTAAAAAAAAATTTAACTCTACTTACAAGATTACGTGTAATCTTCATATTTTCAAATAGCAATGTTGTTTAGAATTTTTTTTTTGCAGGGATGCAATTTTTGGCATATTTAAGGAAAAGGCTCCCAACAGTGTGATGTGTTATATAGCTACCAGATTTCTCAAAGTGCTTTGGTTAATCTGATTCTTACTGTAGTCATAGTTACGAGCTTCAGTTTGTGCTAGACAGTAATAACAATTGGTACATGGATGCTAACAGGAATAAATGATCTACCTCCATTATAGCCTGTCTATGTCACTGCATTTACAATCACCCTGTCGCTAATGATCCTATCTTTGGCAATTATTGTTGTTTGTAATCTCTGCAACTTTTTCCTATTTTGTTTTTTCTAGCTGCTCATCTAAAAACAGTGGACCATCAGCCACAATCTACACCAGCCTCAGCCAGGCACCAGATCATTATGTCTGCTATTGTACAGTCCCCAGAACACCAACCAAGTCCCATCACCCTGCTGGCTCCTCCCTCTGGCCACAGAAAGGAGTCTTCCACCCCTGAAGGTAAGGAAATGTTGGTTGAAGCAGTTGTAATCCTAATTAAAATATAAACCTAAAAAGTACCTATAGGCATACCAGAAAGTACTTGAAGCTCAAGTTAAATACATACTCAGCCTACGGTCTCCAGATCCATCATCAATTCAGTCGAGGGGTTTCTGCTGTTACGTAATGGATTTTGCAGAATAAGAAGCACTATGTAGATTTTAGAAGGCCAGTGATTCTCAACCTCTCCAGACTCAATCCTGTGAAATGAGTATTGTTTCATGTTGTGAGTATCACATTATATGTGTACTAATTCTTCATCCAAAATTTAGGAGATATCCAAAATGTTGCTTGGAATTGCATAGAATCAGTACAAAGTTGGAAGTAGCGAAAAGCAATGGCAGAGAATGTTTCTGTAGCTGAAAGGATAGTGTATTCTGATGTGAAGTTGAAGTTCATGGAGAAGGGTATCTAGGAGTTAGGTAGTAGAAAGTTCTTCGAGATTGACTGACTGACTGCTCCCATAATAACTGTTCTCGCATTTCTCCTTTCTATTTTTCCCCACAGAGTTTGGTCGGCAGTTGAAGGAACGTATGCACCACAATATTCCTCATCGTTTCACGGTTGGCCTGAACATGAGGGCGACAAAGTGTGCTGTTTGCCTGGACACTGTACATTTTGGTCGTCAAGCAGCAAAATGTGCAGGTGGGAGTGAAAACAGATATTCTTAAACTGATGGATTAAATTTCTTTATGCACTGTACAAAAAACAGCCTGAACTCCCTTGGTCAACAAAGTTCCAATGTTCAAATACTGTTGTCACTTCTAGCAGTGCTTTAAATCATGTAGGTAGGATTAGCTTCATGATTTCTGTTTTAGCCCATTTCCAACATGTTTTCTTCTAATTTATTACCCTATTGACACTGCAGAGTTGACTGTTCTAATGCTATTCTGCCTATCCTCCGGTTTTATTTCCCCCACAAACCTGAACTTTCGTAAACTCTGCTGTCCTCATAACTTGTATCATATCTTATTCAACCAATATTCTTTGCCCACTAGACAAATGTCCCTTCAGCTGTCTGAGCCCGAGCCTCAGGAATTCCCTCCCTAAGTTTCCTTTCCTTTCCACCCTTACCCCACCTAAACAAAGCTTCTTGAAATGTAGCCCTTCAACGAAATCTTTGGTTACCTGCCAAAATATCCCTCTGTTAAGCTTTGTTTGATAGTGCTTCTCTGAAATACCTTGGGATAGTTAATCATGTTAATTGTGGTGTACAAATACAAATTGATGTAGTCTAATACTTGGCTATAAATGACATCAATAAGGGAGTAGAAAAATTCACTTCTAATTCTTGATTTTAGTGAACTTCTCATTAGTCCACAGAGAGAGGTTCAGAATTTGGAGTCTTTCTTTTAAATGTCTGCTCATTTATGCCCTCGTGAGCAATAAAATTTTGAATCTCATGGTTACCGTAGTCTAGACTTTTCAATTGGCACATTGTTTTAAGACCAGCTTTATTTATTTATAAATGAGTGGCTCAAGGCCAGGCTAAGAATAATGTCAAAAGCAGTTTGATCCACATAAGAACCAAAGGTACAAAAAAAAAGCAGAAATAATTCACAACCTTGCAGTCTAAATGGAAGCTAGTGGTTATCTGTTCAGAAGTTTCAGGAGGGAGCAATAATCTCATTCAGTCAGATGAACTTTTTATTATTGATACGCTACAAGCGTTTTTATTCCCCCTCACTTGCTTTGGGAATTGTCTGCATCTATAGCTTGAGATTTGCTTTTAAGTCTGTTCCCGAATCATATGTTCTGACGAAGAGTCATTGGACTTGAAACGTAAATTCTGTTTCCCTCTCCATAGATTCTAGAAATACTGTTTCTCTAGCATGTTCTGCTTTTTTTTTTTTGCTTTGTTTTCCAGCATCCGCAGCATTTTCTTTTATTTACCCAAACAATATGTGTTTGAGTTTTTCTAATCACTCCCCCACCATCTCCTCAGAGCATGGCAGTCCCCATGGAGAATCATTTTTCATTGTTACAATGCTATTCAAATTGTAAAGAGAAGTTGGGGGTTTGTTTGAAACCACTGCAATTGCTTGGGAGTTTCTGTTCAGTTCCTGCCTCTTGGTGGTCAACCCAGTGCAATGTCGTTTGTAGCTGGCAATGGATTGTTTGCTGTCAAATACTCAGTGACTTATGGTAAGGAAATTTTAAAAAAACTGGATGTGGATGTTTGTCGTTGGCAAGACTCTCAGCTGTGCCATTTTAGCTGAATTTAATGAATCTTTTATCTCAAACTCAACCACACACCAAGTGTATTGCTTCCATCTTTTTTGAGAGTACAACTGAGTAATGTTGGGTTTATAGTGGAACGTACAGACCTGATATTAATAAATGTCTATGTTTTATCTAGAATGTCAAGTGATGTCCCATCCTAAATGCTCCTCTTGCCTACCAGCGACATGTGGGCTCCCCGCAGAATATGCTACACACTTCACGAAAGCATTTTGCCGTGACAAAATGAACTCCCCCGGTTTACAACTAAAGGATCCAGTAGCCAATGTGCACCTGGAAGGCTGGATGAAGGTTCCCAGGTGAATATTCTTCAGTGGGATGGTGTCCTTATCGTGAACTGAACCAAACTATATTTTTGCTTGGTAGTGCTGAATTTGTTCAATAATTTGCAGCTGAATGTAAGGTTTGGGAGAAGTTCTCTCTCGGAAAACCAGAATAAAATATTTGAAATGCTGTGACTTTGCTCACAGATGAAAATAATGATGTGTGTCTGCCTCTTTCTCTTTTCTATTTGCTTATTTCAAATCAGTACTACTTTGCCATATTTTTGTTTCTTCAGTACTTTATCTCTTGCACAATGGCTCTCATACTCTTATTCTTAATTCTATGTCCACAATTTACTCATTCTCATTTTTCCCCTCTCTCTTTCTCGCTTTCTTCCTTTCGGATCAATATTGAGGACCCTATAATGCACCAACAGAAGAGTAGTTTCATTGATTGGGTATAGCTCATGTAAGTGAGGGCCCTGGTAAATACCCCTCTATTTTTCATAGCTTCATGGAATCTTGAGTTGGCAGCAGGGTAGCTGTTTCAGAGTGTTTGAAGATTGACAGATCCATTCATAGTGACTGCAATTCCAACGTTGAATATTGATCCTCTGTTATTGAGGCTGTTGGAAGAAGACTGAGCAAAGAATACCAGGAAGATCTGATTACACCAGAGGTGGACTGTTCGTGTGCCATCACTCAAGTGACTTTGTCTACAGTTCCAAGAATTACCGGCAATGTATCAACTATCTCAGATTCTTCAAAATTTCGAAGAGCTCTTTTCAGACACCCTCCATGACTAGTTAACACCACTCTCAACTTTATGCCCCTGGCATCTTCCCAAATTCCTCGGGGCCCACCTGTAACAGAACCTAATTTCTATTGCATCAGTGCATTTAACAAATGATGAGACACTACACAACAGGACAAACTGTTTCATTGCCATTCCCACTAAGAGCAATAACTTATTGTATTGCTGCAATCCTCAAAGATCAATGGGGTCAGAATGAAATCTGTGTGTCCATCTAACAGGCACCATCTCATGTATTACATAAATCAAAAGGGCTGTGATGGCTGTTTGATCTGTTCCTGTGTTCCATGCCACAAATAATGAACTGATCACTAACACCCAATTGTGTGGTTCAATGTACACTTCCCAAGTAGTATTCGCAACTCTTGCAATCGAAATCCATACTACCCTTATTTGAAAGTGAAACCAGATTGCAAGGATGACATCATTGTGACCATAGTTACTTACAGCCTTTGACAGACTTGCATAAACCAGTGGGACCAATTTCATTCTTTAGTCTATGGCATTATTAATATTTTTCTCAAATGCCGCTCAGCCTGCTAGACATCAGTGTAAAAACTTGAGTCACAGGCCACTGATTTTGAGCCATACACCAGGATTTTAATATCATGATCAAGATTAACACCTTAGTAGAGCTGTGAATGTTTTCAGAGCAGTCAGAGATACCATACTGCATGAACAGGAGTTCATCAAAAATAATTGGGGACTGTCCTGGCAGTGACTGTAATTGAAAGTCTGCTTCATAATCTGACTCTATGCATATTTAGTTCATTCTCACTTTTTATCTTCGTGCCTGGGATATTTTCATTTTTTCCTTCCTTTGTGCGTTACTCTTGAGCTGCTATTCATCATGAGTCTGGTGCTAGGATAATAAGCCTAACCCTTTGCTTTTGCAAAAGCAGTCCTGTCTTTTCCTTCACATGTAAAAATAACCAGGGATGTTGGTACGATGTAGGAATTAGAAGAAGAAAAAGTAAGTGAAATTGTAAAATAACAACACTATCAAGAGGACCCAGAGTTATGTATTTACAGCATGCTGGAGTGTCTGCCCTTGGCACTGCAGCCCAATTACACACATGAGAGACTGAAAAATACAACTGATCAGAGTATAAAAGGGACTTCTTATAAAGGAATGGGGAATGCAGATAAACAGACAAAAGTGAACTGCAAAATACTTATGAACAATTTAATGCACCAGCCTTCTATCAGCATTTAGTATCCCAAAAACTACAGGCAACGCCCTCTGGATTGGCTAATTGTACAAGTGTAAGTATTTAAAAGTGATTCTGTACTAGAGAGTGGAAAGTTAAGCTTTAATCTAACCAAATTCTGTTCCGTGGTAGCAAGTAATGGGCAAGTCATGTATAGTTTATTTATGATAGACATAATAAGACTTTTGGTCTTCCTGGGCATCTCCATCATCTTGTAACTGAGTTTGAATCCATTACTATGCACCTGAATGTTCAGCTTGTGTTTTTTTCCAATTGTGCCAACTCCAGCAATTCACAGACATCATTCAGGTCAAGATTTAGCTACCATCTCCAGTTTAATTACATCTGCTATCACATTTCATGTTCTGAAGAGAGTTGAGACAAATGTCAAGTTATTATTGTTTAAAGACTGTTTACCATTTGCATCAAACAATTATATAAATAGGGAAGAAGATATGCTTTAATGTGACAGGAAGATTTTTTTAAAGGCAAATAATTTCTGTAGTTCAGTTGTTTTTCTCCATTTGCCTTCTATTGCCCTCCACTGTCTTGGCTAGAGACCTTTAACATGCCTACCTTCTGCTGTAATAGTTAGAAAATGATCTATAACGAGGTATTTCAAAATTGATTTCTGTATTTTTGTTTTCTCCTACCATGGATACCCATTAATCCTGGGTTTTGAGTCCAGTTAGCACCTCTTAGTCCACTATGTGCTGGCACGTGCAATGGGCAGTCTGGGTTTCAGGCAACTGAAGCTGATGTTTGTGTTCAGATACTGATACATTCCTTCCTCCACCCAAATTGTTATCTATTCCCCACCTCACTTTGTCATCCTGAAACTGTTGATACATGGTCAGTATGTTTCCATTGGCACCTTGTCCAAGTTATAGTTTCTTCATATGGGAGTTTGGACTTGGTTAGCAGATTATCTCATTGTTTGGGTTGCTAGCAAGAAATGAGCTTGTCTGCTCCTAATGTCTACATTCATGCAACTTTTAGTCAGTCAGGGTGTCCAAGTTGCTTCTCTTTCTAAGGTTTTTGCAAAGATCTCCTTTCTTTTCTCGGCTAGGGGCACGGAGGGCAATAATTTTCTTTTCCTCAGTCCCCTGCCTTCGATTGGCTCCCCGTAGAAATCAGGGATTTAACTTGATATAGTCTTAGCCCACATGATAAAGTATCTAATCACATAAAACAATTTGTAAAGAGTCCTTTAGGAAATAAGGTAACATCCTCAGTATTTTGACTTGGGTTCTACATTTCAGAAGGTGGTGAGAAACAAGTTCACATGGAAAACTGTAATGACTGAGTGTTAGCAGAAGAATTGAATAGCTTTTCAATGGATGTCACCATCCTTCTTCCCAAAGCACAAGCTATTTTGATACTAAATTGTCCTCCTGTTCAAGATTCCTAATGCACCTTTAACCCTGAAAATAGTCAAGTTTAGCACCAGTTGCGTTTCATTCAATGTCTTTGGTTTTCATACAAAGAATTATTTGTTGGTTCACTGGTTCTAACCAATGCTTTAATATTTTGCTGTTGTGCTGCCTTCCACCGCCTCATTATAGTGTTGTGTTTTGTTTTGTTCTGTCAGGAATGGAAAGCGAGGGCAACAGGGTTGGGAGCGGAAGTATATTATCCTGGAAGGATCAAAAGTTCTTCTTTATGAAAATGATACAATAGATGGTAGGTATTAAATGTTTTGAGTAACTTGTCAGACATGTTAATCTGGTTTACAAACTGCATCCTGTATCATCTTGTGTCCAATCCTCTGATTTCTGATGAGCTTCTATTGGGTTGGGGATCTTAATGTAGACTTCTACTCAACAGTGCCAGAAATCATGCTTCTACTTCATTTGGGATGAATATGAAACAAATGAAGGACATATTATTCTTGTCACATTGGAACAACAAACAAAATGTGACTTCAGGAAAGGCCTTAACTTTGAGACTTGCTTTTACTGACTGGTGACTGGTTAGAGATGAAGTACATGTATTTTAAGTGTGGCATATTTTGGGGCACTTCTGAGCCATCCTGGCCTATAACTATTCAAAGTCTGTTTGAGGTAGTGATTAGATAGTCCAAAGTAAAGAGGTCAGTATATCCACAGGCATACTAAACCCAGTGATAACAAACAATCATGAATTAGTCCAGAGCTTTTAATTTATATAATTTGGTGTTAGGAGCACTTTCTATTGATTTTTTTTCTTTTATTTTTAAAAATTGTTTGAAGAGTAATGAGAATCATTGTCATTAGAGAAGGAGGCACAGCAAATTTCCAACGAGATTGAAAACTGTATTAGGAGTAAGATTGAAGAAATACATTGAACAGAGCTTCTGAAATCATGATAAGGATAACATCTAGTGCAGAAGCCCTATTGAAGCTGAGAAGACAGTTGTTAAAGCAGAATGATTCCATTCTGTTAGGTTCTTTACCAAGATTACTTAAGTCATGTTTAGAGAAGAGTGAAGCTAATAATACAACTTTCATTTTATGAAGAGCGGCACCTGTACATCAAAATTTATATAATGTACTTTGAAAGATGTCTAATACCCTTTTGGAGAGGTCCAAAATCTGTTGCTTCTCTTTTAGTAACATGGACATAAGTGTTATGTTAACCAGACAGACGACATCTGAGATGATATTGCTCTTGAATCAAGAATTAGTACCAGAGATGACACAGTGGAAGAATTGGATATGAGAAACTTTAATTCTAGGTCAAATAGCATTGACAAATGCTATAATGAAAGCAGTCTGAAGAGTGACAACAAAGGATTAAAATTGTCTAAAGTTTTTTTTTAAACCACCAAACTGGCTTACAGAATTTGGTTTTGCTGTAACAGGTATTGCAATTGTTGATGACTTGTAAGAAAGTGTGTCTAGTTGGGTTGCTACCTGATAGTAGCTATCTTCCATATACATGAAATAACAGAGGGAGGTAAGTGGTTTCACAGTTTTTCAGGTTCTGAAAAGAAATGATTTTGTACACGCTGAATGAAATGTTTCCCTCAGTAGAGCTACTGTTAGATTAAGTAGTCTCATGCTTCTTTCCTCCCTTTTTAACAGGGCAAAGACCAATTGATGAATTTGAGCTATGCCAGCCTGATGGAGATGTGACTGTTCATGGAGCTGTTGGAGCCTCTGAGCTTGTAAACACTGCGAAAACAGGTAAGATTGGGCTTCAGTACCTTTTGGGGAATAAAAGGTTCAGTATAATGTCAAGTGCATTACTATAAAAATATACAATTATAAATACATGCTCTGAGAGGGTTTAAAGAAGCAACTTATTGGCAATGGTGTGCCCCAGACTGTTCCAAGCAAGAGTGTTTATCCCTGCATTTTCTTCAAAACAGAGTAGGTTTTGGGAAGTCTATTATTGGGAGACACCTGATTGAAGGCAAAATGCTTGTACTAGGCACAAGAAGAGTAGTTTTACACTTTTTATTTTGCCAGCAAAGTCAAAGCATAATCCTTCTTCAACAAGGGAACTCTATATTTACATTGCTGTATGTCTGGAGTTACATGTCATCCAGATCAGGTCAGGATGGCAGAATTCCTTTCCTTGAGGACATTTGTGAACCAAATGGATCTTTACAATAAGTGATGGTGGTTTCATGGTCACCATTACTGAGACTGGCTTTCAAAACCAGGTTAGTTTATGTTGGTATAAATTATAATAATCGAATTTCTAACATTTGAATGGGAAAGAGGACAGTTTGATAGTTAATATTAGAAGATAGGCATTTGGAAGGCTAGAACTTGACTATTGCTGAAGCTCTTAATTTCTATATCGAGCTGTCTTAGATGATATTAAATAATATCCTGCGTTGTTCCCATTTAATGGAATGAAAATCATCTGGATATGTTGTGCCTTATTTACTTAACCAAAAAGAATGTCTTGGAGACTCCTCAGAAAGCAATTAAACGGAATAATCACTTTACATTTAGTAAATGTAGTTTGAATTTATGTTTTGCTTCAGAGGATTTTGTAAATTGCCTTTGAATAAAGGTTGTTTAGACCTTCATGAATCCCACCTGCTCTGAATTGGTTGACAGAAAATGCTAATGAAAAACTATATGTATCAACTGTGATTTAGTTAGTAACACTGTAGGGTCTTTGTGGGTTCAAATCGACTTCAAGATTTGATTGAGCACAAAAATGTGGATAAAAGTTCCAGCTGCCCTTTCAAGTGAATATGAAATATTCCATGGCACTATTTCAAAGAATAGTAGTTATCTCTGGATATATTTATCCCTTAATCAATGTCTCAAAAATGAGATTATTTAATCATTATCATATTGGCTGTGCACTAATTAACTACTGTACTTCCTTCATTACAATAATGGCTACATTTCTAATGTCACTCGTTAGTTGTAAAGTGGTTTGGGATGCCCTGTGGTCATTAATTATTATTTTTGTTGTAAGAAATAGAACCCTTTATTAATTATATTTTTTCAGAATAAGTTTAGAATGTTTACTGAATAGGTAGGCTTGCATAAAGCCATCTTGGTAGATAGACTTCTTTACTTTTTCTCTGGAAAGGGACATAAGCAAGAAATGTCAGTGTCTCCTGATTTGGTGTTGTCATTCCTAAATCAGTGATACAGAATCTTGTACCCACTTGCTTTATTACAAGTACCTGGTAAGGGCTCATAAAGACATGATGACCTTGAACACAAGAGGTGGACAAAGTGAGAGGTGACCACGCTGACATCTTGCCTACCTATCCTGTATTAATTTAGTAGAGTTCAAACAAGCGATTGATTGTTAGACTGAAGTGATTGAATTAAACTACCAGCCCTTAGAAATTAAGTATATTGATGGGTGTTCAGAGGCGTATGTGTTGGGAGGAACATTATTCTCAGCATCCCTACTTAGATGTGGGAGACCTAAGGAAGATCGAAAAAGATGGGGGTAACAGCTTCTAACTGCTGAGCAGAAGACTGCTACCACAAGCTACAGAGATCCGCACACTCTGCAGCCTATGTCCATTCATCTGACTCCTTTTCAAAAATCAATTGCATAATTTTGTTTGCCATTATTTTTTGAAGGTTGGATATTTTTCTGTTAAATCATAAGCAAAGGAATAATTAATAAATTTACATGCAGTGCTTGGATATGAAATCAAAAGTATCTTTAAAGAGTATCAGCCTTTCAACACTTAACCACTTACAGCAATCAAATGGAATGTGGAAGATGTTTCCCCTTTAAGGATAAAGGTGACTCTATAAAGTGAGTCACTTTAACTCACCTACTTCCTTGGGCCTAAAAGGAAAATCCCAAAAATATTACCAGTAACAACGTAGTTGTATCCCAACATATCAAGTAATAGCTTTGAGTTGCTATTTGCTTCGATTTTCTTTCCCTTAATCAGCTTTTTCCTCCCTTTAGATGTGCCTTACATACTAAAGTTGGAGTCTCAGCCCCACACAACCTGCTGGCCTGGTCAAACACTCTATATGCTTGCTCCAAGCTTCCCAGATAAACAGCGTTGGGTCAATGTATTGGAGTCTGTTGTGGCTTGTGGGCGAAGATCATGTGAAAAAGCAGAGACAGCTGCTGTAAGTATTCAGTAAATTGTGTCTGTTCATGTTTCTTTCATCACGGCTTGGTTTCTTTATGTCCAGTAATTTGACTTGTTTACCATGAGCTATTCATGTACCTAACTAAGCATGTGCCATAAACCTGGAATGACCCCTTTGTCACTACATAATAGGCTGAAGTGACCCAGAGAGAAGATGATCTTTCCCAGTTGGTGAAGGTAAAATGTTTACACAATTGATTGTGCCTTTCCTGCTTGCTGCTGCAGAGCCTGTTGCACAGTTCTGACTTTTGAGTTTTTGACGCTCATCAACTAAGCCAGTGTTTATTCACAGTTATTAAGCATAGAACTTAGAAAGACCTGCAAATCAGGAGATTTGAAATTCAATACTTGTTAAAAATATCTCTTGTAAGATTTGTTTAACACTAATTTTTGTAGGTTTTAAGGAAATGCAGACTGTAACCACACACAGCTGTGAAGATGTTGTATATGCACCCTTGTGAAACATGCATGCTTTACACACTTAAAGGGCAACTTTCTGCTTTCCACATGCAGCTATCTCGGAGGGTTCTTCTGAAAGCAGCACTAACCATCGCTCGATGCCACATAACTGCAAAATGATCTCCATCCTCTAAATTACCTTTTGTTGTTGGTCTTCCCCATTTCTTTGTATCTGAGCTATCCTGCCTAAATGCTAGAGTGACTGATTTAGAAAGAAGTTAATCCTTACCTAAAATAATAAGGTGAGTTTCTAGGTCTGAATGGAGCCTATGTTTGCTTAAAAACAGCCAGTGACTTCTGTGTCATTATCCTTTGCTCCTCTGCCCTATCCCTATCCCGTATTTTACAAATGTATATTTTCCTCAATAAATTGTGCAATTCTGGAAATGTGGAACCACTAGTTTGTGTATGCACTCTGTAATGTTGGTGTTTAATTCCTGCAGAAGCTATTGGGAAATTCATTGCTGAAATTGGAGGGAGATGACCGTTTGGATATAAACTGCACTGTGCCACTCACTGAACAGGTATGTTAGCAGGTAGAGGAATCGGATCCTTCCTGTGGCTATTTCATGGTTCATTCTCTTCATGTATAGAAGTATACGGTGGAAACACAGGCATCATTGACTTCTGCTGATAACGTTATACAAGAACCTGAGATGTCCCGCTGCCACAAAAAAAACTTGTTTGATAAATATTTTAGGATGATTTTACTTTGAGATGACGAGGGAAAGAAACAGGCTCGATGTTATGATTGTAGAGGAAGCAACACAAAAAATGTATGCCATAATTGACCATTATTAATGGTTCTTTCTCCTCATGTACTATTCTGCTCACTTTCAAGTCTGTTCTCATGACCTTCCTCTTATCCTTTCGAGCTACTACCCCTTCCCGAATCTTCCTGTGCTCTACAGACTTATTGAATGTAATGATGCCTCCCAAATCCACTAACATCTTTCTCGAATCTTCACTTATGAATACCTCATCAGATTTATGCCCCTGCCATAATAACAAATTGGCAAAAATTGTAAATGATATCCAATGTTACTGTAACAAGGGTAACCTATTCCCCCTCATCCATTGTGCCTATTTAACATTGCTCCACTGTCTACCTCTGAGCAGGCCTGCTTTCGCCTGATTACATTCTTAGCTATCCAGAGAATTATCCCCACTGACTTTTTCTCCTGCTGCAATTATTTCCAGGATCCCAGGAACTGTCCTTGACCCTCCTCAGTTTCCATCTACATATTGCCCTTTGGTAACATAATCTGTAAACAAAGCATCAGCTCTACCTTTACTCCACCTCTCTTGATATTTTTTGTTTCTAACTCGTTAGACAGCTTAGAGATGTAGAACCTAGAAGCAGGAGTAGTCCCTTGAGCCCTCCACTTGCACTATGCCATTGAATACAATCATGGCTGATCTCATTGTGGTTTCAACTGTTCTTTCCTGTTTTTCCCCTTCATTGCCGTTGACTCCCTGGTCCATCAAACGCCTTTATAATTTTGCCTTGAAAACAGTCAGTAACCTATCCCCTATTACCTTTTTGGTGAACTGAATTCCCCAGACTATCACCCTTAGAGGAAATAAATTAGATTCTTATTATTAACTGGGACTCCCCAGCTCTAGTCTTTCCCTACAACCTCCCAGTATCCACTCCTCTTAGGATTTTAATTTGTACTTTACATGGGATATGAGCATTGCTCGCTCCACAAACATTTATTGTCAACCCCTTCTCTTTGAGAAGGTGTCGTGAGTTGCCTTCTTCAACTGCTGTGGTCCTTGGGCTTTAGGCATACCCACAATGCTATAATGAATTTCCAGGATTTTCACTCAGTGACAGTGAGGAGATGGTGATATAATACCAAGCCAAGATGTTGCTTAGGAGTAGCTTGGAGTGGAACTTGCAGGTGTTCGCCTACATCAGTTTCTTTCTTCAGTCTGTGCCCTCGTCCTCACCAGGAGCACGCACCTCATACCTAAAGCAAAATTCTGGATTCTGGTCGGGAGGGGAGTGTCCTCGGAGATCTTGATATTAATTCCCGAGTGAAGAAGTTATACAGCATCATGACAAACAAAGATAAGGAAGCCCTCTGCTGATTACTATCTACTACTCCACAATTGTCATGGGTGATTTTAAACTGTATATTGACTGGACAAATCAAATGGGTAAGGGTAACAAGGAAGATGAATTTGTAAAAACTGTAACAACACTCAACAAACTTGACACCATCCTGGACAAAGCAGCCTGCTTTATTGGCACTACAGCCACAAGGATCCACTTCCATCAATTGTTCAGTAGCAGCAGTGTGTAGTATCTACAAGGTGCACTGCAGAAATTCACCAAAGATCCTCGGAGACAGCACCTGCCAAACCCATGACCACTTTCAGCTTCCACTATTCCACTTTTAAAGTTTTTACTTGTAGTCTTAATGATTCCAACCCAAAGATGGTTGGCGTCCCAAATTCTTGAGATCGCTTGAAGTATGTATTTTAATTTGCAGTTTGCTTGTCTTCCCCCTTGCTAGCTAAACTACACTGACTCAATGTTTTGCAAAGCCTTGATATTAAAATTTTTGTGCTTGTTTTCTAATCCATCTATATCTTTGCAACCTTCTCCACCTTTCCAGCAAGTCGTCTTCTCCTCCATGCCCTCCGCAATCTGTTTCAATCATGACAGCATTGGTCACTGTCTTTCCGAGTCAGAAAACTCTGGTCTAAAAATTTTACTCCAGGACCTGAACAGAAAAGTCAAGATTGACAATTAAAGCAATACTGTCATACATGCTTTGTTTCAGATAGATATTAAACAAGATCCTGTCCACCTCGCCATGGGATCTTTTGCATCCATTGGAATGATATCGAAGAAGTAGTAGGAAGTTATCCAGCATGTCCTGCACAATATTAGTCCCTCAATTAACATAAAAAGATTATCTGGTCATTTATCATTTTTGATGTTTCGAGATACTAGTTTTATACAAATTGCTGCCATATTTCCGATACTACACAGTGATGATACATCAGAGAAAACGTCATTGACTGTAAAGTAATTTGGGATTCCCTTTGTGATAGATGTTATATAAGTACAAAGCTCTCTTTTCACTGCCAATTTTGACCTCTTGAGAGTCCCCGTTTTAATTGTTTCGCCAGTGCCAGCCATGTCAAACATTTAGTCGTGGTCCTAATGACATGCTACGTAGCTTCATGTCAAATTTTTGTTTGTGAAGTGTTTTCAGGTACTTTATTACATTAACAATGCTTCATAAATTCAAATTATTATTCTGTAACTATTGGTTGTGACTGTAAGCATAACGTTCTGTTGGGGCTGGAATAAAGCAGACTTGGTTTGGGATTCACTCTTATCAAGTGTATAATTATAATTTGATATCTGATTGCACTAAGTTATTTGAGAATATATTTACACAATCTTTATCTGAGAGGAGATGATTTTGTGTATCTACAGATTGTGCTGGTTGGTACAGAGGAAGGTCTATATTCATTAAATGTTGTGAAGAACTCCCTGGTTCACATCCCTGGTGTGGGGTCAGTGTTCCAGCTTCATATCCTGAAAGAGCTTGAACGACTCATCATTATTGCAGGTTTTTATGGATTTGTTTCAGTATGTTAAGCAACAATAAAACCAGCTCAGAAATAACTTCAGAAAGCTGCTATAGTGCCAATGTCCAAAACCAATCTTACCAAATAAGTTTTTTGTCTTTTAAGGTGTTTTAAATTTTACTGACTTTTTTATATTGGGTTGATAAAATCTCTGAATTAAGTACATCCAAAACATCTCTCGCACTACAGCAACATTCTAATTACTTGTTTCATTTATCTCCTTGGCAGGAGATGAGCGAACCCTCTGTCTGGTGGATGTTAAGAAGGTGAAACAGTCATTAGCTCAATCTCACCTGCCAGGCCAGCCTGAGCTTGTACCTACAGTCTTTGACAGCCTGAAAGGATGCCACCTGTTCGCAGCAGGGAAAGTGAGCACCATTGCAACTTTAAACCACTAATATTTATACATCCCTGTTTTAAACTTGATATAGTAATCTCCAGTTTTATTGAAGATTCTAGTCCCATTGAGAATTTTCTGTCATCTTAACTTGAGTCAATATGTGGGTGGCTGTAAGATTTAACTGACTGCCAAAATAAGGATATGTACCGCCTCTGTTTTCTGTGTGATAATAAGACATTTACCTGAATATCCAAATGTTCACTGTGGGCAGAAATTCTTTTTTTGGGAAAGGAATTTTTGCAGCCTTAGGATCCGATGTATATCATTGGCATGTTCAAGGAAGTCATCTTGTATATTCTTTCAGTAGCATGGCTTAGCTGAAATCTCATAAGCATAACCTACAATGCCAATTTCCCTTGCAAAACAAATTCTATGACATCTCTAACTGAATAGTTTTAACATTAAACCATACCCCAGATGAAGGTAGCAAATCTGCAAAAGTTAAAATTAAAATAGGAAGCTGCCCAATTCTATCTATATATTCCCTGCAGTTTTTATAGTGGTGGGTGTTTTGTCAAAACACTTCTTTAACCAATTTAAACTAGGTTCTCTCGGTGTGATTGGGAGTCTGCTTTCAATGTAACAGTTGATATGTGTTTTTCCCATTTTTGCAAAACCCACAAGCGAAAGGGAAATAGGAGCTATCAGTTCAGAGAGTTTGTGCCGGTTATAAAATTCCTTGTTGGTCAAAACTATTAGGTGTGTTTCTCCCTGTATCTGAAGGAAGCCTTTGGTCTCTGCTGTGCCAGTCATGGCAACATGCCCAATAACTGCTACAATTGCAATCATCCCCTTTCGAGATCCATTCTCTTAATCTATCCCTTTCTGATCACCAGGAATCAAATCCATGGAATCTTGGCACTGGCCTTTTGCTGCTTATCTTTCAGTTTAACAGATGACCAGCCTGTCAGTTTAGAGGTATAGGGATATACAGCATGGAACCAGACCCTTTGGTCCAACTTGCCCATGCCGACCAGATATCCTATATAAATCTAGTCCCATTTGCCAGCATTTGGCCCACATCCCTCTAAACCCTTCCTATTCGTATACCCATCCAGATGCCTTTTAAATGTTGTAATTGTACCAGCCTCCACCATCTCCTCTGGCAGCTCATTCCATACGTGCACCACCCTCTGTGTGAAAAAGTTGCCCCTTAGGTCTCTTTTTTAGATCTTTCCTCTCTCACCTTAAACCTCTACTTTTGGTCTCCCCCCACCCCAGGAAAAAGACCTTGACTGTTTCCTTCTCCTTGCCACTCATGATTTTATAAATCTCTATAAGGTCACCCCTCAGCCTCCGATGCTCCAGGGAAAATATCCCCAGCCTATTCAGCCTCTCCCCATAGCTCAAAACCTCCAACTCTGGCAATATCCTCATAAACCTTTTCTGAACCCTTTCTAGTTTCACCACATCCTTCTTATAGCTGGGAGACCAGAACTGTACGCAATACTCCAAATGTGAGATTGAGGGTGAAAGGATTACAGTGAGGTCCTGCCATTAATTTTGGCAGGATGACTGGATTCCTGTCCATGTTAGGTTTCTCTCACTTCCCCTTACGGTATTTGTTTCCCTGTTAAAAATGTGGCTCAATGTCTGACCAGTTCCATGCAATTTCATGTTTTAGGAACTGATGGAGACAACACAGTCTCATTTTGCAAAGGACCTTTATTGGAAGGAAAAGGGTAGCGAGAGCTTGTTGGAATGGAGAACAGTTATAATATAATTTGATCAAACTCACTAAATTTGAATTCATATCCCCGAGCTCAACCAGAAGTGTACAGCAAGCTTGCTCGCTACTTATTTCCATTCATGGCAGAATGCCCAGGTTGCTGATTTTAAAAATGTGATTGGAACTCTTGAACCAAGAGGTTTAAACACTGGCCCATGTCTTCACTTAATTTAGTTCGTCCTGCTCCAGTTGCACTTTGATTGTAGGAAAACAACAAATTTTTTTGGGAGGTGACCGAGATGGTGGTGTTGAATTGTTTAGGCAACTTCAATTTGCCTCAAGAGTTGCTTCCTTGTAAACTGAATGTCATTGCATTCAGTTTTTCATTCATGAGTAGATATTACCACACTATTTAAACACAAGTTATTCATGGCACAAATTTCTGAAATTGAGGCATTGATTCTTGATGCATTTATTTAGGTATTCCAGGCTTCTTTTAACTTTCTAAAAGAGTTATAATTATTGACTATCCCACCAGCTACTGGATCCCTGCAATGAGATTTGCACCCCTGTCATAATACAGAAATCGCTCTTGCTATAGTCAAATGTTATATCTTGGATTACTGTGATAAGGGTACAGCTAGGTAATTTTGGCCTATTTTGAAATATAAATTGGTTTTCTTCAGCTTCTCAAATGCCACTAACATGTTCTTTTTTTTTGTGCAGATTGAGGCTGGACCATGTATCTGTGCAGCAATGCCAAACAAAGTGTGCATCTTACGTTATAATGATGGACTTGACAGCTTCGCCATCCGCAAAGTAAGTGTTTCAATGCAACAAATAAAAAGACCTGTTAAATCGCAATATTACTTCATAATTACTCAGTTTACTGCGGACATGCTATGCTTTGGAATTCTCCCACATGCCAACTGTTATCAATCTGTCATACATTCTTTAAGTATTAGATCTGGCCTATGTACCATATTTTTGAGAACTGGTAAATTTAATAAATGCAAAAACTAGTAATTATTCTGAACTCTGAAATGATTGCCTCCTGAATGTATACACACACGGCCAGTAATGTCTGCTGACCATGAATGCACTGCTAACATCATCACATTCCATGCACAATAATACCAGTGCATACACAGAGTGCCCCACATTTACATAGAAGATAGGATCAGGAGGAGGCCATTCGGGTCTTCAAGCCTGCTCTGCCATTCTTCACAATGATGGCTGATCGTCCAACTCAATAGCCTAATCCTACTTTCTCTCCATAAACTTTGATCCCATTTGCCCCAAGTGCAACATCCAGTTGCCTCTTGAATACATTCAATGTTTTGACATCAACTACTTCCTGTGGTAATGAATTTCACAGGCTCACCACTCTCCTCATCTCCATCCTAAATCGTCTACCCCAAATCCTCATACTGTGACCCCTGGTTCTGGACACACCCACCATCGGGAACATCACCCTGTCCAGTCCTGTTAGAATTTTATAAGTCTCTGCGATCCGTTCCTCATGCGTCTGAACTTCAACAAAAATAATCTCAACCTAGTCAATCTCTCTTCAAATGTCAGACCCGCCATCCCTGGAATCAGCCTGGTAGACCTTTGGTGCACTCCCTCAAGAACAAGAGCATCCTTCCTTGGAAAAGGAGACCAAAAGTGCACACAGTATTCCAGGTGTGGTCTCACCAAGACCCTGTACAACTGCAACAACACATCCCTACTCCTGTACTCAAACCCTCTCGCAATGAAGGCCAACACACCATTTGCGGCCTTTACTGCCTGCTGCACCTGCATGCTTACCTTCAGCAGCTGGTGCACAAGGACACCCAGGTCTCGCTGCACACTCCCCTCTCCCAATTTACAGCCATTCAGGTAGTGGTCTGCCTTCTTGTTTTTGCCTCCAAAGTGAATAACCTCATATTTATCCAAATCATACTGCATCTGCTGTTGTTTTGCCCACTCAGGCAACCTGTCGAGATCGTGTTGAAGGATCTCTGCATCCTTGTCACTGTTCACCCTCCCACCCAACTTGGTATCATCTGCAAACTTGGTGATGTTACATTTTGTTCCTTCATCCAGATCACTAATATATATTGTGAATAGCTGTGGTCCCAGCACTGATCCCTGTGGTACCCCACTAGTTACTGCCTGCCAATTTGAAAAGGACTCATTAATTCCTATTCATCGCTTCCCCTCCGCCAGCCTGTTTCCTTTCCATCTCAATACACTTCCCCCAATCCCATGCACTTTAATCTTGCACATTAATCTCTTATTTGGGACTTTGTCAAATGTTTTCTGAAAGTCCAAATATACTACATCGACTGGCTCCCCCTTGTCAACTCTTCTAATTACATCTTCATAGAATTCCAACAGATTTGTCAAGCGTGATTTTCCCTTCATAAATCCATGCTGACTCTGTCTGAACCTGCCACTGCTTTCTAAATGCTCTGCTATAAAATCAATGATCGGGACAGGCTCGAAGGGCCAGATGGCCTACTCCTGCTCCTAATTCTTATGTTCAATGGATTTGAGAATTTTCCCTACTACTGATGTTAGGCTCATTGGTCTATAATTCCCTGTTTTCTCTCTAACTCCCTTTTTGAGTATTGGAGTGAAATTAGTTACCGTCCAATCTGCAAGGATTATTCCAGAGTCTATAGACTCCTGGAAGATGACCACCAGCGCATCCACTATTTCTAGAGCTACTTCCTTGAGTACTCTGAGATGTAGATTATCAGGCCATAGGGATTTATCGGCCTTCAAACCAAACAATTGTCCCAGCACCATTTCTCTATTAATATTGATCTCCCTCAGCTCTTCCCACTCACTAAATCTATCCTCCTCCAACATTTCTGGTATCTGATTTGTGTCCTCTTTTGTGAAGACAGAACCCAAAGTATGTATTCAGTTCCTCAGCCATTACTTTGTCCCCTATTATACATTCCCCTGTTTCTGTCTGTAGGGGACCTACATTTGTCTTTACCAATCTCTTTCTCTTCACGTACCTATAAAAACTTTTAGTGTCAGTCTTCATGTGTCCTGCAAGCATCCTTTCATACTCTATTTTCCCTTTCTTAATCAATCCCTTGGTCCTTCTTTATTGAATTCTAAACTGCTCCCAAACCTCAGATTTATTATTTTTCTTGGCCAATCTGTATGCTTCTTCCTTGGATCGGATACTATCTCTTATTTCCTTTGTAAGCCATGGACTGGCCCTTTTACCCATTTTGCTTTTGCGACAGACAGGAATGAACAGTTGCTGCAGTTCCCCCATGCGTTTCTTGAATGTTTGCCATTGCCTATCCACTGTCATCTCTTTAAGTAACTCTCCCCAGTCTATGAAGGCCAACCCACCCCTCATATCCTTTATAGTTTCCTTTATTAAGGTTCAGCACCCTAGTCTTCGAATCAACAACCTCCCTCTTCATCTTGATAAATGAGTAATTGTTAATTAGTACTGCCTCGGCAATTATTCTCAGCATCCTTTATTGTTCCAACATTGTATTTTCCTTGTCACAGTTGCACACTTACTAACTGGTTGTTGGGTTAAGGAAACAAAAGCGAAAAATGGTTTTGTGAATATAGTCTTACTTTATGCATCTACTTATGTTTCCAAATCTTGGAATTTCTTGTATTTGAAGATCTTGTATTTCTTGTAATAATTTTGCTTCGGCCTGCTTCCTTTATGCTCCGACTTGCCTACTTGTCAAGGGTATAAGGTGGCTGAGCTGCTTTGTCCCTCACATTGTGTATTTTGTTCCCTTTTGTTACTTGTCTTTCCCCCTTGCTCAATATTTAAATTAGTTATCCAATTTACCGCAGGGCCTCCTAGAGGTGGCATTTGTACATTTGCAGTCATTATTAAAAATTTCCGTTGTTTCCTCTTTGAGCATTTGAACCATTTGCAACCATGCTTTTGCTTTTGTGATTTTATTGAAATGAACCATGTCACAAATTTCATCCTCCTTTTGCTCTCTGCAGGAAATTGAAACATCTGAGCCTTGCAGCTGTATCCAATTCACTGGGTACAGCATCATCATTGGCACCAACAAGTTCTATGAGATAGAGATGAAGCACTATACACTGGAGGGTAAGTACAGCAACTGTATAACAGCTAGACTAATTCCTGTAAAATACTTTTGCCTATGCTTTACCGGCACAGTATCTCTTCTGAGAGCGTTTGTTATTAAGATAGAAATGCTGATAGAAATACACACACGTACTGTGGTGGAATTCCTTTCCTTCTATTGTTCTCACTTCCATTGGACACACATTATGGATAAAAATTATTGCATAAACCTTCCATATTTTTGCCTTCTCTGCCAGAACTGCTGACTATTTCTGGGTATAGCACTCGGCACCACAATCCTCCGAAAACTCGGCCAAATCACTGTTTGTCATAATGTACAGTAGTGACTACTGGCAGATTATTCAGCATTGTAGAGCACCACAGTCAGAGTTGACCTTATCAACTTTCCAGCAGGGGTCAAAATATAGCAATCAGTAGGAGCCCTAATTAGCTCTTTCTTTCTGTCTTTTTTGTCTGGGAACACTTTGGGCAATTGTGCAAATCTCACACCTGAGATCAAGAAACTAAAATAAGCAGTGAACTGTCCTTGTCAGTGCTACGGAATCCACCAGACTGATCACCAGAGCCTTGAAGTTTAAAGTTTCTGAGAAGATTCATAGCTCGGGTCATGGATGAGGTTGCAGACTTGCTGGCTGAGCCGGTGTGTTTGATCGTAGATGTTTCATCATCCTGCTAGGTAACATGGTTAGTTCGCCTCTGGTGAAGCATTGGTGATCTGTCCTGCTTGTTATTTATTTGCCTTGGTTTGCTGGGGTGGTTGGTATCACTTGCGGTTCTGTTTTTCAAGTGGTTTGTATATTGGGTCCAGTTCAATGTGTTTGTTGACGGAGTTTCATTTAGAATGCCAGGCCTCCAGGAATTCCCTGGCATGTCTCTGTTTGGCTTGTGCTGTGATGGATGGGTCCTCCTTTGTCTGTGTTTATCAAGACCAGTGACAATTGGTCGTGTCTCTTGGTGGCTCATTGGCATTCGTGTATCCTTATTGCCAGTTTTCTTCCAGTTTGGTCGATGTAATGTTTCTCACAGCCCTTGCATGGTATTTTGTATGTTACGTTGGTTTTATTGGTTGTGGGTATGGGGTCCTTTACGTTCGTCAGTAGCTGTCGCAGGATGGTTGTAGCAACTGACCAAGAATGGACAACCACACTGGAACAAGCCATCTCCATACAACAACAAAAAACCCAGAACAAAAAAAAGAATAGCCCTACAAGGCAACCTATCCAAACTCACTCGCAACAACAACACAGACAACACAGAAATATGGATTAAGAACATCTCAGACTGACCAGTTACAGACTCCTAGTATGTGGACTGAATTATAACTACAGAGACACTGGAATCCACACAAAAGAGCAACGGACTCGTGGAAGAAGTATAACAGGCCATCAGACAGACGATAGTCCGGACACTCAGCAAAAAGATAAGTGGAACACGTTCAGCACAGAAGATGAGAAAGCTCTGGAAAGACTCGAGACAGAAACATCGCAATCCTACCAGCGGATAAAGGATGCATGGCAGTAATCCTTAATAGAGCTCAATATATCAAGAAAACCAATACACTACAAGCAGATACTGACACCTACCAACAGATGGCGATAGACCCAACACCACAGATAGGGAACCAGATTGCAACAACTCTGAAATGTCATAGCTCCGGAAATGTCAGCAAGACAGACTACAAAAAAAAATGAAGCCAGAGGGATCCAGCACATCCTGCATCTACGGACTCCCTGAGGTACGCGAGCCAGGGGTCCCCCATTGTCTCACTACCAGGCACACCAACATATAGACTAGCCAAAGAACTACAACAGAAACTGAAATACATAGTTGACAGCGCTACTCAATCCATCCACTCCTCCCAAGAATTCCTCAACATCATCAAGAACACCAGAATAGAAGACGACGCGATAATGACATCCTTTGACTTAACAGCACTATTTACATCCATAAACATTGACCTAGCCAAAGAGGCAATTGCCACACTGCTGGACAAATCAGGAAGGCAGGTACCCCACGACACCAACTGCATCAACAAGGACAGCCCCCTGAAACTACTGGATCTGTGCGTCACAACCCACTCCACCTTCAACGCTTGTAAATTCAAACAAATGGGATCCTCATTATAACGACTGATAGCAGAAGCAGTAATGCAAAGATTAGAATGGACAGCGCTCCCCATTATACAACCCAAACTCCGGGTCCGCTACGTAGATGACACCTTTGTGATTATCAAATGCACAAGACTAGGAGAAACCCACAAACAACATCCTCACTGGAATAAAATTCACGAAGAAGAAGAGAACAACAACCTACCACCCTTCCTGGACATTAATGGTGGAAAGTAAGAACAACTGGTAACTCCAGCTTAGTCTACACAGAAAAACCACTCATATGGACCAGATACTTAATTATATCAGCAACCACCCCAACACCCATAAACGGAGCTGCATCAAGACATTATTCAAACAAGCCACAATGCCCTGCAGCAACCCAGACCTACGCAAAGCAGAACGGGACCACTTATACGGAGTTTTTAAAAGGAATGGATACCCAAAAAAGCACAATCCACTGTTATCTCCGCTACAGACCACAACAAGATTGATACACTTGTCCAGATACACCAGTCACCCTGCCGTACGTCCAAGACGTATCAGAGATGACCACAAGACTACTCACACTCCTAGGTATCAGGATAGCCCTCAAACCAACAACCACACTGTGAGAAGTACTGACAAAGGTAAAGGACCCCATACCCACAACTAATGAAATTAATGTAAATACAAAATACCATGCAAGGACTGTGAGAAACATTACATAGGCCAAACTAAAAGAAAACTGGCAATAAGGATACACAAACACCAAGAGACATGACCAATTCTGACTGGTCTTGTTACACACTGACAAAGAAGGACACAAATTTGACTGTGCCAACATATCCACAATAGTACAAGCCAAACAGAGACATACCAGGGAATTCCTGTAGGCCTGGCATTCCAACTGGAACTCTGTCAACAAACACATTGATCTGGATCCGATATGCAAACCACCACAAAATGGAACCCGAAGTAATACCAACCATCCGGGCAAAATGAGGTATTTAAATAACGAGCAGGACAGAACACTGACGCTTCACCGGAGGCACACTGACAATGTTACCTAGCAGGATGACGAAACGTTTGCAATCAAACACACCGGCTCAGCGAGCAAGTCTGCAACCTCAGAGCCTTGAAGTCTAACATCTCATAGTTTTTATTATTCTGGTATATCCATATTTATTGCATTTGAATAGCTGCTTGAACATGAGAATTATTACAAGTTACGGTGAGTGAGCAGAGTGGAATTAGACTAATTGAATAAACATTGGACTTGTAAACTGCATGCTCCTCTGCTGTCTCATTCTATATGTTCAAATACTTTTTTTTTGAAAAGCTCCCCTGCAAAGTTGGAAGGTCTTTAAGAGTATATTTGGAATGATTTCATTGATGTATCTTTGTTTGCTTAAAAAAGCTAGTCTTTGTTGTTCTGGTGAATGTGATCATTGAGAGCTGTAAATTTGTCTCCATCTCTTCCTGCAGAATTTCTGGATAAGAATGACATGACTCTGGCTTCTGCTATTTTTGCTGCTTCATCCTACAGTTTCCCAATTGCCATTGCTCAGGTGAATGCCGCTGGGCAAAAGGAGGAGTTTCTGCTCTGCTTCCATGGTAAGAAATCAACTCATTACGTACTCTTCTTTCTTTTTCTAAAGATACTCGCCTTGAAATGTTTATAGCTGAGAAAAAAAGGCATTTTGATGTACCTGCAACTTAATTATCTTTTATGAAAGTGCTAAATTCCAAGTACATTGTTGAGAGATTGCAGAAAAAATGAAGCATAACCATCGGTGTAGAACATTGGAAAGTAAAAATTCCCTTTTTATCATCGTAGCTTTCCCCTCTAATCCTATTTACTCTGCACCAATTTGGAAGCGTCTTAAGTGGTAATCCAGAGATAATTATCCTCTTAGGTCTGCTGTGTTGTCTCCTTTTGTGAAATGTTTCAACAGTAATAAGACCTTCCAAAATCTCAGTTTACTAAGAATTGCATTCTCAAGTAATTTGTTAGTTACCAGTATGGGTATATTTTATCATGATTATATGTCCTAGCTCCTTGAGCTGTACTCTGTTCAGAACAGGTTTCTTGTGCTATGTAATCTGCCACTAGCATTTAATAGGATTCTTGGGCAATTTCACCAATTAGAAATCACTGTCTTATTCAATCTCTTTTTCTCTCAATAGAATTTGGAGTCATTGTTGATTCATATGGAAGGCGTAGTCGCACTGATGACCTAAAGTGGAGACGTTTGCCTCTGGCATTTGGTAAGTGTGTATTCATGCTCTTTTCTGAAATTGTACATTGGAGTTTCAGAGAGCAAAGTTCTAGAAACAGGTCTAGTGAAAGAGCTGAGGTGACTTGAAAATAATTGATTTGGAGTTCAAAACTAGGGATTCAGATACACAATTCATGAAAAGTGGCGACAGAGATTAGTAAGGCCATGAAAGAAAATCAAATTATGCAATGAGGTTCATTTCAGGGGAACTATTGAAAAGCAAAAGAAGTATGTTAAACTTGTATTAAACCTTGTTTAGACTACACTGTACACAGTTCTAGTGTGCATATTATAGAAAGAATGTTAAACAGTGAGAAAATTGCATAAAAGATGTATGATATATGATAGAAGTTTTTCAAGGTTGTAATATTCAGAAAAAGCTCAGCAGTTGAGTGCTGTCTTTTGAAAAGAACATGTTAAGACGTGACCAGAGAACAGTTGTTAAAGTTACTAAAGGATTTTTCAGGGTAAATGTAGAGAAGTTTCCATTTTTGTGGAGACCAAAAACTAGGAAGCATAACTACATGATAATAGTCACGTATTTTAAAAAAAAACTTCTGTACCCCAAGAGAGTGAAGAATATCAAACTTGCTTCATGATGAATAGTTAATGAGCCTGTTTCCAATAAGCATATTAATTAAATGCTGGTAGTTAGATGAAGAAGAATAGGAGGAGGCTCATGCCAAGCCTAAAATATTGGCCTAAAAACCTATTTCTGTGGTGTTGGCTACACAACCCAGATAACTGTAGGAAGAGAGCAGGGACTTGTATCAGTGGCTGGGAGCATGGAGGTCTCATCAAATTAGACAGCAAGACCTCATTGGAATGTTTTCATTCATTTTCCTCTTACAGTTAGTCAAATTAAAAGGCTAGCTGGTTGCTGGACAGAAAAGTCTGTGACGTGTGAGAAGTCCCTGGCAAAACAAAGATTCTGGTGGGCAGGTCATTTCACAATTGAGGAACAAGGAGGGAGACCAGATTAGTGGGAGAGATTAGATTGCTGGAGGTGAGGTTGAGAGATCCTAACAGATTTACTTGACATATAGGGAAGAAGGACTTTTGCTCATTTTGATCCACAGTGCAGAATGAACACTTGCCTGCTGGACCTGGCATTTCCCCTTTTACTGCCCAGTTTTCAAAACCTTGAGAAACTCAATAACCAAACCAAAAATACTCCTGTTGCAGCACGTTATTGTAACCCCTCCACAGCCTTGGGCGGAATAACATTTTGCCCCTAGTTAGTTATGTGAGTTTATATGCCCTGCAACCATTAGTTTTGCCAGGGTTCATCAGAAATTATAATTAATAATGCATTGAGCCCACAATTTGTTATCCTGGAAGTATACAAGATAGTTGACTGTAAATTTGCTTGATGTTCACAGTAGAAATTAATCTTATTCTTAATGTTCATCCAAGATTCTACAGAGTAACACATTGCAAGTGATTCTGCATTTTAACCTCATTATTATTTCACAAATGTTCTGTAAATGAACCATCTGAACAGTTTAACTTGTGCTGTATTTGTGATCATTTCAGCTTACAGAGAACCTTACCTGTTTGTAACTCATTTCAACTCGGTGGAGGTTATTGAGATTCAGGGTCGCAATGCAGTCGGGTAAGAATTGGGTCAATTGTTTGCAATCAGTCTTGAGAAATACATTTAAAATGAAGTTTTTCAATTGGCTCGCAATGCATGGCTTAACTGTAAGCACACATCAACAGGCTAAAGGGTGTGTGCTCCAGCAGAGAGCCTGGTCAGGGATTATTTGACCTCCTTGCTAAACAAAGACTAAGCCTTTGTTAAAATTTCTTTTATTAACAAATTCCAATCATGGTTGAAGTTGCTCTGACTGACTTGTCTTTAATTCTTTCACTCTCTCTGTTCAAATTTTTTATCATTGTAGGTAGGGATATAATTTTTCTAGACAGGATCTTAAATTTTCATTAACTCAATATCAAGTGCATACGCCAGGAATGGCAACCCAGTGGGCCCATTATAATATTTACAGCACTGCGTTTCATTTGCTCTGCATTTCGAAGTCATAAACAAGACCTGCACTTCTTGGATAATGTTAGATTAGAAAATGCAGCTTTTCACTGGATGTTGACATTGCACAGGCTGACCAGCACCACAAAAACATATTATAAAGGTATCATTCTGGATGGTGTGCTTCCCTCAAAAGACCAAGCATCTTTTGTACCAGTGAAAACATAACAGCGAAAAGGGTATCCTTTACCAGGATTTTGCCTTCTCTCTTACTCTGTTCTGTTCTTTCCTCCAACATATTCTTTTCTTTCTGACGCTCCACCCCCAAAAAAAATCTGCAGAGACATTCAACCCACTCAAACACTACATTGAGTAACCACTTAGAACATGTATCTCTTTTTTCAAAAAAAAAGCCTAGATGAGAAGAAAAGGACTGTAGCTGGTTATTACTGAGAACATTGCCTATGGCCATACTAGTCTGAAAATGCATGATCTTGGAAGTTAAGCAGGATCAGGCCTGGTTAGTACTTGGATGGGAGACCACCTGGGAATACCAGGTGCAGTAGGCTTAGGGTGGCATGGTGGCTAAGTGGTTAGTGCTGCTGCCTCGCAGCACCAGGCACTAGGGTTCGATTCCACCCTTGGGTGACTGTGTGGAGTTTGCATGTTCTCCCCGTGTCTGTGTGGGTTTCCTTCCACAGTCCGAAGATGTGCAGGCTAGGTGAATTGGCCATGATAAATTGCCCAGTGTTCAGGGAGCTGTAGATTAAATGTGTTAGTCATGGGAAATGCAGGGTTACAGGGAAAGGGTAGGGGATTGGGTCTAAGTGGGATACTCTTCAGAGGGTCGGTGTGGACTTGTTAGGCCAAAGGGCCTGTTTCTACACTGTAGGGATTCTATGATCAGATTAAGAGTATGGTCCTTCAAATATGTGTCTGATCTGCAATCTAACTTCATATACCTGTCTTTGCCTTGTATCCCTTCCTATCTTTGGTTAGCAAAAATCTGTTAACCTCAGTTTCAAAATTTACAACTTTAAAGCTTTGTATCAATATGCTGTATTCATAGGAGTGTTCAAATCTTCTAATATCCTTTGTGCATAGAAGTATTTCCTAATTTTAATCCTGGACGATCTGGCTCTAATTTTTAGACTGTGTGCACATCTACCTGTTGTCTTTCATATTTTGAAAATCTTAATCAAATCATTCCTTTATGTTGTGAAATCTTTCTTTCTTTCTAATTTTAATCCTCCAAGTTCAGATATCATTCTGATTAATCTATGCTGCATTTCTTCCAAAGCGAATCCTTCATAAAGTATGGCACACAGAGCTGGTCATAATCCTCCAAGTATAGCCTAACCAGTACTCTGTATAGCTGAAGTATAAATCTTACCCTCCTCGCCTTTTCTTAACATGGAGACACTCTGAAGATTTGAGCATTCAACAAAATAAAATGTGGCTACAACTCTCAGTGCATCACTGCAGGAGGAAGACTCCTTCTGGATTACATTGTAGGACATGCCTGTGAATGGTAGAACATATGTGAAGGACCAATATGCCTACTCCTATTCTGATGTTCTCGGGAATAATCAGCCAGAGTCCTCTTCTTCTGATGTAGGCTTTTTTAAAAGATGTGTGCTCTAAATGATTTGTGAAGAATACCCTCTTGCCTACTCTTCTCCAAGTTCTGCTCACTAGATCATTATGACATGTCCTCTCCCTCCTCCTTTAATATCCTTTTTGAGTCTGCCCCTCACTTTGGTACCAACCATGGGTTATACCTTAAAGGACACTGGGCCCTGCTTCTAAGGATGTTATCTATCCATCTAATTATTGAAACTGCTCCTCAGCACCATGTCCATATTTTGGCTATTCCTTTGACAAACTTTACCCTCATACTTCTTGGATAGTATCAGTATCTGTTGTTTCACGTTCTGTGTCTCACCTTAGTTCCCCTTGATTTCTACCTTACTGGATCTCTCTAACAGCATTCTGTAACTGTACCTATCTACAAGGTGTGACTGCTGGCATGGAATAAACAGTCAAGATGCTGCTCCCACCACCCTCCTTCTCCAGCTCTTAACCAAATTACTGACAGAGTTTGAGACACCTAGTGCAGATGTATTCAGTTTCCATAAGCTGCCAGATGCTGTTGTCCTGGCACATTAATTGTCCTGCTACATTCTAGACTTGATCATAGCAGGTGCTCTCTTTAAATCAACCAATTTTAAGTCATACCAGCCGTGGCATAGGGCTGCAAGCCCTGATCAGCACCATTATTGAGCAGTCTGACCTGCTTATTGACCTGCCTGGTTGTCATTTCTCCAGCTGTTGCTTACATCCAGAATCCTGCAACTTGAACATGCTTTCACTTCATAAGCTGCTTACCTGCTGAGCCCTTGCTCATAGTAAGGACTCTGGACAGGAAAGCAGAGTGTGGGAGCACAATTGGCAGTGCTTGGGTTGAAGAGAGGAAGAAGTAAATACAATCACTTTTTAACTTTTGAAAACAAAACTAATTCTAATCATTTAGCAAGACACAGTATTTAAACTTTCAGGGTATACCGTTTTCATTTTTTTCTGGCAGGATAAGTTCTACAGAATCTAACTAATGTTTTTACATTGGCTGTAATGGGAAAGGCTGATTTGCTGAATGTTGTTTCATTTAAGATTGTACTTTTCAGTAATGTACCTACAGTGTTAAGTGAACAGCACTCAGGAAGTACAGTACTTTGGTTAAGAGCTGAGACATAAGGGAGAGGGAGAGTATCCCAACAGTTTATCCCATGCATTAGTCACACTTCATAGACAGGTGCAGTTACAGAATGCTGTTTGTATATTCCATTAGGGCACAGGGTAAGGAAAATCAGATGAAAGAGAGAAGGTGGAACAACAGACTTTAACATTTTTTTTCTACACACTGGCATGCACTAAGCATCTAATATTGGACAAGAAATTGAATCGTTCTTTCCTCAAGCAAACATAAAGCTCCACTTTGCTTCCCCTTTGGAGGACTGTAATGGTGTACTGGTAATGGTACTGGACTACTAATCCAGAAGCAGGCTAATGCTCTGGGGACATGGATTCAAATCCACCAGAGCAGATGGTGAAGTTTGTAGTCAATAAAAGAAGCTAGCCTCAGGGCACTTGTGGTGCAGTGATAGTATCCCTACACTGAGCTAAAAGGTCAGAATTCAAGTTCCATCTGCTCCAGAAGTGTGTCGTAATATATTGATTAAAAATGTATGCAAGTCACCAAAATTTTGCATCCCTTTAGCGTATTCTCCACTTCCGTCATCCCGCCATTTGCAGCCGTGCTTTCAGCTGTCACAGTTCTAAACTCCAGAACTTCCTTCCTAACTCTCTTTGTCTCTCACATTTTTCTGCTTCTTTGATCACCTGTGCTAGTGTCTTCTCTATTAGTATACTTTCAGATTTTGGATTAGGCCCTGTGAGGCAATTTAGGAAGTTTAACTACATTAAAGGTGCCATAAAAATATAAATTGTTGTAGCTATGATGGTTCAATGTAAAATACGTTTGGGGAAATTTCAACTCTGTTCTTATCTCGGTGGAGTTCTCATTGCAAAACGACTTCATGGTTTGGTACTTACTGCCATTCAATTTGGAGTGATGATGTAACTGGTGAGGGAGGGAGTGCGCCTTATTTTGCCACTTCATTGATTGAGTGAACAGGACAGCTCTAGACCAACCATCTTAGAGTTTGAGTCAAGATTTTGAAATAGTTGCCATCATCAGAACTTGTACCTTTGGAGATTAGCTAGCTGTTAGCTCCTCTTGAAGTTTGCTTGTTGACATGAAGTTTGAATACAATGGCAAATTTGTATAGCTGCAAGTGGTGATGAAATTTGGCTGCAGTCTGGTCCACAGTTGCCCAAGTAATAGGTTCAAATATTACAATCAGACTAAACCTTGCTTAACAGGTAAATACTGTATCACGCTTAAAAAAAAAGGTGCTTTCCCATTAACAAACTAATGCAGCCAAAATGTTTTAAAACACTTCTACTTCATGGCATAGAGATAACAAGGTGTAGAGCTGGATGAACACAGCAGGCCGAACAGGAAAGCTGACGTTTCGGGCCTAGACCCTTCTTCAGAAATATCAGATTCTCCCGCATCTGCAGTTCCCACCATCTCGGAGAAATTGTGTTTTGCATCTGTGGACAGAATTCAGAGTTAACATTTCGAGTCCAGTGACTCTTCTTTAGAATGGATAAAAAAACATAACTTCTGTTCTGAAGAAGGGTCACGTATTCTCTCCACTGACGCTGCCAGACCTGCTGAGATTTTCCAGCAATTTCTGTTTTTGTTTCTGACTTCCAGCATCTGCAGTTCTTTCAGTTTTTTGAAAAGTAGTTGGGAATTGGGGCATGCAAAGTTTTTGTACCTGATTGCTGTTCTGAGCCTTGTGTAATCAGAATAGTTGTTTATATTGATTGAAAGTTAGTATCCTGGCAGGACCTCTGTGACAATAAATGGCAGCACAGTGGTTATCACTACTTGCTCACAGTGCCAGAGACCCGGGTTCAATGCCACCTCGGGTGACTGCCTGGCTGTGTGGAGTTTGCACACTCGCCCTTTGTCTGCATGGGTTTCCTCCCACAGTCTGAAGCTGTGCAGGCTAGGTGGATTGGCAATGGGAAATGCAGGGCTACAGGGATGGGGTGGATCTGGGCAGGATGCTCATCAGAGGGTCAGTGTGGACTTGATGGGCCAAATGGCCTGCTTCCACACTATATAAGGATTCTATGATTCTCTTTGCACAATTGTAAGAAAGTAACCAAGTGCTGGAAGGTATCGATGCACTTATTTTGTTTTTATAGCATTCCAAGTCGTGCTCATTTGGACATCCCGAACCCCAGATATCTCGGCCCTGCAATTACACCTGGAGCCATTTACATGGCCTCATCCTATCAAAATAAACAGCGAATTATCTGTTGTAAAGGAAACTTAGTGAAAGAATCAAGCAATGATCAACAGGGTGCAATCAACAGCCGCAGGTAAATAAGACGTTACAAAGCAACTCTTGCTTAACATGTGGTGCTCCAAGTTTACACTGAAACTTGAACTCTCTTAATTTAAAATGAATACTCCTAAGTTATTTTTAGGTTTATATAATAGCCTATCCTATTGTTGTTTTCTTCCCACTAATTATGTTTATGTTTTGCAAATCCGAGATGCTGTAGGAAAAATGAAGAACTTCGTCAATTGGGAAATAAAAGGGAAAATAACATTAGACTTGATGGCAAAATGTCCAGCTCTATTTCAGGTGACCTAGCTCAGTCCACCTTTATCTTGAATTCTTCTCCCACATCCTCCTCCCTGCCCATAACCTCCCCAAAATCTCTCTCAACACAGACACATACACATGCGGCTCCACACATAACATACACCGCTCTCTTTGACTAAGAAAGGATCTGTTTAGTTCTTTTTAAAACTGGTTTGTCTTTGTTCAAAGCAACATTCATATTATGTAGTACATCCTATGTTTCTGCAAGCCACTTCCCTTGATCTTCTGTCTAGACTGTGTAGTGCTTAAGCTTTTCAAATCTTCCTGATGATAACTTAGTTCTGAAACATTTGAATTTAGTCTTCTTCTTCCTTGAACTCTTTCCAAAGTGCATATGTCCCTAATGATATGTAGTTTAAAAAAAAAACCATCTCCAACTTCCCTTTCTTCTCTAAAGTCCTTAAATGTGTTGCCACCTCCCAAAACCATGCCCATTTTCCCCAGAATTCCATATTTGAAACCCTCCAATTGAGTTTCTATTCCTGTCACAGTATCGAAACAGCTTTTATCAAAGTTACAAATGACATCCTGTGTGACTGTTGTGAGGGTAAATTATCTCTCCTCATTTTTCTTGACGTGTCTGTAGCCTTTGAGATATGGTTGACTACACCATTCTCCTTTGTCACCTCTCCATTGTTGTTCTGTTGAGTTGGATTGCACTCTTTCTTGTCTGACTATTCATAAACAGAAGCTCGTCTAAAACGGCTTTTCTTCCAATTTCTGTACAATTATCACTCCTGTCAAGGATCTATCCTTGACCCCCATCTGTTTCTCATGCTTATATTGCCCCTTGACATCTTTGAAATACCATGTTCCTGCCACAAATACCTCAATCCCATTATCACTAACTCCATCCTTCCATCCAGCAACTATTTAAGGCTGATCCAAATTCACTGGAGTTAACAACCTTGTTGTCTTATTTAATTCAAAAGACAAGCTTTCTATCACACCCTCGTGCCATTGACAAGACCATCTATTTTAACCTCCATGCTATCACCCTTATCACTCATAGGTCTTCAGCTCCTGAAACCCTTAACCATGCCTTTGAAATCTCAAAGCGTAACTATTCCAATACATTCCCCCGGCTTGAATTCCATGTTCTACTTGCCATGAACTGAAGTGATCCAAAGCTCTACTGCCAATGTCCCACGTCTCTATGGACCAAACACAGGCAAATGGGACTAGTTAAGTTTGGGACACCTGGTTGGCATGGACCATCTGGACAGCAGGGACTGTTTCCATGCTGGATGACTCTAAGACTATTATCAAATTTCATTCACCTTTAACCATGTGCTCACTGACGTACGTTGGCTACTAGTCTGACAATGCTGCAGTTTTAAAATTCCAGTTAAGTTTTCAAATTCCTGCATTGCCTCATCCCTCCTTATTACTGTAATATCCTCAAGCTTCATAAGCCTCCTGAGATAGATGTTCCTCTAATTCTGTCCTCTTGAGCATCCCTGATCTTGGCTTTCTCAAATTGTTGCTATCTGTGTGGTGGCATAATGCTGTTTGGGAGAGAGTTCGAGTATTTTGGCTCATCTACCCTTTGGCATTGCCTATACCTTTTAGCTGCCTAGCCTCTAAGCACTGGAGGACCTCCCAAACTTTTCCTCCTAAAACCATAAGATGTAGGAGCAGGAATAGGTCATTCAGCCCTTCGAGTCTACTCCACTGTTCAATGAGATCGTGGCTAAAGATAATCCTCAGCTTCACTTTCCTGCTTTTTCTCCATAACCCTTGATTCCCTTACTAATTAGAAGCCTGTCTTTCTCAGTCTTGAAAATATTAATGACCCAGCCTTGGCTGCTGTCTGCAGTAGAGAATTCCATAGGATCACTACCCTGGAGAGAAGAAATTCCCATAATCTCAATCCTAATTTAGTAAAACCATAAGAAGAAAGATCATAATAGACCAGAAGAGATCCACCCACCCATCCAGCCTGTCCTACACAACTATGATTCCTTGTTACATTCCAATCTATACCCTCCTCAGCTCACCTGAAAACCTTGGGATCTCATGAGAATGGTGAAGAGGCAGGTTAAAAACCCCAGGTCAATTTAGGAAAATATCCTGGAAAATACATGACTCAATGTCTTCTGATGATCAAAACTACCCCCAGTACACTCTCGTCCTGATTAATGTTATGCAATGTCTACCATTTGTATGAAGTGATCTCTGTCCCAGTTAGATACAGGCCCAGATTTTACTTGAAAGAATTCAGCAAACCTTGTGTTCATCACAAGAGACAGCAACCTATTCCACAAATCCACTTGTCTTTATGGAAAAGCATCCAACTCTTGATGCTCCATAAATTATTTAATTCAGGAAAACAATTTACTCTTTCATGACGACCGTAAACCTCAAATAAGTTGCCCCCAAGTCTGTCATAGAGAGAAACTTACAATCTGTATTTCTGTCCCTCTGCCGTCAGGTCCAATGAGTTTCTCCAAGCCTGCATTATCTTCACATGTTTGCCCTAAGTACAGGAGACTTTCTGCAAAACCGTAACGGTGTTCCACAAATTCTCATACTAATTCTGAACATGCTTTGATTCCTTCTGGCAAAGAGTTTGTCTTTAATTTAACATGCTTCTTTCCAATTTAGTTTAAAAAAAATTTCCATGATAGGTTCTTCTCCCAAACACATGATTTATAAAATAGCTATTAATTCAACTGTTGGCAATAATTTACCTCCTTTAAAAATGGACATTAAAAGATGGCTTAATATGTTCTGATAAAAAATTTGGAACATTAGCCTGGCTTTAATCTTTACGAAGGTGAACAGGCCTGTTGTGTTTCCATAACTTTTCGGTTTCTCTACAATTTGGATAGTGAAAATGCATGGCATATCTTTCACAAAGCAGTACTTTGGTGGTATGACATTTGAACCGAGTGCATCTCACTGAGGCTACACTGGCCTGGTTATCACTGTAGTTCGTACAGGACCACAATTGAACAGTTTGATTCAGGCCAGCTCGGCAAAATGCCAAAGCGAGAGAGTGGCACACATTGGCGGAAGACCTGTGTTGCGATCAATTCCACCAACTCCCAAGGGGAACGGGACATCTGGTGCTCAGCTTGGTGTGAGTTTTAGTCGAGTAACTCCTCCATCCTTGTGAAGAGTTTAACCTAATTTGCATGTAAGTCCCACTCAGTGGTAATCATTAATTACTACAGCACTGTAACAAAATGCGATAGCCAGGCTCCAAAAGACAAAGCAAAATAATCTGAATGGAAAGGAAGGAAAATTCAATGGGTTGAAGAAGTGGGAAAAAAAAATTTAAAAGTTAAATTTTGAAGGTGATAGTGCTGTTTCTCTAACTTTCTGCCAGTATTTCTAGTTTTGATGTAAATAATATCATTCTAACCTTTTTTTTAAACTACTTTCATGGTTTCAGGTTTATGTAGAATTGATGCTAAAAACATAACATCTACTCAGCACTCATTAATTTATTCATATACATGTAGTGCTATTATTTAATAAAAGCTCACTAGGTTCTTCACAAAAGCTTTATAAAGTAAGCATTGACAATGAGCCACTTAAAACTTGCTTCTGGATTTAAAGGGTTAATGAATCCTGATCTATGGTACAATTGCTGGGTTTGTTATCTTTCTTAATGCCTGTACTTTATAGATGGCATTCTGTCTCAAGCTGTGTCGTCAATTCCTAGACCAAAGTTTATTTGAATGGGGTTCACCAATTATGGTAAAACTGCATAAAGCATGTTCTCTATCTCTAATGATTGCAACAGTAACTGAGGTATGTGCAGTGCATATTCTCTTTTTTAGGTCTCCTTCCCACAACATGGACCCTGTTTCACCAACAGCAAACATGACGTGAGTGAGCAGCCACTAACTGCTTGTTTGTGTCAAAACTTTCACTTGTCATCTATGTGACTTCAGTTGTGCCTGCACTGTCTACAGTCATCTTGTGCACATCACTGTTAATTCTCCTGTCTTTGGAAGTATTTTAACACTAAATGCTTACTCCATAATGCTTCATTTAGTTTGTTAGCTAGTTATGGCTAACATCACAATAGGAACTTTGTGTTTTTTTTAAGAAGCTTTCTCCCCCCATACCAAACTTATCATTAGAAGCTACCTTTGTGTCACAAGGAGAGACATTTTGCCTATCATCTGAATGAAATGGTGGTGGTTTCAGGTCTTTCTCCAGGATGTAAACACAATCTTCATCTAACAGTCCCTCAAAGTGAGGAAGATGCCTGTAGTGAAGCAGAGCCTGTGGCAAGAACATGCATATGGGGAGTTTGTGGTGCCTGGAGCGCAGCATGTGGCTTCTGCCTGATCAAGAGATGGTATTGCTGTTACCTCTTGTTATAGATGTGTTGATAGGATTTTGCAGGTTGATGATCAACCTATTTGGCCATGCTGCGAGCACACCTTCCACGCCCATCAAGTGCCAAAGTGGGACTCAAACCAAGAAATCCTGGCTCAGACATGGCAACTCTCCCACCACATTACAAGGGCTCCTCAAATGTCATCTAGGGTCATTTATTGCAGTGCAGCACTGAGCAGCTCTACATAGGGAGTTATACTGTCTTTTCGGTGAGATGTTAAAATGAAGACTGCTCTCTTCAAATGAGTGTGGGGGGAAAGAACATCACATGACCCCTAATAGAATAGGAAGTTCTCCTAGTGCCCCAGTCAGTATCCATTCCTTAACCACCAGTATCAAAATATACTAAACTTGCTGTACGAAAAAATTCACCTTCTTACAAAACAACAGCAATTTGCAGCAGTTAATTAGCTGTAAAGTGCTTTGGGATGACCTGAGAATGTGAAAGATGCTGTATGAAGCCATTTTTAATAAAGTACTGAATTACTCTCATCATCCTAGGAAGGGAACAAGAGAGAAAGTCTGTACAAGAGGTTTTTTTTTGTATCTTCACGTTGTTCCACAAATAAACAATCCAATCTGTTGCAGGATGCACAGGCTGATTAACAGTCTGCTAAGCTATGATATGAATGCTGTCAACGTTGTTTAAGCACACTGAATGTCCCATCTTTATATCAGACAATAGGATTGTTCATCTGCAGGATGGTTTTATGGTTTCAAACAGTCTTTATACTATAGGCAACCATACCCAACCCCATCCCACCAGACACAAATGTAGAATTCAGGGCTGGAGTTGATGTTTCCATTTGCCAGGACTAATTGGGGATGAGTTCGACTTCTGCCTTTGAAGCAGAAATACTGCCATTAAATCAAAGGCTTCTTTTTCAGCGTTATTCCTGTTGAAAATAATGCTAGATTTCTTTTTCTGTAATGTTTTCTTTTATTTTATGAATAAATATAAACACATCACTTTACTCCATGTGTAAACTGAGCAGAGTTTGGGATTAGTGGGATTCTCTTTCAGATAAAATATCGTCTCGGGTAGATTGTTGTAGAAAAATCCAGTATGACTTTCAAAAAGGAGCAAGGAATTTGTGTGATATCCCGACCAAAATTTGTTGTTCAACAATGACCAGCATATTAACCTGTTGTTTTGTCTCGTGCTGCAGGTAGTGTTTTGCAGGTGCAGTTTTGCTGCTGTATTTACCAACAAAGCTACAGTATCCCACTCCAGAAGCAGGCCTATCATTATAAAGTGATTTTAAGCATTCTGATGAACCAATAATGAGGTGCATCAGTGCAAATTAACATATTAGACCATAAGACCATAAGACATAGGAGTGGAAGTAAGGCCATTTGGCCCATCGAGTCCACTCTGCCATTTAATCATGGCTGATGGGCATTTCAACTCCACTTACCCGCACTCTCCCCGTAGCCCTTAATTCCTTGCGAGATCAAGAATTTATCAGTCTCTGCCTTGAAGACATTTAATGTCCCGGCCTCTGCTGCGCTCCGTGGCAATGAATTCCACAGGCCCACCACTCTCTGGCTGAAGAAATGTCTCCTCATTTCCATTCTAAATTGACCCCCTCTAATTCTAAGGCTGTGCCCACGGGTCCTAGTCTCCCCGCCTAATGGAAACAACTTCCCAGCGTCCACCCTTTCTAAGCCATGCATTATCTTGTAAGTTTCTGTTAGGTCTCCCCTCAACATTCTAAACTCTAATGAATACAATCGCAGGATCCTCAGCCGTTCATCATATGTTAGGCCTACCATTCCAGGGATCATCCATGTGAATCTCCGCTAGACACGCTCCAGTGCCAGTATGTCCTTCCTGAGGTGTGGGGCCCAAAATTGGACACAGTATTCTAAATGGGGCCTAACTAGAGCTTTATAAAGTCTCAGAAGCACATTGCTGCTTCTATATTCCAACCCTCTTGAGATAAACGACAACATTACATTCACTTTCTTAATCACGGACTCAACCTGCAAGTTAACCTTTAGAGAATCCTGTACTAGCACTCCCAGATCCCTTTGTACTTCGGCTTTAAGAATTTTCTCACCGTTCAGAAAATAGTCCATGCCTGTATTCTTTTTTCCAAAGTGATTGTTAACTTAATAACCTACTCCACTCAGCAATTTCCATGCCTCATTTGGGAATTAGGAGAATAAAAAGCGAAGCTTCATTCAAAAAATGAGGAACACAATACGGAAAGTGAACTAGTTAATATTGTTGTAGGGATTCCAACTTTTACCTTCTAGAACATCATCTTGCATTCTCCCATACCTGTGGGTTGAACAAATAGCCTGACTCTTAAACCAGTACCATTTGAAATATAACTGCATTCTGCTTGGATGCAAAATGTCGTGAGAACTTGTAAGGCATTATAGTGATGCCTAATCGGAAAATAATTTATGTTCTTCTGTTTCAGTTCTCCACATTGTTCACTACATTTCTGAATTTCATATTATCTGCGAACTTGAAAAGATGTCTTGTATACCTAAGTCCGGGTTGTTAATGAAAGATCAGTGGTTATAACACCAATTTTTGGTATCAATCCTGTGTACCTCTGTCCAAAAAATGATAAACAGTCATTCACCATTACTCTCTGATTTTTTCCACTTAGCCAATTTTGTATCCATGATGCTGCTACCCCTTTAATCCAATAGGTTTTAATTTTGCAAACATTTTTATTATATGGGAGTCCGTCAAATAACTTTTGAAAGTATGTACACAGTATCAGCTACACTATCTTTTGCTTTTTTCAGTTAAGTAAGAGGAAATTGCTATCAGGTTAATGGAAAACAACCTGCCTTAACAAATCTATGCTGACTTTCATTTATTAGCTCATACTTTTTCAAATGCCAATTAACCTGGGAAAAACTATTATCTCAAAAGGCTAAATTTTCTGTTTTTAATCACGATCAATATCAAGCTAATTTCCAGATCGTGTGCCCAGACATATCATTCATATGATTTCAGGCATGATCATTCCAGAAGAGGCCAACTAAAATCTGCCTTTGAGACTGCCAGGAATGCCAGATGGTCTGAGAAGAGACGGTGTCTAAACTAACAGGTGGCTAGCTGAATCACACTGTGGGCTCTGAATTAAATGGAGAGGGTGGCACAAGATGGAGACACCTTACTGCTGATGGTACCAGCAGCCATGTCCTGCATTGTCCGGTGGGCCTGTATTGACAAGCAAAAAATCAGTATTTACATACAGATGTCCTGGGAACTTCCAATTTTTTCTTCTAAAGTGACCGCTGCATATGTACTTCATGCAACTTCCCATTCTGTCTCCGCCTGCAAGTATGCAAGCTTCAGAAACAGTGGGAGTTGCCTATCCTTCTGGAAAACTCCTAATGCCCTCTAAAAATGTCAGTTTATATCCTTCCGTAAATGGGCTTCCCATTCCTGATGTGCAGGTTTTTTTCTACACGTGAATCCTAATGGTGAGAAAAGCAGGACTAGGCAGGAACATGTTGGGATATATCTGCCTCACAGCACTTACACAAATTTATTACTGACCCCTCGCCCTCCCCCATCCCTCCTCCATTCCTGTTTCATGTAGACTTGGAAAATTTCCCCACGATTGACTTTAGGCTGCCTAGTTATAATTGCTGGATTTATCTCATTCTTATTTTGAATGGCGGTGAATGATTTTACAGTCTTCTATCACTACTCCCAAGGAAGAGCATTTCCACACTTATTTTCCTCAAGTTAGCATGCATCCAGTTTAGACTGGGTTGACTTCTTTATTTTGATTTCTAACCTTCTAAATATCTTCTTTTGATCCATATTAGCCCTACCACCTCCTCTGTTGGTACATTGGCAGCATCTTTTCTCCAGTGCTGATATATACAAAGTTCTCATTTGGTACCTACTGACTCCCCAAGATGGATCTCCTTTTTGGTCATGAATTGGCTGTACCCTTCCTTTGCCCACCTTTTCACTTATTAATGCCTTTATAAGAGATTGACTTGTGCGCAAATTTTGATATTTCAGTAAGGGGATACTTTGATAAAATTCTAGAAATTATTAGAAGGCAATGGCTATAGCTATTATTACTAGACAGTTAGTCCAGCAAGTCAGCTAATGTTCTGGCGACCTGGGTTCAAATTCTGTCATGGCAGAATTTGAATTCAATACAAAATGTCTGGAATTAAGAAACTATAGATGACCATGAAACTATTGTCAATTATCAGGAAAAATCCATATGTTTCACTTAAATCCTTCAGGAAAGGAAATCTGCCAACTTCACCTGGTCTGTCCTGCATGTCACTCCCGAGCTATAGCAATTTGGCTCTCAAATGCTGTCTGAGCCACTCAGTTCTATCAAGCACTACAAAGTCTCAACAGAGAATGAAACCAGGCAGACCATTGGCCATCGACCTAGGCACCTAAAAACAATAGCAGAAACAACCCTGTCAATTCTGCAAAGTCTACCTGCCTAACATCTGGGGGTTGGTGCCAAAATTGTGAGAGCTGGCTTACAGACTAATCAAGCAACAGCCTGATATAGTCATACTCGGGGAATCATACCTTTAAGGTAATGTCCCAAACACCACCATCACCATCCCTGGATGTGTCCTGACTCACCAGCAGGACAGACCCAGAAAAGGTAGTGACATAGTGGTATACAGTCAGGAGAGAGTTGCTTTGGGAATCCTCAACATTGACCGTGGACCCCATGAACTCTCATAGCGCCAGATTTAACATGGGCAAGGAAACCTGATTACAATGTACTGTCCTCTTTTGGCTGATGAATCAGTACTCCTCCAAATTGATTCACACGTGTAGGAAGCACTGAGGGTGGCAAAGGTGCAAAATGTAGTCTGGATGGGGGAATTATAGTGTCCACGACCAAGAGTGGCTCGGCAGCAGCACTACAGATCAAGCTGGGTGGGTCCTAAAGAACATAGCTGCTAGACTGGATCTTTGGCAGGTGGTGAGGGAACCAACAAGAAGAAAAAAATCCTTACCAATCTGCAAGCTGCAGCTGCATCTGTCCATGACAGACATTGTGGCGACAGTCCCACCTTCACATTGAGAATACTCTCCAACGTGTTGTGTGGGACTATCAATGTGCTAAATTAAGTCAAAAATCACACAACGCCAGCCTATTGTCCTACAAGTTTATTTGAAATCACAGGCTTTTAGAGTGCAGCCCCTTCAGGTGTCATGTGATTTTTGACTTTGTCCACCCCAATCCAACACCAGCACCTCCACATCATGTGCTAAATGAGACAGACTTCAAACAGATCTAGCAACTGGATATCTCTTGGGCCTAGGACACTACCCTTAGCGACTCTAAGATATCTCTGCAGGAAGTCTTCAGGGTAGTGTCCTAGGCCCAACCATCTTCAGCTGGTTCATCAATGACTCCCCCGCCCATCATAAGGTCAGAAGTCAGGATTTTTGTTAATTGCACAATATTCAGCAGCATTTGAGAATCCTCTGATACTGAAGCAGTCCATATTTAGCAAGATATGGATAATATCCAGGCTTGGGCTGAGAAATGGCAAGTAATATTCATGCCACACAAATGCCAAGCCATGATCATCACCAATAAGAGACAATCTGATCACTACCCTGTGACGTTCAATGGTGCTACCATCGCTGAAACCCCTGCTATCAACATCTTGGAGGTGACCATTGACTAGAAACAGAATTGGACATGCCACATAAATGCAGTGATTGCAAGAGCAGGTCAGAGGCTAGGAACACTGCGGCAACAAGCTCACTTCCTGACTCCCGGCTTGTATGGATGAGGGCAGTTCCAACAATACGTGAGAAGCTCGACACCATCCAGGACAAAGCAGTCTATTTGATTGACATCACATCCACTTCCTGCGCCACTGACATTCAGTAGCAGCAGTGTGTACTATCTACAGCAGTTCACCAAACATTCTTAGACAGCACCCTCTAAACCCATGACCACTTCCATCTAGAAGAACAAGGGCAGCAGATACATGGGAACACCATAGCCTGCAAGTTTCCTTCCAAGCCACTCACCATCCTGACTTGGAAACATGTCACTTTTCCTTTACTGTCACTGGAATCCTGGAATTCCCTCTCTAATGGCATGTGGGTCAACCCACAGCACATGTTCTGCAGTGGTTCAAGAAGGCAGCTCACCGCCACCTTCTCAAGGGCAATTAGGCATAGGCATAGGCCCAGCCAGCATCTCCCACCTCCCACAAGTGAATATTCTTATTGACCAGTACCCCAGAAAGTTGTAATACTACCAGCAGGGCTGATCATCCAGTACAAATAACTTCCTCAGAGAGTAATGATGATGATTTCTGTCCAGAACAGTGACATTTTTTTTCTGTCCAGTTATCAATATTTTTTGTGCCTGAAGAAAGGTTGTTTACTTCAGGACCTAGCTAGCACTTATTTCCTTCAGTAATCATTGAATCAGTCTGAAAACCTGAACCCACTGATGCCCTGTGTTGATGTATTGATTTTCATGTTATTGAAATTTTTGTTTCCTGACCAGAATCCTTTCTCCCTCTCTGACCAGCAGCAGCCCTAACAAGCGGGGTCTTCCCTCCTACAATGAGCACATGTCAAAGAAACTGGCACCTGGCCCCAGAGAAAGTTCACCTCAGGATTTGAACAGATCTGTCAGGTACAGAGAAGGTAGACAGGAGGTGAGAAGAGACAAATCACCACGAAGGGGCTTGGAGAGGGAGAAATCTCCAGGCAGACCTTTGGATCCTAGTAGGGAGAGGTCGCCAGGAAGAATGTTGGATGAAAACAGAGGGGCCGGTATCCGTTTACCTGCAGGATCATCAAGGGCCCCAGTTACCAAGGTATCTTCTGTGCTGTTGATTGTACTTTCAGATCCAATACTTAGAGGTGTACTTAAATAGTGCAAAGTACTAACACTAATCTGTTTATGTTGACCAGACCTGGGACCAGTCAGCTGTGTGAATCCAGTGGGATCTTACAGATGAAAAGGTGTGTATTGCGCATGTGAATTCCACTCTTTCAACATTTGGGAGAATGGCTTTCAGACTATGGAGATCCACAGGACAAACTAAAACTACGCACGTTTGTTTGCTTTAGTCACTAAGGGAAATGCGGGAGGGTGGGTGGGGGAGCAATGTAATATTAAACTGCTGCTCGCGAGCTACCTTAAGGCTGGCTGTCAGGAATGTGGATGATCACCTGTTTCTATACGGAAGCTGATTCATCTATTTGTGGGTGAAGGACATGAACTATTAAATGCACAAACTGGGAGAGAATTCCCTACATTATGTGATACTCAATTGACAGCAGAACCTTCTAATCCTCTCCACTGAAGGTTAGGCTGGACTTCTTGGGTATAGATGGAGGATCGAGATGCCGGTTTGATCCAGCAATGCAGATTGGTTACTTAATTGTACACAGTTCATTACTTGAATTTTATACAATGGTCATGAAGGGAATCTGAACATGGAATCGCAGCAGGACTGAATATATATTTTGTAATAACCTATAGCTTTTTGCTATTTAACTTTTTTCTCTGTCCTGCACTGCTGCTTTGTCCTGGATGTACAGACATTCATTCAAATACAATTTACTGTAGATTTTTGTACTATGTTTCATTGATCTGTACTGAAAATTTCCCAGTTCTGAAGTGCATTCCTAATTTTGTGATATGACTGTTTGTTTTTTTCCTTTGTACCCTGTCATTTGTGAATATGCAATGTGTGAAATGAGATTTTTTGAGTCACGTTTGTGGTGACTCATTTTCCATAAAAGTGCTTAATTAAATTCTACACTAATTTACATATCTTTACATGGCAAGTGTCTGATTTCATGTTATTTTCAGAACAAAAGTGCTTTTAGCATGAGAGGTAATTCTACTGCTGTTCATAATCTGAGCGAGACTCAGGTTTAACCAGAAATTGTCTCACATTATAACAGGGAATACTTTTTCTTTCCTTTATCCAAGCAATCAGTATTATCAGAAAATCATGGGTTCCAAGTCCACTCAAATTAAATTCAGTGAAAATACGCTCCTAAATGAGCCCTTCATAACATTATGACCTCACTCGATCAGTTTATCCTGAGCCTGCAAACTTATACCATGGAAAGAAAGCTTGAGTGTTTGTATTTTCGAATCTCCAAATGCAAGTTATCTGTGGTACAAATGAATGACTTAGATGCAGAAAGTGAGTATCACCAAGCTTGTAGATGACACCAAAAGTTGTTTGCAAAGCAAGTAGTGAGGATGATGAGGGTCTGCAAAGGGAGACATGTTAAGTGAGTATGCAAAAGCCTGGGAGGTAGAATATAATGTGCGAAAATATGAGGTTATGCAAGTTGGCAGGAAGAATAGAGGAGCTGAAAATTATTTAAATGGAGACGACTGCAGAAAACTATGGAGCAAAGGGATTTGGGAATCCTCGTTCGTGAATCACAAGCTAGGATCGAAGTTCAGCAGCCAATAGGGAAGGCGAATGGCGTATAAAAACAGTGAATTCTTATTAAAACTATACAAGGCACTAATCAGACCACACCTAGAATATAGGAACGGTTTTAGTCACCTTATATATGGAAAGATGAGGTTTTGGAGGTAGTCCAGAGAAAGTACGCTAGGTTGATCCTGAGTATAGAGTGATTTTTCTTATGAGAACTTGAGCCGGTTGAGCCCGTACTCATTGGAATTTAGAAGAATAAGATGTGACCTTATTGAAATATATAGAATTCTTAGGGGGCTTGACAGGATAGATGCAGAAAGGTTGTTTCCCCAAGTGGGAAAGCCTAAGATCAGAAGGCATAATCTCAGTGCAAATGATCATCCACTTAAAACAGAGATGAGAAGAAAGTGGAACTCTTTACCCCAGAGGGCTGTAAAGGCTGGGCCATTAAGTATATTCAAAGCTGACATAGACACATTTTTAATCAGTAAGGGATCAAGGGATATAGAGATAAGGCAGAAAAATGGAGTTGAGAATTATTGGTCACATTGAATGGCAGAGTAAATTTCATGGGCGAAATGGTGATGTTCTTCTCCTAGGTCTTGGAGCCCAGCCTTTAATGTGAACCATTCAGACTGGAACCACAATGATGTTAATTTGAATTTAAACCAAAACATTCAAAAGTTGCTGTTAGTCCAATATAGAGAGGGGTCTTTGAACTGATAGGATATTGTTTTAAAGAATGTTCTAATCAGAGATGCAGTGAAATGACACTTTTCCCCTCTTTTCTTGAGCAGAAGGGTTAGTGCATTGTTTTCTTTCGATAGTAGAGAACCACCCTTTTCTACATTTTAACACAAACTGAAATTGTTGAAATCAATATTAAGCCTGGGAGGCTGTAAAGTGCCAACCAATGCAGGGTGCTGTTCCTCAAGCTGATACTGAGACTCACTGGAAAACATAGTAGGCCAAGGATGGCGAGGTCAGTGGGAAGAGGATGGAGAATAAAAGGAGCAGGAAGTCACTGGAAGCTCTGGGTTACGCTTACAAACTATATGAAGGTCTCTGCAAAACAGTCACCCATACAGAGTTTAGTCTTCCCTGTATAGATCAAACTGCAATGTGAGCGGTGAAAACAGTATACTGAATTGAAAGGTATACACGTAAATTGCAGTTTCTCCTGGAAGCAGTAGTTGAGGCCGCGTATGGTGAGGAGAGAGGAAGTAAAAATGACAGTTGTCATATGTCCTGTGTTCACATGGAAAGATGCCTGCGACAAGGGAACTATAGGGGTGATTTGTGGAGCAAATCATGTTGTTGTGGAGGCAAAAGTACTTTTGGAATGCTGAAAGGGGAGTGGAAGATGTGCTTGGAGATTGAAGAAATGCTGGAGTGTGAGTTATTGAGTATAAGGCTGGTGGGATGATGAGGGGAGTCATACAATGGCACCAGGAGAGGTCAAGGGATGAGTGTATTTAAAAAAAACCTAGACACACTTCCTGGGTTTAATTTGTTATCCGATGATAATACCAAAGTAAGTATTGCCAGGAATAAAAACATGAAATGCTGGAATTACTCAGCAGGACTGGCAGCATTTGTGGAGAGGGACCAGACCTCTGTTTCTCTTTTCTCAGATGATAAGACTGCAAGATGCAGGAGCAATTCAGCCCATCAAGTCTTCAGCATTCAGTCAGAGCATAGCTGATCTGATAATCCACAATTCCACATTCTTGACTTATCTCCATAAGGCATGATTCCCTTACTGAATAAAAGATTGGTCTATCACAGCCTTGAATATATTTAATGAACCAGCTTCTGTAGCCCTCTGTGATATTGAATTCCACAGTTTCGTTACCCTCCTCATCTGTCCTAAATGGGCAACCCCTTACTCTGAGATTATGCCCTCTGGTCCTGGACACACTGATAAGGGGGAACAACCTTTCTCCATCTACTTTGTCAAGCCCCATCAGTATCTCGTACATTTCAATGAGATCACCTCTCATTCTTCTAAACTCCAATCAGTACCATTTCAACCTCTTCTCATGAAATCCCTTCATACTTAGGAATACTTCGTCTCTGGAATCTCTCCAATGACCATATGTCTTTCCTCAGATAAAAGGGGAAAATTCCAGATTTTCAGCATTCTATGGTACTTTGCTTTTCCTCAGATTTGACTGTAATGTTCCTTTTAGTTGAACAACTTTCTGGCCCTTGTAAAATTTCCTCTTTAGGCCCATGTAATGAAGAATGAGTTCTAGAATGAAGTGTTAGAGAGCTGTCAACTTCCATGGATGCATACCACAGTGAGAAGTCATGACTTCAGAATGTAAGGGGGGAAAAAATCATTTCCAGCTTCTGCCAGGAGTACATTAGATACAAAAAGCTTAAATATGTACATAATTTGTCAGTCTGAAATTTTGCTTCTTTCCTAATGCCTGAAGTGTTGACACCAGACAGCATTGGACAATCAAACTTCAAAAAACTCCAAACCAAGTAAGAGACACAAGCTATGTTTGTTTCAGTTATATGTAAACATAAATGTGACTAGATGCAAAGCAAGCAACCCCACTTAAAAAATTCAGAATGTTTCCCAGCTGTCATGTGGTTTTGTAATACACCACCAGTATATGCACTTCAAAATCTTTCGGTGGTGTTATTATCCCGTTCATTTTATACAGTCTGATCATAAGATTTTGTACAATTCTTGTCCGACTGTGAAGAATGATTTCACAAATTTGTGTTTGAGCTCACAATATGTGCCCAAAAGAACAGTTCAGTCAATGTTCATCATGTTATTTAAAGTAATGTTTCCAAATGCAGTTAACCAAAGAACTCCAATTAGTTATCACTGATAATACATATAAGAATCCCCGCAGTGTAGAAACAGGCTATTCAGCCCAACAGGTCTGCACTGACTCTCTGAGGAGCATCCCACCAAGACTCATCCCCCTATACTATAACTCTACATTTCCCATGGCTAATCCACCTAATCTACACATCCCTGAACACTCAGCAATTTAGCATGGCCAATCCACCTAACCTGCACATCTTTGGACTGTGGGAAGAAACCAGAGCACCTGGAGGAAACCCACGCGGACACAGGGAGAAACTCCACACAGACAGTTGCCCGAGGCTGGGATTGAACCCAGATCCCTGGTGCTGTGAGACAGCAGTAGTAACCAATGTGCCACCATACTATGCAATACTGGCACGGTATCAGTTTCGGTTAATGCAATAGATAATTGACGATTGAGAAGCTTTTTCACCCAACCTGACTGAATGCATTTATAATCAACTGTCACCATTTCTACATGTAGAGGTCTGGTTACCTTTAATTCCTCAAAGTAACTTTCAGTTTGTTGTTCAGTAATTTATTTCTGGGATGGATTCCTTTCCAGGAATGCTTTCCCTGAGATATTTCATTGAAAGTGCCTTGGACTCATTTGGATCTAGGTACGCTTTGGGTAATTGTTTCATAGAAATAATCAAAACAAAGCATGAGTATTTCCTTCGTGACTGCATGTATTTGTGCCACAGAAAGAGGGGAGCACTTCCTACATATGCGCAGATGCAATGTCAGTGTCAGGCTGTTAAAAGTGAAGGATACCTTTAAGTGTGGCTATGCCTTGTGTTGCTGAATTGTGCATTACTTTCTGCAAGCCGTGTCTTATGACATCTTCTTAACAAAAAGATCATCAGTAATTGGAAAAGGAATTGCATGTCCTCAGAGCAAACATTTTAACAATGAGGTTCTTTTTATGACAAAAATAGATACTTTATTCCCAGGCAACCAATCCCTTTGGGCAAGGCCCAGACTTGGAAATTAATACTACATACTTTTAAACATCGGAGTTTCAACTTTGTATGCGTTAAAAGCAATATATTTAAGAAAAAAATCATTGCCCAATTTCGGGTTTGAAACCATGGTCCTGGAATTTTAAAAAAAGCACACACAGCAAGCAGGCTGTATTGCAAAAGCCTTTATAACTCGTTCCCATAAGTTTAAAGAAAAATATTGTTAAAATTGTAGTCTTTTTTATGGAGTTAAACTGGCCTGGGAGCAAAATGGCATGCACCCCCAATCGTGGTGGGAGAATCTGCACTGGTGGCTATACTGCAGGCCAAGTGCACTGTTACTGATGCCTGTCCGGTTGGAAGCAGGAGTTAGTATTTGCTAATATGAGACCGTTTGAAGCACAAATCAGCCAACAGCAGGCTTGTGGTGGCTGCTGTATCCAAAAGTAAGTTTGTTCAAGTCTCTAGCAGAAGAGAAAATCGGCTTTGACCAAGTCCTACTTTAAGACCAAGCAAAACCCTACCAAAATTCAAAGGGCCATGAAAGGTCCACTACCTTGCCAGACACACAGAACTATTGTGCAGAGAAGGGATGCTCTGGTTAATCACAGCCGCTTAGACCACAATGCCTGCTACTGCTGCAATACATGTATGCTGGAGACTGAGGGTAACAGTGAGCCCTGTTTATTTTGTTCTCTGAGATAGACGGGTCCCATCCTGTCGAGTGGTGGCAGGAGAAGGTGGAGCCAGCACTCAAGGCCGTACAGATCAGAGAAGTCCTGAAGCTGGGCAATCACTCCAGACACCCTGTGACTCCAAATAGTCTCTCTGAGAGGTGGGTTGCCCTCTCTAATGCAATAATGGTGGGAGAATTTCAGTCAGCAGCATTGATACTTGAGGCCATCAATGCGTAGTGATAGCCATGTCTGGCTCCTCTGCAACCATCATTCACAATCCTCCCCCCAATCCTACAAAGAACAGGCAGAGGAATGTGAATCAGACTCCTCAGTTGACCCTGAGTTCTGGTCAATTCTCATGTCTGTACTGAGTGTATGACTGAATCCGAAGACGTTGGCCCAGAGTATCCAGTGGAGGTCGGGAATTATTGTTGAAGCAGTGTGGATTGGATTTAGGTAACAAGGTGTGGAGCTGGATGAACACAGCAGGCCAGGCAGCATCAAAGGAGCGGGAAAGCTGAAGAAGGGTCCAGACCCGAAACATCAGCTTTCCTGCTCCTCTGATGCTGCCTGACCTGCTGTGTTCATCCAGCCCTACACCTTGATATCTCGGACTCCAGCATCGGCTGGATTGGATTTACATGTCAGCACTATGTGGAAATCCCAACGTAGCTGACGATGTGGGAGTTGCCTGGACTGTTGAGATTTGTTTGGGAAAATGACCTGTGTCAGGAACTCTGTGAGAAAGTACCCATCTCTGAGCTGGACATTTCAGAGTGTTCCAAACTAGCCACCTGGATAATTAGAGCATTAAAACCTGCTGTAGATCCTGAGTAACTTATCAAACTGTACCCCCAACTTACCACTGACTGTTCTGACTCTCACAGAGTCATACAGCGTGGAAACAGATCCTTCTGTCCAACCAGTCCATGCCAAATATAATTCCAAACCAAACTAGTCCCACCTGCCTGCTCCTGGGCCATATCCCTCCAAACCTTTCCTTTTCATGTACTTATCCAAATGCCTTTTAAACGTTGTAATTGTACCTGCATCCACCACTTCCTCTGGAAGTTCATTCCACACATGAACCACCCTCTGTGTAAAAATTTGCCTCAATTGTCTTATTCAAAACTCTCTTCTCACGTTAAAAATGTGCCCCTAGTCTTGAAATCCCCCATACTTGGGAAAAGACAACTACCATTAACTCTATCTATACCTCTCATTATTTCATAAACTTCTATAAGGTTGCCTCTCAACCTCCTACGCTCCAGTGGAAAAACATCCTAGCCTATCCAGCTTTTCTATATAACTCAAACCTTCCATGCCCACTGACATCCTGGTAACTCTCTTCTGAACACTCTCCAGCTTGATAATATCCTTCCTAGAACTGGGCGACAAGAATTAGATACCATATTCTAGAGGAGGCCTCACTAAGGTCTTGTACACCTCAACATGACTTCCCAACTCCTTTCCTCAGAGGACTGAGCAATGAAGGCCAAACACCATTTTAATGCAAACTTCAAAGAATCATGTACCTGCACCCCTAGGCCCCTCTGTTCTACAACACTACGCAAGGCCCTACCATTAATTGTGTAAGCCGTACCCTTGTTTGTTGTACCAAAATGCAATTCCTCACATTTATCCAGATTGATCTCCATCTGCCATTTTTCAGCCCATTGACCCATTTGATCAAGGTCCCTCCTTCCCCGCAATTTCTCTCACTCTCTGACCAAATCCTACTGAATCCAGCATATCATAAGAATTCATCCACTTATGTGGCATCCTACACCCCCGCTCACCCAAACACACATACATGTCTTCCACCCTGCTCTCACACTCACCTTCTCTCAGTAATTTTCAAAGTGGCTGCAGGACCTTCAAGTCACTAAATATAAAATTTGGTGCTGAGAAAGTGGGTGTTGTTTCTACCCTGATCCTCTCTGCTCCTGTTTTCATGAATTCCTGGATTTATCTGTGCTGCTTTGAAAAGAAACTACCTGGCCTGGAAATTCACTGGGAGAGTAGTTTAAAAGGTAAGGCCCTTTTTATTTGTCCAAACAGGATTTGAAATGGTAGGGTGGGGGTGATCCTGCTAAGAAAATCTGGCCAATAGCAAGCTGGATGCGCACCTGAACTAATACTATTTCACAACTGAGTGTATAACCATGTGTTCAAGCTACTATCAAGTGCTGCTGAAGCATGGTGTTACTCTCAAACATCACAATGGAAATAGCAAGAACAGCAGATGCTGGAGTCCGAGTCGGAGTCAATACAGTGTGGAGCTGGAGGAACGCAGAGGTCAGACAGCATTAGAGGACCAGGTGTAGGAGAACCTGTTGAAGGATCTAAGCCCAAAACATTGACTCTCCTACTCCTCTGATGCTGCCTGACCTGTTGTGTTCTTCCAGCTCCACACTGTATCAGAAATGGAAAAATTGGTTTGAGAAGCAAACTAAAAGATTTAGAAACAAACTAAGTTTAACCTAAAATGCTGCTAGCTTCTTTATGAAGGAAAATGACACTTTAAAGTTGACTTCCACTTTAGTAGTTGAAGGTGTGATAACATAAGAAACAGGAGCAGAGGTAGGCTGTATGGTCAAATTGGCTGATACAGTGGAGTAATGTATTGAATTTGCCATTCAGTACAATACTGCCCAATTGTCAGCCTGCATCAAGTATCCTTTAATTCCCCAAGATGCCAGAAAACTGTTATTCCAACTGCAAATATATTCAATGGTGGAGCGTCCATAATCCTCTAGAGTAGAGATTCCAAATATTCAGAGCCCTTTGAGTGAAGAAATGTCTCTTCATCTCAGTCCTAAATGATTGTCCCCTCAACTTGAGACTGTACTCCCATGTTCTACATTCCCCAGCAAAGGGCAACAACCTTCATTGTCTATTCTGTCAAGTCCCTTCATAATCCTGAATGATCAATTCCCTTTTTCTTCTAACTTCCAGGTGATATATCTAAACCATTCGTATAGGTTGTAAGTAGGTGTCACACCAGCACTGATCATTGCAGCACAACACTAATCATAGCCTGCTAACATTAAAAAGTCTTATTTATCTCTGCGCTTTGCTTCAACCAATCCTCACACTATGCTAAAATACTGCCCTCAACTGCGTGAACCTTTACGTTGCATTGTAGTATTTGAAGACACAGTTCTGATAGTTGGATGTTGTGTCACAGAGAGCTAATTGAGGCTGGAGCTGGTGAAAGCGAGGTGTCTTACTTGGTGGTTGAGGGAGATGAGGCTGAACAGTAAACACTGGACAACACACAGCATGATCAAGCAAACTGTAGATGACTTCAAAATTATATTTGAGTGCCAGAGGAGGAACTCTTTTTTGACCTAGTAGTGGTCTGCATCAATCTCCCGCTTCAGAGAGTGGATGCATTGCATAGTGAGGACATGCAGAGTGCAAGCGCACCGTGTACAGTGGAGGAAGAGGCTGAGGAGGGAGCCCCTTAATGTCAGGTGCCTGCATATGAAGTAGATTGACATTCAAATCCTGCAGCCACTGGCATCTGCTTTGATTGGTCTCAAAAATCAGTTATTATCTATCCACAGCAATCCTCCAACTGTTGGGTCCTTTTGATGCTGTGACTTCTCTCAACTGCTCCTGCATGACAGGGAGCTGCTCACCTAATTGTGAGGTCAACCCAAGTGAAAAACACATACCCATCGAGGTGAATGATTTGATTCGGCCACCACAGTTCTCTCCAGAATGTGGAAACCTATGGGCTTAAGAACAGGCACAGTTGTTGTTACCCCCTTCCCACTAACTGCTCACATCCATGCATGTTGCACACTTCATTCAGAGAGGTGGATGTCACTCTCTAGGGCACCTCATACGCCCAAGGCTATCTCACCATCTGCAAAGGTCATCCTCCCTGTTCACTGGCCAGCTCGAGCACTTTGATCTCTGGATTTGTTAGAGTCTTGCTGCTCCTTCACCCATCTTCTTTATTATTACAGCCTTCTTTGCTGCAAACATAGAGTGAGATCAGACCTCTATGCGTTGAATGCCTTGCACACTCCTTGCCTGCCTTCCCTCCAGTATGTGATGGGTTATCCCGCTGGTCAGGTTGACATATGTCCCTCAATGGACTTGCTAAATGCTACTTAATGTCCTTGCCTTTTTTTCAAATGGGATTGTTTCCTTTTCTTGCCCTTCCATTAGATCCATCTGACTCCCAAAACCGCTCACTCCTTACCCTCTTGTCAGATGACAAGATCATGCATGCAGACTCAACTTGGTCACTCGCCTCTTGTATGAATGCTATGATTTCTCAGGCTTTTATGCTGCCGATGTCCACTTCCGTGGAAAGAGTGACCATTGCACAGTGTGTTGCACATCATCAGTTGGTTATTTCACGTAGCTTGGCTACGTGAATCAGGTAGAGTAAAACCTCACCTTGGCCTTTCTGTATCTCAATGAAGTACAACTAAATGCTTTTAACTTGTAGGTAACTGTGGGAGAGCCATTAAAGTGAAGTTGGAAAAAGAGCAGGTGGAAGCAGGAATTCAGCTGAAGGTGCTCACGTACCTCCTTCCCTGTTTCGTCAGTCATAGCCTCATCTGATTTTGTAGATTGACAACAGGAATCATTTGGGTTTTTACCAGTACGTCACTGAGTCAATTGTATTGTAAATGTTAAAGAATCATTCACTTTATTTGAAGTTTCTAATGTTCAGTCAGCCCCACTTTTGCTTCGAGGCTACCACTGGCCATCAGACTCAAGAGACATGGTACAGCCAGAGTTGAAGAAAAGCAATGGGTGTTAAAAACATGGATGGATTATTCACTGTGGCAAAATTGTGTAGGCTATGCACCACAAAAAGCATTCTTGAGAGCTAAAGTCACTCATAAATCAATAAACTAGTTTATATTAAAAGAAAATAGAGATGAAAAATAATATTTAGTTGACCCAGAATGATCTAGCAATAACTACCTTCATTTTAGCATTTAGCTATTTCTTAATTTACCCTCAAGAAGAAAGGTTGCTTGTCCTTTAAAAGTCCACTGCACTGGAACCGATGGCCAAGGATTAGTGAAGGAACACATGAAATTCATCCTATTCCATCATCATGCTTCCACGTGTGTTTAGATATGGAACTCCTCAATATGAAAAGCCAAAGCAAAAGTGCAGCATGTCCTGATCAAAAGAATTTCTGAATGTACGTAATGCTGTACAAACAGCAGCCCAGCTATACAGTCTCATGGATCACATGTCTCATGTTTATGTCATGGTCTCCCTCACCATCAGTGTTATTACAAGACAATCTTTTGTTTCTCCTCCACCTGCAATAAGTTTCAACAACACAACGCTGGAAGCTGTCAGGAAATTTTGCTACCTCAAATCTATGGTGACAGAAACCTATTTCTTGGCAAAGAGCCTATGCATGAGGTGGGAGAAGAGGGAAAAAACCAATATGTAGACTGCATGATTGATAATAAAAATTGTTTGTTGTGGACGTGTTTAGTTCCCTAAAATCAGGTGAAGCAAGATCCAATTTTGCCCTAGGCTTTTTGTTTTAACTCCATTCTTGGGATGTGGGCATTGTTATCCATTTCTGCTTGCACTGAGTTAGCCTTCTTACTGAGTGGCCACTTCAGAAGACTGTTAAGAGTTAACCACATTTTGTCCCACTCTATCCAAGGGCTAATTCCAATCATTGACTGCTACGTATATGAAGAGCTGTGTCTTGAAAGAATCTATCTTTCAACTGTGAATCTATTGATTATAATGTCTCCTCCAAGCTTGAAAGTTGTGTTCAAATCCCATTCCAGAAGCCAGAGCACAAAAACTCCTCAACCCTGGTGCCCCACAAGGCTGCATACTCAGCCCCTTACTATACGCCTTATACACTCCAAACTGTGTCGCCAAATTCCATCCTAACTCCATCTTCAAGTTCGTTGATGACACTATTGTTATAGCCGGATCTCAAATAGAGAGACAGAATATAGGGAAGTGATAGAGTGCATGGTGGCATGGTGGAAAGATAACAATCTCTTCCTCAGCAAGAGTAAAATATAAGAGCTGGTCATTAACTTCGAGAAGCAAGGTGGAGGGCGCACTCCTATCTACATCAAAGGTGCTGAAGTTAAGATGGTCGAGAGTGTCAAGTTCCTCGGAGTGGCGATCACCCACAATCTGTCCTGGTCTACCCACATTGACGCTATAGTCATGAAAGCACAACAACTCTAATTCCCTAGGAGGCTAAAGAAATTCAGCATGTCCATAAAGAGTCTTGCCAATTTTTATAGGTGCACCATAGAAAGCATTCTGTCCAAATGCATCATGGCTCGCTATGGCAACTGCTCTGCCCAAGACCTTAAGAAACTACAGAGAGTTGTGAACTCAGCCCAGTCCATCGGCCTGAAACATTGACTTTCCTGCTGCTCGGATGCTGTCTGACCTGCTGTGCTTTTCCAGCCTCACACCTATAGACTCTGGCTTCCAGCATCTGCAGTCCTTGTTGTCACCTTCCATCCAGTGACACCATCAACACTTTCTGGTGGCTCGGAAAGAGACCGTTCCCACCCCAGTTATAATCTCTTCCAACCTCTTCCATCCGGCAGAAGATACAAAAGTTTATATACACATATATACAAGAACATATATATGATATATATAACATATATATATAAGAACAGCTTCTTCCCTGTTGTTATTAGACTGCAAACTAGACCTCTCAAGTTTTAAATTTAATGTTGCTGTCACTCTTTGTGCACTTTCTCTGTAGTTGTAACATTTTACTCCTCGCTCTGACTTATTACACTAATGCACTTTGTATGGTAAGATCTGTCTGTACTGCCCGCTAAACAAAACTTTTCACTGTACCTAGGTACATGTGACAATAATAAATTAAAGCACAACAATGCCTCTTCATCCTCGGGTGGCTTAGGAAATTTAGCATGTCCATAAGGACCCTCACCAACTTTTATAGACACACCATAGAAAGCATTCTACCCGAATGCTTCATGGCTTGGTACGGCAACTGCTCTGCCCAGGATCATGAGAAACTACAGAGAGTGATGAACACAGCCCAGATCCTGTTGACCTTGCTTTTGTGCAAGTCGTGTGCAGTTGTAACCTTGTATCCCTTGCTCTGTCTAAGGACATATGATTTGTATGTCCTTGTTTGCTATGGTCTGCTCACAAAACAAAACTTTTCACTGTACTTTGGTGCATGTGACTACAATAAATCCCATCAAATCAAATCCAGGCTGACCCTCCAGTGCACCGCCGACGGAGTCCGATCAAATCAAATCCAGGCTGACCCTCCAGTGCACCGCCGACAGAGTCGTCAATGCTGCCTTTGTTTGGTGCCCCAGATCCCATTGCGCCGGTTTGAAGAGGTGAGTTTTCCCCAGTGTCTTGTATAGCCCCGGGGGTTTCGATATGCCAATTGCCTGCCCCATGTCTCTTTCCCAGCTTTCCGGCTGGAAATCAATGTCCTAAGGCCACAAGAAACGCTACCTAAAGGCAAGTATTTTCATTCTTTGTTGAAAATGCACGGGACATTAATATTGCACCAAATGATCATTTGGGAAAGTGGAGAAGAAGACTGTGTGGAGCTAGAAACCTTAATGTTTCTGTCTCTTTGGGTATCCTTGCTTTAAATCTGCGAGAGTCCGCAGGGATCGAGATTCGACTTTTGAGACCTGCTCGTTTGATGGAAAATCCAATCAGGGTCAGGTGGGTGCAGTTTTTACTGTTGGTTTAACAATAAAAAGCCGAATGTAACGGTAATCCCAAAACCATTAAACACTTGGCAATGTCGACAGCAATGGAAACCCCAGAAAGTGAAACTCATCACCGCAACAGAAAGGTACTGGCTCCTTCTCACTTCTCGGCAATATATTTGTAGAATAAAAAAGAGATACTCATGACTAACTAAGGAATGCCCAAAGCTCATGAGTTCCAGCTAACGTTTCTAATCGTAAACAAAACGGAAATATTCATATTTCACAATATTTAATACATTGAGCACGTCACTCCCTAATTAAATCCTAGGAGCAAGTTTGAATGGGGCGATTATCTCCGTGAGTAATGGTAGAGCTGAAGGGAAAAGTGACTGTTGGAATTTATTGGAAGAAAAAAAAACGGGAAGTTAGCGGGGCTTGGACTGCGTCTGATTTCTGGTGTTTGTTGAAGTGATGGGCTGGCAGACTGAGAAACTTTCGCAGACGTGTGAGGATGAAAACGATGGAGAGACAGAGCTTGCTGAAGAGGAGTGCAGAGGAAGGTGGCAGGGTAAGTCGCCCAGTGAGAGCCAGAGAGACAGACAGAGGTGCTGACGCTCTTGGATCTATTCCACCCTGACAGATCAGCGTTAACTTTCTCTGCTTGTCGGATCCCTGGGGGAAGGGAATGTCTGAAATCCAGTCGAGGTCTTTGCTTGAACCGCAAGTCTGTGCTTGAACCACAAGTCTTTGTGGCCGTGTGTGCCTGTGTGATTTAGGGGAGCTGGGGACAAAGCTATCGGGTGATCCGGAAGAGATGAACGATGTTCAAGTCTGCCGCTGTTATCCAGCCAACCGGACAGGACGGTTTTCCTTCAACTCTGCAGAATTCACCCAACCTGTTGGGGCTTTTTTCCCCCTTTTTTTTCTCTCCCGGGATTATGTACATTACATATGTATATTATGTAAATACATTATGTATATACATATGTATATGTATATATGTATACATATGTGTATGTATGTGTGTATATATGTGCATACTATTGCATTATTACGTATACACATATGTATGTTATGTATATTTATTACGTATATACATATGTATATTGTGTAAATGCATTATGTATATGCATACATATACATACGTATATTGTGTATGTGTATTATGTATATACATATGCATATTATGTACCTGTATTATGTACATACATATGTATATGTGTGCTATGTATATTACAAAATGTATCCGTGTTTAGCTTTTGTGCTCGCTTTATAGTCAGTTGCTTTTGGGACAAAGTCTGTTGGGTAAAGGACATCCCACCCAATGGGATTTCCAACAGAGCTGCTGACTTCCCTCTGTATTGCTACTGTGCAGTGAGGCTGCACTCTGACACTGTACCAGATACCGCCGCACCCAGCAAACGGAGATCACCACATGACTTGTTCTGTTCAATTATCAGAGCCGCTGGGTGCCTCAAATGTATATAAATAATGTCCTGCATAAGTAAGAAATGATTAGGTTAGTCAGCATGGTTTTGTGCAAGGGAAATTGTATCTCCCAAGCTTTACTGAGTTTTTTTGGGGGAATTGACCAAGAAGATTGATGAGGGCAGAGCAGTAGACATTGTTTACGTGGACTTCAGTAAAGTCTTTGATAAGGTTCCACATGGTAGACTGTTTAGTAAAGTTAGGTAACGTGGAATTCAGGGTGAGTTTGCCAATTGGATACATAATTGGCTTAATGCCAGGAGACAGAGAGTAATGGTACAGGATTGTTTTTTGGACTGGAGGCCTGTGACCAGCAGTGTTCAGCAGGGATTGGAGCTGGGTCCTCTTTTTGTTTGTTATTTATGTAAATGATTTAGATGAAAATGTAGAAGGCATGGTTAGTAAGCTTGTGGATGACACCAAGATTAGTGGTATAGAGAACAGTGAAGAAGGTTATCTAAGATTACAAAGGGATTTTTGATCAGTTGGGTCAATGGGCTGCAAAGTGGCAGACAGAATTTAATTTGGATAAATGTGAGGTATTACATTTTGGTAAAACAAACAAGGGCAGTGCTTGTGCAGTTAAAAGTAGGTCCTTGGGCAGTGTTGTAGAACAGAGAAACCTAGGGGTTCAGGTACATAATTCTGTGAAGTTTGTATCACATGTAGATAGGGTGATTAAGGAGGCATTTAGCACGCTTGCCTTCATTGCTCAGACCTTTGAGTATAGGAGTTGGGATGTTATGTTGCAATTGTACAGGATGTTGGTGAGGCCTCTTCTGGAGTACTATGTCCAGTTCTGGTTGCCCTGTTATAGGAAGGATATTGTTAAGCTAGAGAAGGTTCAGAAAAGACTTACCAGGATATTGCCGGGAATGGAAGGTTTGAGTGAAAAGGAGAGGCTAGATAGGCTGACACTTTTTTCACTAGAGCGTAGGAGGTTGAGGGGTGACCTTATAGAAGTTTATAAAATCATGAGGGGCATAGATAAGATGAATGGTAGGTTTCCTTTCCCTAGGGTGGGTAATTTAAGACTATGTGGTATATTTTTAGGGTGAGAGAAGCAGTTCTTTCCTGTCAAGCATTGAAGACACATTGTCAGAAGATATGCTGTGAGTGCCAACCAGCCTCTCACTTAGAACACCTCAGTTCCACTGAAGAAGGAACTTAACAGGTGGACCCTCGCAAATTGCAGACAGCTCAGGAAATTGTTGCAAAGGCTGTTGAAGCCAGAATGCACACTTAAAACAGGAGGTAATAACCTACTCAGATATGGCATCAGCTCCCTGGGTTTTCTCCACTTGTCTGCGCATCCACCTGGGGAAAAGCCACATGTGCGTAGGATGGTACGAGAAGACTCCGAGTTGATGTAATTTTTAAGGGGATTTAGTATCCCTTATGCACATGAGCCTGCTTCTGTGTCCCTCTCTATCCTTGGTAGTTAAGATTCTGCCCAATAATTATGTCTTCATTTTAATGTGAGAATCACCATAGGAAACAGAGCAAAATAAAAAGCAGAGTTCAGAGTGAAATTTGGTTATTAATGTATTGGTAAAGTTGTAGGGCAGCTAATGAACACTTTCAAATTGATCAGGAAAATTGGTGGAACACTTTTTTTTTTAACTTTTCCTGAACATGGCCTTAAATCAAGAAAATTAAACTGCTCTGGTTTGTTCAGTGCTTACAGTTCCACTGTTTAATGAATCAGCTTTTGAACTTTGTGAAGTCAGTTGCAATTTTATCCTTTCTATTCTGTGGAATTTGTTGGTGTCCTCGCAGGACAGCTAAAACTAAATCATTGATAAGGCATAGTTGATAAAACCCTGACAGCTGATGAGTCCAATGTAGTCCAGTTGATACAAGCTCCAAATCATAAAACCACTTCATTAGTGGAATTGCCTATTCTAGTCACTCATACTGTATGCAAGTACATAGTGCAAAATTAATACTGTATTTACGATGTGGAGGTGCCGTTGTTGGACTGGATTGGACAAAGTCTCAGGACACCAGGTTATAGTCCAACAGGTTTATTTGAAATCACAATTTTTTGGAGCGCTGCTCCCAGAGATTTACAATAGAGCCTGTTGTTTTTGATATATGACGTCCCCTCTAAGAGGTTACAGTGGTTTATAGTTATATCTTGCTAAGAACAGAATCGTTGTAATGATTATCAAAGAGGAAAGCAGCCAGAAGCCACAGGAGAAATAAGTGAAGTATCAAGTGAATATCATGTGGTCTTCCCTGAGGATGAAAATCATGTCATGCTTCTTTCACTACAAGTTCTGATTGATGTGGTGTAGCACATATTTGCTGTATTTTCATCACAAGGAGTTGGGCTTCAGTTTTTTTTTTACATTGGCAAATCCACTTAATGTGCGATGACATCAATGAGTGGCTGCTTGACCTAAGTGCCTCTTATGAATAGCAGGTTGTCTGTCTGGCGTTTGGTGAGGGCAGGGAATTAGAGAATTGGCAGAGAAGAGATGATCAAATACTGTATCAAATGTTGGAATTAGCTGGTCTTGTGTCAGTCCCTGATATGGATTATTATCTGTGCAGCAGAATTTTATATTGTTATTGCTGATTTTTGTTGCTCCTGCGCACAGTCTTTTGTTTATTTGAAGTATATACAAGATGGGGGTAGAGCAGGACGCTCCAGTTGCAGTTCACCTGCTCCGTCTGTTCCTTTTTTCTTCTCTTTTTTGTTCTCTCTCTCTCTTGTGTTTTTTCTCTTTTCTGTCCTTTTCCTCAGTCTGCAGTGGAGCAAGGCAGGCAGTGACCCAGAGCAGAGCAGGGACAGTGACCTGCGGGTGTGGAGCAAAGGTGGTGACTGGTTGGGAACCGATGCAGCCTGGTCACATCACATTGAAACCCTCGCAGAAAGCCTGTAATGTCTATCTTTTCGGCTTCATTTCTTATTCTCCTAACTTATGTCTATCTACAATGTAGTGTAACATTTTTCTTTATTTTCTCTATGTTTTGTCCCTAAGATTTGAACTGAGGTAGTTTGTACCTAAGATGGAGCTGTGTTTTGATGACATTGTACACTTTTCACAGTTCTTTTGTAACTTGAGTACACATAGCAATAAACCTAATTCTAATTCTAAAGCACACCTATACTGCAGACATGTACAGTCAGAGAATCAGTTTGTGAAGTGACAGCCCTCTTTTAGATCTCAACCTTCCTATCGAAGACAGTGGGACTGTTATTGTGTCTTTCTCCCGTATTCCAACATTCACTTTGCCTGACTTGTTGAAGAGCTGACTCTGAAACCCTTGGTGAGATGTAAGTTGCTAGAATACTTCATTTTCTGAACTTCAGAGTAATGCCAGCTTAGCCAACAGCACCCACAATCTCCCAGACAAAATTTTTGAAGGGTGCCGCGTTGTAAAAAAAATGGTCTGCTTTTACTTTTTGTCTTGCAGCTTCCATCTGTCACTCTTCTCCTGGCAGTGTTTTCCGCAGGGATCGGAGGAACTTTTCAGTACGGATACAATGTTTCCATTATCAACGCTCCTACCATGGTGAGTCCCGGCTTGAATCTATTTTCATCTTGTCTGTCAATGGATGTTAAGTCTGGCCTCAATGCAGAGCTGTTGCTGCTCAATCTGCCCTTGGCACCTAATCAACATAGTTGGAGGTGGTTGCAGTGTTCTGTACAATTATTTGACAACTTTACAGACATCAGAGAGCCTGGCCAGCACAGGGTTTAATGGAACGGTGAGTTGCAACCCACAGACACTTGTCTGAATTTCAATTTGAAACGGAGCAGTGAATTAGCAATTCAGCTGTGGCTTGGTGTTGTCTAAGAACCATTCACTCTCTGACTTCTCCCTCTGTCCCATCTGCTTTGAAGGCTACAATTATGCCATAGTCTATTGTGTAGGGGTAAATCCATCAAAAATCTGTGAAGTGCAGTTGGTTCACTGTCTTCTCGTTGGCTCGATTTTGAGTGAAAAAGCTTTGGGTTTAAATTCCGGTTTGAAAACTGAACACAAGGCTGACAAAACAGAACAGCGCTGAAGGAGTGCTGCTGTGTTAGGCATATTGTTTTACAGATGGGGAATTAAGCCACGGCCTGTCAGCCCTGCTCATTGAATGCTTTTTAAACAAACACAATTCCCAAATTGCCGTTTCCACTTCCCCAGTTATCATGTCTCACTTCTCCCAGGACAGCAACTGGTTTTGGATGAGATGCTGGGACACGTATGTAGGTCTCACAGTTAGAAGATACAGTCTGGATGTACTGGGCTTTCCTGTTCACTGTTGTTCATACAGGAGTGTCCTGAAGAACAGCAAGATCATAAACCGAAGGTTGCTGACAGAATGGGCCTTTTGAGTTGTTATTACATTGAGTATATCGAGTTTTAGAAATTAAAAATTCACACGTTCCCTTAATGAGTGAACATGCAAAATGCTATGAAGACCTAAAAGTTAGCATTAGTTCTGGGCCACTTTATAGGCATTTTCTCTACAATACAGTTGTTGGTCTCTGAATATCTTATTCTCAGTGGACGTATTCTGTCAAAATTTCAGCATATACAAAAATTCATCAATGAGACATGGAAGATCCGATACAATGACAATCTGGACAGAGGTTTGCTACGATTTCTGTGGTCTGCAATCGTTTCCATGTTCACTTTAGGTGGGTTTCTGGGGGCATGGCTTGGAGGACACCTGGCGATTAGATTTGGTCGGTAAGTCTCTCCATGTTTATTCTTAGCGCTGAAGCCTGCACTGAATGGCATGCCCCAGTCATAACGTGTCGATTACTTCATTGTAATGCCATGCTGTGTTAACAGGCATTTTCTCTGATATGGAGGTCACCAAATATACTTTATATACAGGTAGGAGGCTGACAGGTCATATACACTGGCCAAAACTTAATTTAAAATGCAAACAGCTTACCCAGTGATCATTTAAAGACGGTGTTCATTTCTGTCACATTGCCATGTTTCATCTAAGGTTGGAAAATTTATGTTGACTGTCCGCAATGATGGATTGTAACTTTTGAATGAGTGAGCATTAGAACATAGAACATAGAACAGTACAGCACAGTACAGGCCCTTCAGCCCACGATGTTGTACTGAACTTTTACCCTAAGTTTACTCTAAGATGTAAGTTTACCCTAAGGTCTATCTAACCTCCACCCCCACCTTATACTATCATCCATAGTCTATCTAATAGTCACTTAAATGCCCCTAACAAGGCTGACTCCACTACCCTCTCTGGCAATGCATTCCACACCCCTACCACTCTCTGAGTAAAGAACCTACCTCTGACGTCTCCCCTATATCTACCTCCACTCACTTTAAAACTATGCCCCCTCGTAATAGCTACCTCCACCCTAGGAAAAAGTCTCTGGCTGTCCACTCTATCCATACCTCTGATCATTGTGGAGGATTGGTGTAAATGTCTGCCTATGACTGTTCTTCTGACATTTCCTCCAAGGATCTGCGAAAATTACAGTAGATGATGGCAAACCAGCCCCCTCTTCTTGTCCCCACCCCCCCGAAAAAGAAAAGTGGCATAATTCATCATGTCCGTCCCGGGCTCTGTATTTAAGTGCTGCACTTTGTTGATGAAAAATCTAGGGTTTGAAAATTCATGTCATGGTCCTGATCAGCCTGCTCAAGATGTATTCATTAGTTAGAAACATTGAACAGATTTATTTCTCTTCGTCCTTGATGCAAAGTCACTGACAAGGCCAATATTTGTTGCCCATCCCGAAATACCCTGACTGGGTTTCTAGGCCACTTCAGGGGGTGGTTGAGCATTAACCACATTGCTATAGGTCTGAAATGTAACTCATTAGGGTGGCAAATTACCTTCCCTTTTTAGAAAGGTGGAACTAGAAGTGTTTTTAACAACAATCAAGCAATAGTTTGATGGTCACTGCGTACAAGGAGCAGCTTTCAGTTCCAGATTTTTATTAATTAAATTCGCATTGCCCCAGCTATCAGAGTGGGATTTGAGGACTAGAGCATTTGCTTGGGCTGCAGGATAGCTAATTCAGAGACTTTACCTCTATACCAGCATTTCCCTATGGTATAATATAACGCAAATAATATTGGAGCAGTATATTCAGATGTGAGAGATATCTCAACATAAACGTGTGCAATAAACTATTCCAACTTGTTGGAAAATAGAATGGAGAGCGCGGATGAACATTCATTTTGCGTTTAATTCCTTTAAAAGCATCACTTGTCAGACTATGGAATAATCCATTCCCTTCAGTGTGTCATCAGCAACTGAGAATTCATCTTTACTTTGATGCGAGTAATTATTCTAGAAATGTATTTTTTCAAAAGACACATGGTTCAGCCTCCAAACATGTATCAAACTAGAATGTATCAGAGATAATGGGTACTGCAGATGCTGGCGAATCCGAGATAACAAGGAGTAGAGCTGGATGAACACAGCAGGCCAAGCAGCATCATAGGAGCAGGAAGGCTGACGTTTCGGGCCTAGATCCTTCATCAGAAATGGGGGAGGGGAAGTGGGTTCTAATATAAATAGGGAGAGAGGGGGAGGCGGATAGAAGATGGATAGAGGAGAGGATAGGTGGAGAGGAGACAGACCAGTCAAAGAGGCGGGGATGGAGCCAGGTGAGTGTAGGTGGGGAGGTAGGGAGGAGATAGGTCAGTCCAGGGAGGACAGACAGGTCAAGGGGGCGGGATGAGGTTAGTAGGTAGGAGATGGGGGTGTGGCTTGAGGTGGGAGGAGAGGATAGGTGAGAGGAAGGACAGGCTAGGGAGGCAGGGACGAGCTGGGCTGGTTTTGGGATGTACTAGGGGTAGGGGAGATTTTGAAGCTTGTGAAATCCACATTGATACCATTGGGCTGCAGGGTTCCCAAGCGGAATATGAGTTGCTGTTCCTGCAGCCTTCGGGTGGCATTGTTGTGGCACTGCAGGAGGCCCAGGATGGACATGTCGTCTGAGGATTGGGAAGGGGAGTTGAAATGGTTCGCGACTGGGAGGTTCAGTTATTTAGTGCCAACCGAGTGTAGGTGTTCTGCAAAGCGGTCCTCAAACCTCCGATTGGTTTCCCCGATGTAGAGGAGGCCACAACAGGTACAGCAGATGCAGTATACCACATTAGCAGATGTGCAGGTGGACATCTGCTTGATGTGGAAAGTCTTCTTGGGGCCTGGGATGGGGGTGAGGGAGGAGGTGTGGGGGCAGGTGTAGCACTTCCTGCGGTTGTAGGGAAAAGTGCCGGGTGTGATGGTGCTGGAGGGGAGTGTGGAGTGGACAAGGGAGTCACGGAGAGAGTGGTCCCTCTGGAAAGCAGACAAGGGTGGGGAGGGAAAAATGTCTTTGGTGGTGGGGTCGGATTGCAGATGGCGGAAGTGTCAGAGGATGATGTGTTGGATCCGGAGGTCGGTAGGGTGGTACGTGAGGACGAGGGAGATTCTTTTTTGGTTGTTATTGAGGGGTCGGGGTGTGAGGGATGAGTTGGACTGACCTACCTCCTCCCTACCTCCCCACCTACGCTCACCTTTACTGGCTCCATCCCTGCCTCTTTGACTTGTCTGTCTCCTCTCCACCTATCTTCTCCTCTATCCATCTTCTATCCGCACCCCCCCCCCCATTTATTTCAGAACCCCCTTCCCCTCCCCCATTTCTGATGAAGGGTCTAGGCCCGAAACGTCAAGCTCTCCTGCTGCTATAATGCTGCTTGGCCTGCTGTGTTCATCCAGCTCTACACCTTATTATCAAACGAGAATGGTGACTTGTGCTTGTAACATTACAAGTTTCTGAAGAAAACTTGTTTATCGCTGGTGTCCTTTCCATTTTTCCCTCAGGCTGCTCCACCTTTAGTCATATGCCCTTCACCTTCCTTGGTCACACATTTTTAAAAATCCTCTTTAAATTTCACTCTGCCTCTTGCTTCTTGTTTGCCCTTACTTCAAAGCCTCCTGAATGGCTACCACAATGTTCTGGCCTCTGGTTACCAGGTTTTAACTCTTCCCTCAAAGCTTGAAGGACTTTGAACACCTTGCTGTGCTTCCCATCCATATAATTGTCCTGCCTGCACTCAGGTACAATCCATTATTATTGAAGAAATATCTAGGCAACACAATAAATCCCTGACCTGTTTGTCTTCTCTCCCACCTATCCGCTCCTCCCACCTCAATGACCAATCCCCACCACTGCCTAGGTGTACTCACCTATCACCATCCCACCTACCTTCCCCAGCTCTCCCCCCCACCATTTATTTCAGAGCTCCCTTCCTCTCGCCTATTTCTGAAGAAGGGCCCCGACCCGAAACGTCAGCTTTCCAGATCCTCTGATGCTGCCTGGCCTGCTGTGTTCGTCCAGTTCCACACTGTGTTATCTTAAATCCCTGGGCCATGCAACTGCTGATTGGGCCCAAGTTATATCTAGATTTGATGAGGTCAGTGATAAATTGGACTCCAGAACTATGATTCTAAAAAGACCACATCAAACCCAACTTGTCCCTGGTAACTGTATTTCCTGGTTCTTATTAATAATCCAATCTCTCTTTTGAGATCTCCCAAACGTCTGATTTTATTGTCTTCAAATGTAAAATATAGTTGTTCAAGGAGAGAACCTGCTGTCACCTTCTCAGAGCAACTAAGGATGGCCAGCTTGACCCACCTCCAGTGAAAAATATTTTTTAGCAAGTATCATCAAGACAGCAGTGAAAGCAGGATCTGGCTTATTCAGAGAGCAGCCCCCTGAGCAAAGACCATAAGAAATAGGAACAAGAGTAGACTGTTCAATCTCTTGAGCCTGCACCGCCATCCAGTAGGATCATGGCTGCTCCAACATTCCTCACGTCCACTTCCCTGCCCTTTCCCCATAACCCTTGATTCCCCAACTGATCAAGGATCAATCTATCTCAACCTTAAATATACACAAGGACTCTGCCCCCACAGGCATCTCAGGCAAGGAGTTCCAAAGGCTCTCAACCCTCTGAGAGAAGAAATTCCTCCTTCATGTCTGTCTTAAATTGGTGCCTCTTTGTTCTGACGTTATGCCCTCTGGTCCTAGACTCCCCCACGAGGGGGCCTGCCCTCTGAGCATTTACCCTGTCAAGCCCCTGAACAGTCTGATACATTTCAATGAGATCACCTGTCATTCTTCTAAACTCCAATGAGTAAGACTGCCAAGCCTTTGCTCATAAGATGAACCCAGCACATTGGGGTGCAACCTAATGGATCACATCCTGGTGCCTGTGAGGTGGAGCAAGTGGGGGACTGGCACACCATTAGTTCTACTGAGGCCTGTCCCTTCATACTGTTTGTATTTAATGTATATTAAATATTTAATTGTCGTTTAGCAACCTCTAGTATACTCACTGTGGCTCACTTCTGTGTTTCAGGAAAGGGACACTTTTACTTACCAACATCCCTATTTTGGCTGGATCCATTATCATGGGAACAAGTAGCCCCGCTGGAATGTTTGAACTTTTATTTGTCGGCAGGTTTCTTGTGGGACTACATTCTGGTATGGAGAAGCTGTGGCAGTTCTGATGCACATTAATGATTTAGCTGCTGCCGCATAGCGCAGTCAATTTCCAAGTTTGTGAATGATGAAACTTGGAAGTGAAGTAACCTGTGAGAGGGACACCTGTAAAACTACAAAAGGGCGTAGACAAGTTGGTGGAGTAGAGAGGGAACTGGCAGGTGAAGTTCAATACAGAGAAGAGTGAGGTGGTGCTTTGATAGACGAACATGGGGATACAGGATAAAATGTGGGGTGTTATCCTAAAAGGCTCTGCAAAAGCAGAGATACCTGGATATATATGTGTATAAGGTGGCAGGGAAGGTAGAGCAAGCAGTTGGTAAATCGTACAATGTCCTAGGCTTTACCAATAAAGGGCACAGAGTACAGGAGAAAGGAATTATTCTGAACTTGTTAAATCTCAGCTAGTGTGTCCACAGTCCTGGGCACCACATGTAGGAAGGATGTGAATGCTTCGGAGAAAGTGCCAAAGAAATTTATGACAATGGCTCTGATGAGAAATTTCCAATTATGAGGAAAAACTGCAGAAGCTGGGATTATTATCCTTGGAGAGAAGGCTAAGAGGAGATTTGATAGCAGTTTTCAAAATCGTGATGGGAGTGAACGGACTGGATGGGGAGAAAATGTCCCTCTCACAAAATGATCAAGAGGCCACTGGTATAAGGAAATTTGGAAATGTGCTATGAGAAAAATCTTTAGCACACGGCGAGTAGTTAAAGAATGGAATGGACTGCCTGGGAATTGGGATGGAGGCAGAATTAAGATATTCAATAGGGCATCAGATGATTAATTAAGTAAAAGAAATATTTAGGGCTATCACAGGAAGGCAGGTGAATACCACTATATTGTAATGCTTTGTCGAAGAGCTGGTGCAGGCAAGAGGGACTGAATAGCAGCTTTCTGCACTGTAACAATTCTGTAATCTTCCCATAAATATTGAAAAATTCTGCTGCCCATGGCAGTAAAGGAGCCCTTTGCAGCTTTAGGCTGCAGGTTGTCTTAGAAATCTCTTTGCAAAGTACAAAACTATCGGCTTTTAGCTAATTCACATGTTTCACATGCTTAAGGTTTTCTACTTGGTTAATGCTTCGAATTGACTATAAATATTATTTATTATAGCTGGTGGTCTTTTGGAGTACAAATTTCTGCTTGATCCTCAAGAAATCCTTACTTTCATTGCAGTGGAGTATTATAGCACAATTAGACCATTCGGTCCAACTCGTCTATGCTGACCAGATGTCCTAAACTGAACTTAGTCCCATTTGCCAGCATTTGGCCCATATCCCTCTAAACCCTTCCTATTCATATACCCATCCAGATGCCTTTTAAATGTTGTAATTGTACCAGCCTCCATCACTTTGGCAGCTCATTCCATACACGCACCACCCTCTGTGTGAAAATGTTGCCCCTCAGATCCCTTTTAAATCTTTCCCCTCTCACCTTAAACCTATGCCCTCTAGTTTTGGACTTCCTTACCCAGAGAAAAAGACCTTGACTATGCACCCTGCCCACGTCCCTTATGATTTTGTAAATCTCTATAAGGTCACCCCTGAGCCTCCGATGCTCCAGAGAAAGAAGTCCCAGCTTATTCAGCTTGTCCTTATAATTCAAACTTTCCAGTCCTGGCAACATCCTGGTAAATCTTTTCTGTACCTTTCTAGTTTAACAACATCCTTCCAATAGCAGGGCGACCAGCATTGTACGCAGTATTCTAAAGGTGGTCTTCCCAATGTCCTGTACAGCTGCAATATGACATCCCAACTCAATGCTCTGACCAATGAAGGCAAGTGCACCAAGTACCTTGTTCACCACCCGATCTACCTGCGATGCCATTTTCAAAGAGTTTCAAACTTGCACTCTTAGGCCCTTCTTCAACAACACTTCTCAGAGCCCTACCATTAATTGTGTAAGTCTTGCCCTGATTTGCCTTACCAAATTGCAACACCTCACATTTACTTAAATTAAAGTCCATCTGCCACTTGGCCCATCTGAACAAGATCTCATTATACTCTTAGATAACCTTCTTCACAGTCCACATGACCAACAACTTTGGTGTCATCTGCAATCTTACTAACCACACCTCCTATATTCAGATCCAAATTGTTGATATAAATGACAAATTTCCTGGACCCAGAACTGATCATTGCAGCCCAGCATTGGTCACAGGCCTCCAGTCTGAACAACAACCTTGCACCACCACCTTCTGTCTTCTACCATCAAGCCAATTTTGTATCCAATTGGCTAGCTCTCCCTGGATCCCATGTGATTTAACCTTATTAACCAGTCTACCATGTGGGCCCTTGTCAAAGGCTTGCCAGAGTCCACAACGTTGACTACTCTGCCTTCACCTATCTTCATGATAATCTCTTCAAAAAACTCAATCACATTTATGAGACACCATCTCCCCTACACAAAACCATGCTGACTATCCCTAATCAGTCCTTGCCTTTCTAAATACACATAAATCCTATCTTTCAGAATCCCCTCCAACTATTGGCATTAGACTCACTAGTCTGTAGTTCCCTGGCTTTTCCTTGCAGTCTTACTTAAACAATGGCATCACATTAACCACCCTCCAGTCTCCTGACACCTCACATGTGGCTACAGATGACACAAGTATTTCTGCAAGAGGCCCCACAATTTCTTTCCTAAGTTCCCTCAATGTCCTGGGATACAATCCTGGGATTGGAGTGTTTGAGTTATAGGGAGAGATATGGGCCAGATGCTGGAAAATAGGACTAGATCAGTTTAAGATATCTGGTTGGCACAGATGAGCTGGACCAAAGGGTCTGTTTCCATGCTGTGTGACTCTATGCCTCTATATAGCTTGATCAAGTCCTGGTGATTTATCTACCTATGTGTTTTAAGACCTCCAGCATCTCTTCTTTTGTAATATGGGCTCTTTTCAGGGCATTGCTGTTTATTTCCCCAACCTGCCTAGCTTCCATGTCTTTTTCCACAGTATATACTGAGGTGAAATATCCGTTTAGTATCTCACCCATCTCCTTTGATAGACATGTCATGCATAGACAACTTTGCTAGGGAGAAGTTGTAAATGGGTCATTTTGTGATTGGCAAGATGTAATGGATGGTGTCCCCCAGGGATCAGTGCTGGGACCTCAACTTTCTGTATAAATACTGTGTATAAAGGGATAAAATATATGGTTGCTAAACTTGTCGATGACACGAGGATAGGTAGAAAAGTAAGTTGCAAAAAGAACATAAGGAAGCTACAAAGTGATATTGCTAGGTTAAAGAGTGGGAAAAAATTGCCAAATGGAATATAATTTGGGAAATGTGAAACTGTCCATTTTAACGAAAAGGATAAAGGAGGCACATGCTATCTAAATGGCGAGAAATTATAGAGCTCTGAGATGCAGCGTGATCGAGGTGTTCTCATGCATGGTTAGTATACAGGTCCAGCAAGTAGTTAGGAAAGGTAATGGAATATTGTTATTTATCACGAGGGGATCTGAGCGTAGAAATAGAGTACTGGTGAGAGCACATCCGGTGTACTATATACAGTATTGGTTACCTTATTTGACGGGGAATGTTAGTACATTGGAAATAGCCCAGAAGATTTACCAAACTAATACCAGGAATGGCTTGCCTTGTGAGGTAAGGTTGGACAGGCTAGGCTCATATCTACTGGAGTTTAGAGTACAGGGCAACTTGATTAAAACATACAAAGACGCTGAGGGTTTTGACAGGGTGGATGTGGCGAGGATGTTTCCTCTTGTAGAGAATCAAGAACTAGGCGGTAACTTATTTAAGACAGGTGAGGAGAATTTCTTATCTCGTAGAAGGCTGAGAGTCTTTAGAACCCTGTACCTAAAATAGCAGTGAAAGGAGAGTCCTTGAATGTTCTTAAGGCAGAGGTGGATACATTCTTGGAACACAAGGGAGTGAAAGGGAGGTAACAATGCAGAGTAATCCAATCAGTTGTGAACTTGCTGGGTGATGGAGTAGACTCAAGGAGCCAAATACTGCTGTACTACAATACTAACTTCTTCAGTGAGCCTGTTCCTGTCAATCTGACTGAGATTAGACATTTGGAAAGTGAAGAATTCTTCCACAAATGTGAATTCTCTTTATTTACACTGTCAATCATGTCATTGAATCTCTAGCCTGAGCATCCATATTGGGAAGGCAGTTTTCTGTGGGATAATGTGTAAAGAAAGCACAGTGTACGATCAGAAGTGCCCATTAATCAGATTCCAATTGTTCTTCTTTCATTGACCTTTTCTTGCAGGAATCTGTCTGTGTGTGCAGCCCATGTACTTAGGAGAGATTGCACCCAAGGCTGTGAGAGGGGCAGCATCTATGGGAACATCAGTGTTTATAACTGCTGGAATTCTAATTGGACAGATAATGGGGCAGAGGTAAGGCAGAGTCAGTGTCTAAAGTTTGTTGCCACAAGTTTCAATGAGTAAAAAATTGAAAGCTGCACCCTTTAGCGTATCACATCTGTCTAAATTGGCAGATGAGGTTGCTGCCAGTAGCACAAATTCCTGGAATTCTGAATGGATTGTACACAATTATCAATTTGTCCCAATACTGCAGGCCCCCACATAATGCCTCTAATACAACATATTCCACAACACAGCAAGAAGGAGCAATCTCTGACCCCGGCTGGCCTGGGAAGGAGAGAAACTTAGTAATGCTGAACCTGTAACATGTTTCAATATATGAAGTGAGCTTCTTTTAACATCTGTAAGAAAAAGGATGATGGAGATCTTTATTATTTTAAGTATTGAGGAGAATGTGACTTCATTTGCTCACTGTATTGAAGTAAATAGCCTCCAGACTTTGAGACTTAATCTCCCTTTGAATAATCATCAACTTTTTAAAGGTGGGAGCTTAGATTAGCAACATGTGATACATTCTGGTGTGCAGAGTAAGGGTTCTTTCACTGAGCTGCCTCATTTGTTCACCTAAATACTGGGTGAGTAAGGGTTGCATTGTCGACTGTAAAAAGGTGAAGATTTCCTTATGACAGTGGCTGGTAGCATAGAAACCAAAAGAATCAAAGGAATGCTGGCCTTTATATGCAGAACTGTATGATACAGGAGTGTAGAAGCCATGCCTCAAAATATAAAGCTCTAATTACACCACACCTAAAGTCACTGTGAGTAGTTCTGAGTACCTTGGAGGGGATGCAACATTAAGTTAACTGGAATGTTCCCTGGGCTCCGAATGTTCAACTATGACAAACTAGAGTTAAATTCCCTTTGAATTTAGAAGACCAAGTGGTGATTTGATTGAGGTTTTCAAGAAATAAAGCAGAACTGATGGTGTAGATAGAAATAAACTATCTTGCTGCTTATGGGAATATAGAGGCTGGGGGACATTATGTAAAAGCTGGAGCCAGAGCTTTCTGGAGTGAAATCAGGAAACACAGGGTTTGGAACTTGACCCTGCAAATGAGGTTTAATGCTTCAATAATTGTTACACTTAAAACGGTGAGATCAGTAGATTTTTGTTAATAGTTATTCAAAGATATGTGCAAAGGCAGTGGGAGTATGGTGATAGGCCATGGACCAGCTATTACTTCACTGAATAGTGAAAGCTGAGGCTAGACAACCTCTCTTTCTGATGTCAATCTTCAACCTTATCCCAATTTATTGAATAGTATAGCTGTCGTATAGACAATAATGTAAAATATGTGGTATAGAATAGTATAGTAGAGAATATATGGTATAAAATATATGGTATAGAATTGTCTAACTATAATAGAGAATATATGGTATAAAATAGTACAGCTATAGTAGAGAATATATGGTATAAAATATATGGTTTTAAATAGTCTAACTATAGTAGAGAATATATGGTATAGAATAGTACAGCTATAGTCGAGAATATATGGTATAAAATGTGTGGTATAGAATTGTCTAACTATAGTAGGGAATGTATGGTATAGAACAGTATAGCTATAGTAGAGAATATGTGGCGTAGAATGTATGGTATGGAATAGTATAGTTATAGTAGAGTATATATGGTATATAATATGTGATATAGAACAATATAGTTTGTGATTACTGTAATCATATACCATTCCATGCTGAATATAGTTTAAATAGCCCATTTAGCAGGACCAAACTTGAATATTGCTGAATAAAGACAACATTTTATAAAAACATTTCTTTCTTTAGTTCAGTTCACAAGAATATCAACATTTGTTCCGCATGAGAGGGGAATGCTGATCGGTTAGCAAGTGGACTCTGGTAGAAGTGTTGCCATGGGGAATGTGCCAATTAATGGTCATTGATAGGTAACATTCAGGAAATAAAGCTTTAACTATGAGGGATAAAATAGCAAATGTCAAAATTCAGAGCCTTAATGGGTATAATTGTGCTTCCATGAGGCATCCCACTTAAACATTTTCAAATCTGTAATTAGTAAAGCAATTTGACTCTAACTGAATAAGTTTCAACTAATGAATGAGGCTTCATGTACTTTCACGGCTTTTCTTTTGGTGCTAATGCTAGGGAGCTGCTTGGGGGAGAGAGATACTGGTCAGTCCTCCTCTCCTCTAGCTGTATTCCTGCTGTACTACAGTTATTACTGTTACCATGGTTCCCTGAGAGTCCCAGGTACCTTTTCATTGATAAAGGAGAGGAAATGAAAGCTACCCATGGTAAGTAATGTTCTTATTTAAGGCATTTTTAAAATATTTGTCCCACTTTTTAATATCATGGGCTAATTTTACTCTAAATAATGTAGCTTCATATGGTACAATTCCACTTTGCTTAATCTAACCTCCAGTATATTCCAGCTCTCACTGGATTCTGACTAATCTCCCGATACAGCCTGTGAAGCACGTTTTACAAAATTTAAAGATGTCTTATATGTGAAAGGTGATGACTAAACTTCAGGACAATGCTAATCGACTGTAACCAGCTTTCAGCATTGTATAGCTCCCAGTTCATTCCATCTTAACCTCCTTTAGTACAGTTCATTTGCACTAAACACAATCCTTCATCACTCATCATAGTCAAGGCTCTGAAGAAGGGTCCCAACCCAAAACGTCAGCTTTCCTGCTCCTCTGATGCTGCCTGGCCTGCTGTGTTCATCCAGCTTCACACTGTGTTATCTCTGACTCCAGCAGCGGCAGTTCTTACTATCTCATAGTCAAGGCTCGACCTCTACAATTCAGCACCATGCAGCTCTGCTCATTGCTGCACTGCTTTCTTTGAAATAATGCTGTAACAGTCCAAAAGGTTAATATTACCAAATGTATTTCACCTCCACTGAACATTTTAGCCATTGTAAAGTCTGCTATCCAACCTCAGAATGCAGCACAATTTGAGAAATATCCCTGACAATTTAACCATGTTTGATTCATAATTGTTCATTACGTGTCACCCTTAGTTTAAGTGATAGCACGTTCCCCTCTGTGTCAAAGGTTGAGGTTTCATGTTCTACCCCAGAGACTTGTGCAGGGGATCTAGACTGACATTTCATTTCAGGACAGACGGAGTTTTGCAATGACAAAGGCATGGCCTCTTAGGTGAGATGTAAATTCCCATCCCGTGCTTCAGAAAGGAGATGGGGAATTCTCCCAGTGTGCTAGCCAACATTTTCCCTCGACCAATCATCTGGTTGACATCACATTGCTACTTGTGGGATCTTGCTGTGTTTTCCTAAATTCACCCAGTTACTGAATTTCAAAAGTACTTATTGACTGCAAAGTGTTTGGGGCATGATTCTGAAGTTAGGACAGCTGCTATTTCAATGCAAGTTCTTTCTTTCATAATACGGTTCGGGACTGCCTTGTTCATGAACATTGGTCAATCAGATCATTTGTGAAATACCGGCAGTGTCCTTTTTGGACAACCAAGTACATGGTTAATTTTAGTGGATCAGTACTTCTTCTATGTGGTGAAATGAAAATGGAGTCTTTCTCTGCCCCAGCTCTCAAGAAATTCCATGATGCTAATTCGCACTTGACTGAATTGGTGGGTTTGGAGAAGGAAAGTGCAGTACTACATGCGCAGCAATCAAAGCAACCGTGTCAACTTCTCTTAGATCGCTCAACTCGATGGCAGCTGTTCACCATCGTCCTGATGAATATGGCTGTACAACTGAGTGGGATCAATGCTGTGAGTATCAGCACTGAGGAGGAGTCATATTGTACTCGAAATGTTGGCTCTGTCTCTCCCTCTTCACCCATGCTGCCAGACTGAGTTTCTCCAGCATTCTCTTGTGCTTGTTTTTGACAGTAAGAGAGTCAGATTATCACAGAGCAATTTACTACACCACCTTCCAAATGTTAAAATGAAACATTTGAGCACCAGTCAGTTAAGGTCTTCGTGGATATATGCCGGTGTTTTAAGTTAAATTTAGGAGATCTTCAGTCATTGCGTCATTGCAAATAATAGAGTAGAACTGGAAAAATGTGCTGATGGTGTCACAATCTTCCCATATAATTACATTCGATCTGTAACTAGAAACTTTGTTTGTAGGCTTTGTTGACAGAGGTTCCGGCTGGGATTCATCATTTGTATTGGGGTGACACAGATCATTCATTATATGGCCAACATGAACAAATTTATTCATGTATACAATTTGTATTAAACCTTGGGAGAATCCTGCAGGCTGCTTGAATGTTATTTTTACACCTTGGGTGCTTAAATATGTGACCCAGGACACCTGTAAGTTTTTACAAATTAAACTCCAATCTCAGTAATTATTTATTTGTTTGAGACTTGAGCCATTCAGGTGAAAGAAACAGTTTGATGCAGTAATCCAGCAAACTTTACTTCATTTGTAAACTAATACTGAAGCTAGCAGGGCAGTGATTTTACAGGATTACTACAACACCTGCTTCCGGTTCAGTTTAGGGCACGGGATTAACATTCAGCCTTTGGTCTCTCCAGCCCATGCGGGGCCTTCTGTTTCTGATTGGAGACCAGGCTCTAGCTTCAGTTTCAAACTGGCTGTGCATCTTGGTTCCCAAAAAATGCTGCTGTTTTTTAACTCACTCCAAGCCGTGGCCCACATCTGTGCCAGTCAATGTAGAACAATACTTTTTTCTTTGGGATACTTTTCATTATCATACTGTTACTGTATTTAATAGGCATTTGGCTTTTAAGAACAAAGGCATATCATTAATCAGTTCGTTAAAAACATATTTAACATTTCACATTTATTATGTTATGCTGTATGGTTGGAGTCTTACCTGACACATAGGAAGATGGTCGTGGTTGTTGAAGGTCAGTTATCTCAGCTCCAGGACATCTCTGCAGGAATTTCTCAGGGTAGTGTCCTAGGCCCAACCATCTTCAGCTGCTTCATCACCTTCCCTCCATCGTAAGGTCAGAAGTGGGGATGTTTGCCAATGATTGCACAATGTTCAGCACCATTCACAACCGATCAAATGCTGAACTGGTCCATGTTCTATGTAACAAGATCTAGGCAATGTCCAGGCTTGGACTGACAAGTGACATTCACGCCACACAAATTCCAGACAATGACCATCTTCTATAGGAGACAATCTAACTACCGCCCCTTAACATTCAACAATGTTTTACTATCAATGAATCCTCCGTTATCAACATCCTGGAGGTCGCTGATGACCAGAAGCTTAATGAGTCATGTAAATACTGTGGTTACAAAAGGAGCTCAGAGGCAAGGAATCCTGTGGCCAGTAACTCACCTCCTGAGTCCTCAAAGCCTATCCACCATCTATAAAGCACAAGTCAGGAGTGTGATGGAATACTCCCCACTTGTCTGGATGGGTGCAGCCCCAACAACACTTGAGAAGATTGACACCATCCAGGACAAAGCAACCCACTTGATTGGCACCAGGTTCACAAACATCCACTCCCTCCACCACCAATGCTCAGTAGTAGCAGTGTGTACTATCTACAAGATGCCCTACAGAAATTCACCACAGATCTTCAGACAGCACCTTCCAAACCCATGACCACTCCCATCTAGAAGGACGAGGACAGCAGATACATGGTAGCACCACCACATGCAAGTTCCCCTCCAAGCCACTCACCATCCTGATTATGTATTGCCATTCCTTTACTGTTGCTGGGTCAAAATCCTGAAACTCTGTCCGCCCCAAGACAGTTGTGCATCTACCTGGAAAAGATGGGCAGTTGAAGAAGGAAACAGCTCGCTACTACCTTCTCAAGGCATCGATGAATTGGTAATAAATACTGCCCCAGCCAGCGATCCCCACGACCTATCCTTAGTCAAGAATATACCTGATGAGGGGCAGGAAGACATATCTAGCCTATGAGTCAGACAGACTTTACAGAAAGAGCAACAAGAGTTCATTCAGGTTTCACATTCTGATGAAAGGTCATTGACCTGGAATGTTAGCTCTGTTTCTCTCCACACAGATTTTGACTACTGTCATTCAGCCAATCATTAGGAGCAAACTATAAACAGCTCAGCTAGTTACTTCACTTCTCTCAGTGACCCTCCAGATTTTCAGGTTGCTGGAATTATGATAGAGCATCCTGGCTTAGAGAGTGAAAAAGCCTGATGCCTGGGTTTTCTTTACCTGCACTTTAGTATTTGCTGTATCTGATGTAATTGGCTATTTCCCTGGTGCAAGTGAAGGGAACCAGTGGAAATAATCTCTGTCATATACACACACATGCTCACACACATCACACATGCACATACCCTGGGAAATCCTTACTAGCACCCCACTTCCTTAGCATCACTGAAACCCAGAGGCTATCAAATACTTGCACATTTCCAGTGACCTATTTTAATGACTTTTTTTTGCCTTAAGGTTTGAGTCTCGCTTCATTGATCTGAATTAAAGCAACTTAATAATTTCCAGGAGGGGAAAGAACAACACATCAAAGCAATAACTAACCCTTGAGTTAGGATGTCAAGTATTTCAGTTTAGCAGTCAACAACTAACAAAGTAAAAACTGCATTGATTTTTGGGGAGTTTGTAATCACAGTTACCTAATGCACACAAATTAACAATTTGTGGCAAATTTCTTATAGCTCATTGAGCTTGTTAAGAAGTAGCAGTTTAGATTTGAAACATTGGTTAGTTAGATGAGGAAAGTGTATAACTGGGACAGATGAGAATGCTTCATGAGTGCTGAACCACAGGACAGTGGATCTCTCACACTCTCTCCTGTGTCCTCCCTGTTCCTGTTCACCACCCCAGACCCAGCACCACCCCCCCCCCAACCCTATTCCATTACCCCTCATAATCCATCTATCCTGCACATCCCTGGACACTGGGCAGTTTAGCATGGCCAATCCACCTAACCTGCACATCTTTGGACTGTGGGAGGAAACCAAAGCACCCGGAGGAAACCCACACAGACACGGGGAGAACGTGCAAACGCCACGTACACAGTTGCTCAGGGGTGGAATTGAACCCAGAACCGTGGTGCTGCGAGGAAGCAGTACTAACCACTGAGCCTCCCCTTGGAACGTGCATTTACCACTAGGGAGACCTGGCTTGTCTGCTATCCTTTCAGTGCTCCACCTTGAGCTTTATAAGAACTGATGGTAAGGAGAGGAGGATTCCCACTCTCCAGTTGTTGTGGGCCACCAAGCATTTAGCACAAATTCCTAACCAACTGTTTAAATAGAGGAAAGAGGTTCAAAAATCATTTTTAAAATGACGTTAAGCCCTTTCAGTTCAAATCCATGCAGTACACACCAGAAAATAGGCCATTCTTCGTGGGCAGGTTGATAACTGGCCAGTGTAAATACTGGGCCACTGTGGTGTCCACTATGTAGATGATGTGAGCGTCACTGACTGGGCCAGTACCTATTGCTGCTTCTTACCTGCCCTTGAGAAGGTGCTGGTGAGCTGCCTTCATGAACCACTGCAGTGCATGTGGGTGTATGAACGTTAAGGACCCAGCAACAGTGAATGAACAGTGAAATAGTTCCAAGTCAGGATGTTGTGTGGTTTGGAGAGGGGAGCTCAAAGGTGGCGATATTCCTATGCATCTGTTGCCCTTCTAGGTGGTAGAGGTTTCAGGTTTGGAAGGCGTTGATGAAGAAACCTCAGTGAGCTGTTTCATGAGTTAGGACCGGTGCAATAACTAAGCACAAGCAGGCCAGCATTCTTGGTACCAGTACAAAATCTGACCCAAAATTCGAATGCGCACCAGATTGGTAGAAACTTATGTTAAAAACATCTGAACCTTGTTAGCGGTAAAGAGATAAAAGGTACTGCAGATGCTGGAGAATCCAAGATAACAAGCATGGGGCTGGATGAACACAGCAGGTCAAGCAGCATCATAGGAGCAGGAAAACTTGATGTTTCGGGCCTAAACCCTTCATCAGAAA
>JAHRHZ010000099.1:4320336-4333617 GCA_024137785.1 Ginglymostoma cirratum
GGCCAAGCAGCATCATAGGAGCAGGAAAGCTTGATGCTGCTTGGCCTGCTGTGTTCATCCAGCTCCACACCTTGTTATCTTGCTTCTAGCATATAGCACTTTTGATATGGTCGAAGGTCCAAGGTCCTTCATAACATTGAGTGCACCTCCAAAGGAATTCATTGATCATGAATTACTTTGAGAGACTTCAAGAACACTGAAGGTTAAATGCATATAGCACCAAATGTTGTATATGTTTTCTTCTATGTGTAAAAAGGAAAACATAGGGGAGGCGATGGCCTACTGGCATTAGCATTAGACTGTTAATTGAGAAACTCAGGTAATGTTCTGGAGATCTGGGTTTGAATCACATGATGATGATAGATGGTGGAATTTGAACTCAATAAAAATCTGAAGTCACATGACACCAGGTTATAGTCCAAGAGGTTTATTTGAAATCAGTAGATTTTGGAGCGCTACTCCTTCATCAGCTGAAGTCTTCAGTGCTCCGAAGACTTGTGATTTCAAATAAATCTGTTGGACTAGAATCTTGTGTTGTGTGACTTCTGAGTTTGTCCATCCCAGTCCAACACCAACGTCTCCACATCATAATAAAAATATGGAATTACAAATCTAATGATGACCATAAATCCATTGTTGAATGTCAGGGGAAAAAAAAACATCTGAATCACTAATGCCCTTTAAGGAAGGAAAGTGCCATCCTTACCTGCTCTATATTACACGTGACTCCAGACTCACAGCAATGTGGTTGACTCTAAACAGCCCTCTGGTCAATTAGGGATGGGCAATGAATATTGGCCTTGCCAGCGATGCCCACATCCCATGAACAAATAAATTAAAGGAAACAATTATAGGCCATTCAAGGCACAAGAGAGTTTGGAAAGGTTGGATGGTATTTATTTTAATGCTAAGAGTCTAACAAAGAAGGTAGAGCAAAAGAGGGAACAAATTAAACATGGAAGCTTGATGTAATTGCTATCACTAAGATATGGTTAGAAAGGGCCAGGACTGGCAGCTCAATATTCCAGGGTATATGGTCTTCAGGAGAGAAGGAGGTGAATGGGGAGGGGGTGTCACAGTATTGATCAGGGAATCAGTTACAGCAGTAAGGAGGGATGACACAGGCTCCTCACATGAAGCTGTATGAGAAGAACTTAAAAAGCAAGAAAGGTGTAATTGCATTTCTGGGACTGTACTATACTCCCATGAGCAGTCTGGGAGAAAAAGAAGAGCAGATCTGTAGACAGATTTCAGAGAAACGTGACAGGAATAGGGTACTGATAGTGGGGGAATTCAACTTCCCCTACATTAATGGGGATAGTCATTGTGAGAAAGTGTTAAAAGAAGTGAAATTCTTAAGGTATATCCAGGAGACTTTTTGAAGCGAGTGTGTAGGAGGCTGTCTAAGAGAGGGACCAGTCCTGGGCTTGGGTAACAAAGCTAGGCAAGTAATTGAAGAATCAACAGGGGAGCAACAGGGAGTGAAGTTCCATTCTAGCCTTGAGCGACTGTGTGGAGTTTGCATGTTCTCCCCGTGTCTGTGTGGGTTTCCTCCGGGTGCTCTGGTTTCTACCTACTGTCCAAAGATGTGCAGATTAAGTAGATTGGCCGTGCTAAATTGCCCCATAGTGTCCAGGGATGTGCAGGCTAGGTGGATTAATTGTGGTAAATGCAAAGTTACAGGGTGGGGGTCTGAGTTTGGGTAGGATGCTCTTCAGAGAGTTAGTGCATACTCAATGGGCTGGATGGCCTCTTTTTGTACTGTAGGGTTTACATGATTCTGAGATTTACCAGGATCGTGCTTGGACTGGAGACTGTTTGGTTAAAAAGGTAGATTGGTGTTGTTATGTTTGGAGCAAGGACACTGAGAGGAAACATGATGGAGATGTATAAAATTATGAGGGGCGAGCGTCGGGGTAGACAGGAAAGAACTTTTTGTCTTGGTGGAGAGATCAATGACCTGGGGGCATAGATTTAAGGCAAGGGGCACAGGCTGAGAGGAGATGTGAAGGGAAAATGTTTTAGCCAGAGGGTGGTGGGAATCTAGACCTTTTTGTATGTAAGTGTGTTGGAGGCAGAAGCCCTCATGACATTAAAGAGGTATTTAGATGTGGACATGACAAGGCATCCAACGCTATGGGCCAAGCGATTGAAAATGGGATTCAAATAGTTCAGTGGCTGTTTTTGAAATGTACAGACTCAATGGGCCAAAGGGCCTTTTCCTGGATTTGGACCCTTTCACTCTAAGTGACTGTAAAACTAATAGTGAAGGATGAAGATGACAAATATTTTGTGAATAGGCAAAGCCATTTGGTTCCTTTAACAAAATGCCAAAATTTTGCAGTGACCCAAGTGTTGAAAGACCCGAGTATAAAGTTCATATATTTAGCTTATATATTAACTGTTCTCTATGATCTCTCATTGAAACATAGGTATTTGTTTTCAATGATTTACACGTTCTTTGTAATGGGAGACAAAATAGTTGTGGAGTGTCTGGTTTTTCAAGATGCCTCACTGTCAGTGAGTTTACTCTTTGACCATTGATTCCCTGTGGGTTTATGTTCGGTGCTGTAAGCACTCATCAAGCAAGTAACAAAGTCTCTCAGCCTGGCCCTCTACATGTAGTCAGAAATATTGCACTTTGCACATTATTGCTGCTCTATTCCTCCTTTGCTCCAACCTTTGTATTTTACCGTACAGTAACAGCCAATGGCTGGAGTCTTCAAGTGCTGCCTTCACAGCCTTCACACCTTTTGTCAAGTTAACGCTTCTTGTCCAGTGACCCTTCTTCAGGACTGATTACCACAGCCGTCCCATTGTCAGCCCCTAACGGTCCCCATCACCAGCTATTGATTCACCCAGGCTGACCTTTAACCTTTCCTTTGTCCAGCTGTAGCTCTCTCTCTCTCCGGACTCCATCGTTTACTCCCCCACCCCAACACCCCCACTTCATCTTCAGCGTACATACTAACCTTTCCCCAGCTGCAATCAGTCCTGAACAAGGATCACTGGACCAGAAACGTTAACTCTGCTTTCTTTCTCCCACAGATGCTGCCAGATCTGCTGAATTTCTCCAGCAATTTCGGTTTTTGTTTCTGATTTCCAGCATCTGCAGTTTCTTGGGGTTTTTTTTTTCCCCCTTTTGTCAACACAGACCAGATGGCAGGCCCTGATAACCTTCTGTTCCCTACCCTCTGCACCCAACACTCTCAGCCCCTACTCCCATGTAGGGACCAGTAGTACGGTTTGGAATTGTTCAGTTGGTACACTCAAAAAAAGGTCATCTCCATAAACACTTGGTTCTAAATAATCAGAAATGCCGTTGTGAAACCTGTAGAATTTTGATGTTTTGTGGTTGTTTTCAGGCTTCCTATTTCTGGATGCCCTACATGACAATGACCTGTCTGTTTGCATTTATCCTAAGCTTTGGCCTTGGACCAGGTGGGTAAATTCACGATGTACAGCAAGTCAACAAAGATTCACAAACAGACCTCAGCAGTTCTAATTACACTTCTGACACCAAAGCAGCAAAGTCAGCATTTTCATATTCTGAATCCACTCACGCTTCATATCTGGCACCTAGAAGGGGCACTGTTGCCTTGTGCTGGACCGTGCAGGGCATTCTATGATCCATTTAAGGTCTCTGGTTGTTTGTAGAGAGTCCCTTGTTGTGTGAGGGGTCCTCACTACAGCTCACTGTACAAGAGGCATCTGGTAGGTTTACAGCCACCTCCCGTTTCCCACTAGAGATCAACAGGATCTATTCTTGGTCTAATGTGGAAGAGGAAAGCCAGCTGACAGTCTAACGAGAAAAGGGTCTTGTATTAACAAGTTACAGTTTATTGGACGACAGCAACTGGCTACAAGTTACCTTGCTACAGTAGACTGTACATAGTCCGCAGATGATTATTACTATGACTGAGGAAGGCCTAGATGTTAAGTCTGCATCCTTCAAGATCCAAAGCTGTTTTCCTACTGGAGCTGCAGATATCCTCATTTTGGGCAGTGCCTCAGCATTATTCCCTTCGGACGTTATTCTACATCCCTGTGTCTCCAAGTGTCTCCAAAATCATCTTTAAATTTTACTTGACTTTTGCTGAATAAAGACCCATTCTGCTGAAGCTTTTCATCTTATGCTAATCAGGACATTTTCAAGAGTGCCAGAGTAAAGATGAACAACATTTTATACTGTAAGAAAAGAGGGTGCTGATCAATTGGCAAATTGAATGTAGTAGAGAGTGTTGTCATGGAGAATGCGTCAGTTAAAGTTAACTATAAATCAACTTGTTTGGAAATTGTGTGGCCGTATCCCTGGAGCAGATGTGACTGAAATCCAGATCTTCTGTCCTAGAGGTAGGGATACAACCACTGTGTCACAAGAATCTCTTATGCTGCACCACTTAGATGATAACTGACAGTTAACTGCCAAGCATTGTTTAAATTTAAACCAGCCAATTTGACTCTGATTAGTCGATGGATTGCCCTGGGAAATGAAACAGAACGACTGTTCCCTGTTTAGTGTGAGACAATCTCAGTTTACAAATAACAGGGCTTTGTGAATTTGTAAGCACAAGTGTTCCACACTGCAAGCCTGACTGAAGGTCTTAAATTGGTTAGAGTCATAGAATCATAGAGCTATACAACTGGAAACAGAACCTTCAGTCTAACTCGTCTATCCTAAATAAATCTAGTTCCATTTTCCAGCATTTGGCCCATATCCCTCTAAACCCTTCCCATTCATGTACCCATCCCAATGCCTTTTAAATGTTGTACCAGCTTCCACCACTTCCTCTGGCAGCTCATTCCATACACGCACCACCCTCTGTGTGAATATGTCACCCCTTTTAAAGACTCCTCAGGACCTTCATCCCTCAGTTACTTTCACAGCTTAAACCTTGGCTCTGGATTCCAGGTGGAATATGGTTGCTACATTGTATAAACATCCCCCACCCCCAACCCCAAACACACACACACACACACACACACACTCTCACACGCATGCACTCTCACGTGCACGCACGCATGTACACATGCGCACACACACTCTCACACACACGCACGCATATACACACGCGTGCACACACTCTCACGTGCACACACACATATACACATACATGTACATGTACACGCGCGCACACACACTCTCACATGCACGCACACATATACACACACTCACGCACTCTCACACGCCCCTTTTAAATCTTTCTCCTCTCACCTTAAACCTATGCCGTCTAGTTTTTGGACTCCCCCACCCCAGGGAAAAGACCTTGTCCATTTACTCTATCCATGTTCCACAGCACAGGCTGGTTGGGTCGTTAGTGCTAGCTGGTAATGAGCGACAGCAGGAACATGCTGTGTTATGTACAATCCATTACACTTTGGGATATATTTTTTATCTTGACAGCAGCAGCTCGTTGGTGACGAAGACTAGTGTTCTAAAAGACACTTTACTCATTACACATCAGTATTATCTGCTGCAGTATACATTTCAGTACCAGTGTAATGCTAGGCATTTAGACTGTATGTACTGAGGGGTCTCAGTTTAGCAGTGCCATTGGTTGAAATTGCTGCTGCTCTGGCTGGAGGAAGATCAAGTGAAGAGCTAATTCTCATTTACCAGGCTGGGCAGACAGACTGTGTGTTCCTGTGTGTGTGTGTATGCGCGTATGTGTGCATGTGTGTGTATATGTGTGCGTGCATGTGAGAGTGCATGTGAGTGTGTGTATGTGTGTGCACGTGAGAGTGTGTGCATGTGACAGTGTGTGCATGTGTGTATGTGTGTGTATGCACATGAGAGTGCGAATGTGTGTATGTGTGTGTACCTGCATGCGAGAGTGTGTGCGTGCGAGAGTGCGTGTGTGTATATGTGTGCGTGCATGTGAGAGTGTGCGCGCGCGCGTGTGTACATGTACATGTATGTGTATATGTGTGTGTGCACGTGAGTGTGTGCACGCGTGTGTATATGTGTGCGCGTGTGTGAGAGTGTGTGTGCGCATGTGTACATGCGTGCGTGCACGTGAGAGTGCATGCGTGTGAGAATGTGTGTGTGTGTTTGGGGTTGGGGGTGGGGGATGTTTATACGATGTAGCAACCATATTCTACCTGGAATCCAGAGCCAAGGTTTAAGCTGTGAAAGTAACTGAGGGATGAAGGTCCTGAGGAGTCTTGAGTGGGGTCATTAGATGTGTTTAGCAAACAATAAAGCCAAAATACACATAATAGACAGAAAATATTAGAATATTAATCAGAGGCGATCATGACCCTGATAGACTCCATGTTGGTCGTTGGAACTGTGTTGAGTGCCTGACAAAATTTGCAACTGTGCTCTGAACCAGGAGGTTGATGGTGCGGACCCATTTTCTTATGCATACCACCTGGTTCCCAAGCTGCATCAACATTGCACAAACAGGTGATGAAATGTTTCCAAGTCTCGCATGCATCACCAAGTCTCTATCTTGTCCAAGCTGGACATTCTCACTTAGACAAACTAACAGAGAGTTCATACGCTGACGCTCCTTAACCAAACAGAGACCTTCCACGGACTAACGACAGTTGTCCCCCAACCACTGCAGACGCTGTACAACCTACTTAGCGCTGAATATTTTTAATTAATGTGTTTGTGCTTGATCCAGGGGGTGTGACCAACACAGTGACAGGGGAGCTGTTCACACAGTCCACACGTCCTGCAGCGTTCATGATCAGTACCTCTGTGAACTGGATCAGCTTCTTCCTTATCAGTATCATGTTCCCTGTTATTGTGGTAAGTACCTTCAATAGACTTGGAAAACCCAACAAAGCTGTTATTCCACAGAAACCGATTAAACTTCCCACAATTGCAGGGGATGGGGCTGGGGGACAGGGGTGGAGTGTGATCGGACGGGACAGTGGGTCAGTCTATTTGGAATGTGGGGGGCGGGGTGGTGGTTTTGGTGAGGAAGGAGTGGTGGATATGAGGGAGAATTGGGATGGTTTGTTGGGATGAGGCAGAGGGTTGTGTCAGGATTGGTTAGGGGCTGGAGCAGGAGTTATAGCAGAAGATGTGGAAAGAAGTTGGAGTCACAGGTAGATAAGATAGTGAAAAATTCATTTGGTACGCTTGCCTTTATTGGTCGGTGTATTGAGTAGAGGAGTTGGGAGGTCATGTTGCAGCTGTACAGGACATTGGTTAGACCACTTTTGGGATACTGTGTGCAACTCTGGTCTCCCTGCTATAGCAAGGATGTTGTGAAACTTGGAAAGGTTCAGAAAAGATTTACAAGGATGTTGCCAGGGTTGAGCTATAGGGAAAGGCTGAAGAGGCTGGGGCTATTTTCCCTGGAGTGTCAGAGGCTGAGAGGTAACCTTATAGAGGTTTATAAATTCCTGAGGGGCTTGGAAATGGTGAATAGCCAAGGTCTTTTCCCAGGGGTGGGGGAGTCCAAAACTAGAGGGCATAGGTTTAGGATGAGAGGGGAAAGATATAAAAGGGACCCAAGGGGCAACTTTTTCATGCAGAGGGTGGTGCGTGTATGGAATGAGCTGTCAGAGCAGGTGGTGGAGGCTGGTACAATTACAACATTTAAAAGGCATCTGGATGGGTAAATGAATAGGAAGGGTTTAGAAGGATATGAGCCAAATGTTGGCAAATGGGACTAGATTTATTTAGGATACCTGGTTGGCATGGATGTGTTGGACTGAGGGGTTGTTTCATTGCTGTATATCTCTTTGATTCCAAGACTCTGTATGTTGAATAGCTGGGCAGTACTCTGTCAGCTTCCCCTGTGTCCCTTGAATGTGCTAACTTTATATGAAATGTCTGCTCGCTATTGTGTGGGTTTGCTTGGCAGGAGGGGCTGCAGCAGTTTTGCTTCCTCGTCTTCCTGGCTGAGTGCCTCCTGGCGACACTTCTCATATACATCATGTTACCCGAAACCAAAAACAAGTCCTTCCTGGAAATTGAGATGGAATTTCGAGCCCGGAATTTCAAGAACAAAGGAAAAGACATTCCCAGCAGAGCTATGGTGCTGTCACCTTTCCCAGAAAGTTAACTGGCATCCAAGAAACCAATCCGACTGTGCCAGCCTGGAGACCGTGAAATTACACCATTGTCCTGGTGAAATCATTCAGCTTGACTGCAGAAGAGGAAGAATTGAGTGTTTTAAGAGTCTTTAACCCATGTTACCACCTGCTGGGGACCTGGGCTGAGCAGTTTCATGGACCAGGTTTTGATTTGAATTGTTAATGCCTCCACAATCAGCACAGATATTCAGCACTTTGTCTGATACCAATTACTAGATGAACTGAAACTCAAGCAGTCATGAGTTGGGAAAAATGATATCTAAATGTTAAGAACTTTATATAACTTTCTATAGTCTTAATGGAATTTAAAAATTCTCTACCCAGGACTTGTAGCTAAACATGCTGCTGTGAGAAGATAAAATAAAAGTAGGTTTCTGATCCTGGTATCTGGTTTGCACAACAGTATGCTCACAAGGCCAGTAGTATTCTCACTGCACGACTAATCCAGAAACTCATCTAATGCTCTGGGTTTTGGTAAGATGGTGGAATTTGCATTCCATAAAAAGACATCTGGAATTAAGAATCTAATGACCATGAAACCAGTGTCGATTGTTGTGGGCAGGCTGAGGGGGAGAGGGTTGGGAAGGAACATCTGTTTGACTAATAATATTCAGGGAAGGTAGTCTGCCTTCAACACTTGGTCCAGTCTACATGTGACTCCAGGCCCACAGCAATGTGGCTGACTCTCAACTGCCCACTGAAAATGGCCTAGCAAGCCAGCTGTGTCAAACAGAACAAAGCCACTCACCTTCCTGACTTGGAAATATATCACTGTTCCTTCACTGGGACAAAATCCTGGTATTCTCTCCCCAAGAGGATCTGCCTACAGCACATGGACTACAGTGATTCATGAAAGCAGTTCACCAGCACCTTCTCAAGGGCAGTTTAGGGACAGACAATGAATGCTGGCCCAGACAGCAACATTTACGTGCCATGAGAGAATGAAGAAAACACAAAGGGGCATAGAGAGTCTGGGGTCTGAATTGCTTTGAGCTGCTTGTCCATGCCTTGGCTCCACCTGGCTATAAATCAGCTACTTTTATTGGCACATCATCAAACTCTGGAATTGTTCCAATTGGGTTGGTCTGCAAATGAAATGCTTTCAAATTTAACACTGCAAGGCAATTTTAAAAAATTCTTTCACTGGCTGTGCGCATATCTGGTTAGATCAGCTCATTCCTAATGACCCATCAGAAGGTTAGATTTAGATTTTGTTGCCAAGTGTACCTGAGTACAGGAATACAGCGTACAAAGTGGCCATTATCCCGTGCCATCTTAGTATTGAAAAGACAGGACGATAAACAAGAACAGAAACGGAACAAGCAGCCAAAGGAAAAAGAAATGTTCAGATCACTCCCCCGCTTCCGCTATGAGTCCTCACCGCTGTCAGTCTGCCAACGCTGAGATGCTCTGAATCCCTGCCCACCACTGCAGGTGCGCCACCTCCGCTGTCTGGTATCCCTGGCTCAGCCATGGCCTGGGGAAGCTGTCCTCTTGAACTTCTGCAGTCCATGGAGCAATGGAGAGGGTTGGAAGAAGTGGACAGTAGGGACACCCACAGTGCTGGTAGAGTCGGGGTTCCATGATACTGACTCAGAGACACTGAGGGAACAGCAGTGTAGTTCCAAGTCAGAATGGTCGGTGGTACGGACCTTGGTGGTATCTTGCAGGTGATGTTCCACTGCATCTGCCGCCCTTGTTCTTTGAGGTGGGAGAATTCACAGTTTGGAAGGTGCTATGAAAAGAGACTTGGCAAATTATTGAGTGAACTGTGCAGTGCGGCGTCTGTCCATTGTTAGTGATTGGAGTGAATGCTGAAGGTAGTGGATGGGGTCCAAATCAAGCAGGGTGCTTTTTTCCTAGATAGCGTCATTCTTTTTGAGTGTTGGAGCTGCACCCACCCAGGTAAGTGGTGAATATTCCATCACACTCCTGATTCCTGGCTTGCTGATGGCGGGTAGATTTTGGGGAGTCTTGGTGTGTGGAGGTATGTATTGTTTGGCATTTGTAGGGCTCTAATGTAATTTGCCACTCATCAGCCCAAGCCTGGCTATTGTCTGGGTCTTACTTCATTTGGGTGTGGACTGCTTCAGGATCTGAGGGCTTGCAAATGATGCTGAACATTGTGCAATCATCCCCCGTTCTGATCTTATGATGGAGGGAAGGTCATTGATGAAGCAGCTGCAGATGGTTTGGGCCCAGGACACTTCCCTGAGGAACTGCTGCAGTTATCTCCTGGGATGGAGATACAATTTTGCCTGAAATTGGATTATTATGCATTATTGCAGTAAAGTGTGAATTACTAACACTGGTTAATGTACAGTACGATCGTACAACACAAGCAGGCTATTTGGCCCATCAGGCCCATGCCGAAAAACTATCCCATTCATCCCACTCCCCAGCCTGTTCCCTTTGGCTTTGCAATTGTTTCCCAACTCAAATATTTATCCAACTTCTTTTTGAAAGTTATTAGATCTACTTTTACAATGGTTGCAGGCAGTCGATTCCAGATCATTTTACATGTTTATCTTTTTATTTCTCACATTCTCTCTGATTCTTTTGCCAATGATGTTAAGTTTGTGTTTCCCTTGTTACCTGTCAGTCTACCACTGGAAACAGATGCTGTTTTTATCTATTGAAGCTGTTCACAATTTTAAATACCTAAATCAAAACTCCCGTGGCTGTTTCATCTAAAGAACATGACCAGCTTCTCCAGTCTGTCCATGTAATTGGAATCCCTTATTCCTGGTACTGTTGCACTCTGTTCTGCACCCTGCAGTGCAAAAGTGTGGGGTCTAAAAGTGACCACAATGTTCTAATTGAAGCTTAACCCAGCATTTTATAAAGATTTAATATAACTACTTTGCTTTTATACTAAAAGGGCTAGGTTTCACGGCCTCTCAGCAGCATATTTGAAGGCAGTGTTTGCTTGTAAAACATAATGGTTGGCTGTTGTTCTCCAGGATTTCACATTACAGAGTGGCAAAGTTGGCACACAGCCTTTGAGGAACTGCAACGACTAATTATTCACCACTGGAGAGCCTTGTTGTACTTCTGCCAATTCAGGGGCAAAATGGGCAGGCTGGCAGGCTGCTGTTGGGAGGAAGAGGGTGGTACCCCTGTTTCGTGGTCTTCTGTGTCCATCAGAGGCATCCCTGACAGCTCCCTGCTCCACTTCCAAGAAGGTAGCATTCCCCAACTGCACCCAACTCCAGCCCCAGCCCCTAAACCTTGTGCTGAAACACCGCACACATATATACACACACACACACACATGTACACACATAAACAAACACACACATACACACACACACATACTCGCACACACACATATACACACACCCATACATCCAGACTGCATCCTCTCTGCCTCTGCTGGGCCATTCCCACAGCCACAGGCCCACATACACATATGCACGGACACACATAGACTAAACAGAAACACTGACACACACACATGAGCACATACACACTCAAACACACACGAACAAAGATACATAAACACGCACACACACACACATAAACATGCACACACACAGATAAACATGCACACACACACACATAAACACACACGCACAGGCACACAAACACACACACAAACACGCGCACATACACACATAAACACGCACACACACATAAACACACACACGCACGCATAAACATGTACATACACACACAAACACACACACACAAATACACACACGCGCACACACACACACACACATGCACACACACACACACACACACACACAAGTTGACACACGCCCACAATTTAAATGTCCACATGTCTATTCTTGACATGCTGCAGTGTTCCAGTGAATCACACCACAAACTGGAGGAATAACATCTCATCTTCACACTCGGCACTTTACAGCTTTCTGGACTTAATATCGAGTTCAACACCTTCAAATTGTGAACAATTTCTTCCCTTTCTTTTACCTCGTTATTATGTCCTCACCACCTCCCATTCCTGTTATTGTCCTTTCAGGTCTGGCAAGAGACACATCATTGTTCTGCCATTCTCACATTCTGATCACTTAACCTGAACTATCAACACCCTTTCTCCATCAGCACCCTGCACCCACTACCCCTGCAGCCCCCCCCAAACTGTAGCATAAATGCTGTCCCCTCCACACTTCACTTCAGCTCTATTGAAGAGTTATGTAGACTCAAAACGTTAGCTTGCTCTCTCTCCATGGATGTTGTTTTCAGTACAGATTCCAGCATCTTCAGTAATTCATTCCTACACACAATTTAATGCTGATCTCACTCTTTGACCACCTCTGCAGCTGTAAAATTATTTTCTTCGCTCTATTCTACTACGCTAATGCACTTTGTATGGTATGATCTGCCTGTACTGCATGCAAAACAAGACTTTTCACTGTACCTAGGTACATGTGACAATAATAAATCAAATCAAATAAAAAGTATTTCCAAACATATACACACATACACGCCCACATATATACACACACACATCCATACACACACATACATATACACACACCCATATATACACATACAAACACATATACAGACCCTTACACACACACACATACGTGCCCATACACATACAGAAACACGCACATAACACACCCCCATATCCACACCCCTATATACACACCCACATACCCATACCCACACACCCTCCCACACACACACCTATATACACACACATATACACATACATGCATATACAAACATACACACATACACACCCACATACACACCCCCACACACCCATACACACACACACACATACACATACACACATGCACATACATGCACACACACACGAACACATACTCACACACATACACACACACAGACACACACATACACATATATACACACACATACACGCAAACATATACACACACATTCGCACAATCATACACATATACACACCCACACACACACACACCCTCCCACACGCACACCCATACACACACACGTATACACATACACACATGCACATACACGCACACACATATACACATACACACATACCCGCACCCATATACACACACGCATACACACACACAGACACACAGATGCACACATACACATATATACACACACATACATGCAAACATATACACACACATTCGCACAATCATACACATATACACACATATATATACACACACCCATATATACAGAAACATACACACACATACCCAGACACATATACACATACACATATACACACACCTATACACA
>JAHRHZ010000099.1:4345276-4357428 GCA_024137785.1 Ginglymostoma cirratum
AAGCTTTCCTGCGCCTATGATGCTGCTTGGCCTGCTGTGTTCATCCAGCTCTACACCTTGTTATCTCAGTCATCTGCTAGACCATTTCAGAGGACAGTTAAGAAGCACACATAGGTCAGGCTGAGTAAGGATGCAGATGTCCTATCACATGGGCTTTTCCAAGTATCTGAAGGTCTCACAGTCACCAGGAATTATACTCAAAATTTATATCAGTCTTATTTAAATCACTAGAATTAAATGTTCCAGCTGCTGGAATGGGATCTGAACTCACAAATCTGGAGCATTAGTCCAGTTTTCTGGACTCTTCATATTGTATCACAGTCACCACCCCAGAGAAAGTATTGGATCAAAATGATTAGGACATTTAACCCAAATTGAAAAAAAAATGTCAGCTATGTATAGATATATAATTATAATTTCTGGAAACACACCACACAATGCTTGTGATTGAACTCAAACTGAACTGCTTCATGACCAGTTGTGGATAAAAGGAAATACTTGGTCATTCATCAGAGGTTTTGCAGTAAGTGGTTTCATAGAACAGAGAGTAAAGGCTGAATTCATGTCCCTGCTGTCTCAATTTCTCTTCACAGATGCTGTCAGACCTGCTGAGCTTTCCCAGCAATTTCTGTTTTTGTTTCTGATTTACAGCATCCGCAGTTCTTTCAGTTTTTGCAAAGATGGTTGGACCTAGGACAGTACCCTGAGAAAGTCTTGAAAATAAAGTGATTGGTTTCCAACAATCCAAGACTATCTCCTTTGTACTATGTATGACTCCAACCAGCGGAAACGTTTCCCTTGATTCCAATTGACTTGAATTCTGCTGAAGCATGCTGTCCTCATGCCAATGGTACTGACTCTGTCCTCATCTCTGGAATTCAACACATTTGGACCAAGGCTGTAGTCATGTCTGAAACTGATGTAGTCCTGGTGGAAAGCCAACTGAGTACTTGCAAGCAGCTTGTTACTGAGTAAGTAAGGGGAGGTGATGGCCTAATGGTATTATGGCTGGACTGATGACCCAGATAATGCCCTGGGGACCTGGGTTCAAATCCCGCCACAGCAGAGGGTAGAGCTTCAATTCAAAAAACATCTGGAATTAAGAGTCTAATGATGACCATAAATCCATTGTTGATTGTTAGGGAGAGAAACCCAACTGGTTCACTAATGTCCTTTAGGGAAGGAAACCACTAACCTTACCTGTCCTGGCCTACATGTGACTCTTAACTGACCAATGGGCAATAAATGCTGCCTGGCCGGTGTTGTCCTCATCCCGTGAATGAATAAAGGAAAAATAAAAGTGCCTCTAGATAGTGCCATCGGCATTTCCCATCACTTTGCTGTCCTATCCACAACACCACTATACTGTAAGGACCAGCAATCATGAAGGTGGCTTGCCATTGGCCCACTGCAGGCCAGTTAGGGAAAGAACAAGAAACTCTGGTTTTGCCTGCCATGTTCATACCCCAAGAATGAACTTAAAAAATGACAATTGTGCGGCACTCTCTGCCACAATCAGAAGATTCAATAATCTCATGAAACAATATTATAAAACCAATTATCCCGGGTACAATAGTGTAAAATCCAGGATGTTGCCTGGACTGGAGGGTTTGCGTTATAAAGGTAGGTTGGGACTTCTTCCAGTGGAGCGTTTGAAGTTTGAGGGGTGACCTTACGGAGGTTTATAGAAACATGAGGGGCATAGATAAGGTGAATAGCCAAAGTCTTTTCCCCTGGGGTGGGTGAATTCAAAACTAGGGGGCATATTTTTCAGGTGAGAGGAGAAAGATTTAAAAGGGTCCTAAAAGGGGGCAACGTTTTCATACAGAGGGTGGTTTGTATATAGAATGGACTGCCAGAGGACATGGCAGGCACAGGTACAGTTACAATGTTTAAAAGACATTTGGACAGGTATGTGAATAGAAAAGGTTTGGAGGGATATGGGCCAAATGCAGGCAGGTAGGACTAGTTTAGTTTGGGACACTTGGTTGGCATGGACAAGTTGGACTGAAGGGTCTGTTTCCATGCTGTATGACTCTGTAACAGTCATCCCAGATACAAAAGTATGAAATCAATCATTTCAGATACAAAAACTGAAATTGCTGAAGATACTCAGCAGGTCTGGCTGCATCTGTGGAGACAGAAAGCTATGGCCCTTCCTCAGAACCGATCTCAGGTACAATGCTGCTGCAGTATCATGGATCAAATATACCTTCCAGTCCTCAACATCAGCGAAAGGGCAAGAACAAACATCTCTGAGATCTCAGTTCTTTTTGTCTCAAAGAGTCATAGGATATTTACTGCCTAAGGGTAACAGTTTAAAACCATATGATGAAGCTTGCACCTACCTGGTCCCATTCCGAAAGTCAGGATGTAAGCGAAGATGAAGACCAGGCTACAATATGGAATCCAGGAGAACCTTTCCTAGAGGGGAATGGCACAGAGAAACCAACGTTGTAGATTGTCAGTCAATTGCCAATGGCTTGATCCAACCACAAACATGGTTAAAAACAACAAGTTGCCCCCGTCACATGAGGAATTACCTCTCTAAATGACTGGGGAGGCTTTTGCATTCAAGGAGGCTCCAAGGCAAGTACAGGGTAAAGGAGGCTCTAAGGTTAGTGTGGTGGTATGAAGGAGGCTGCTGGAGGGACAGAAGGGTGGGAGAAGTGGAGGTGGTGGGGGTGTGAAAGAGACCGCCAAGGAGGGTGGGGATGGGAAAGAGGCTTGGGGTGGGGTTGGAAGGAGAGAAGGAGGGTGGGTGGAAAGAAAGGGGAAAAAGCAAGGGAGAGAATGGAGGCTACAGCAGGAGGAGAGGGAGACTGTGAGGCACAGAGAGGAAAGCAACAATGGAGACACAGCAGTTTTAAACCTGACAACAATGGAATGCACAGACAACTAGGGAAATTCCTGAGGTAGTGAATTCCTTGCAAATGAATTTGGAATCTGTAGCTTAAGGTTGTAGATGTAAAAGCGTGCCCAAGTGAGAAAAATATAGTAGGTGTCTTTATAATAAAGTGTGGCAATTTTTTACAATTAAAGTTGAGGTTGAAATTTAAGATGCAGGAAATAGGATTGTGATTATCTGGTTAAAATCTTTCAGCTTTAATTATATGTGATAGAAACACATTAACTGTGACCTCATCAGCCTGTGACAGGTGTGTTTATGGTGATCTGCATAGAAGTGTCATTACTTGGCTAGATTAATCTTATAGTCTTGTGTCAATTTAAATACTGTGGTATCAAAGGGAGGAATTGCTTGCTGTGTGCTGTGGTTTTAGGTTTCATGGAACATTGATCATTATTATGGATATTGATGAATTCTTCTAATTCTACTTCTGCGTGAGTCCAAATATTACACAAACATTAAAGATATTTTTGCCTCATGACTGCATTTCTGAAGAAATGAGTTCATAATGGTGTGATAACCCCGACAAACTAATCTCCCTTCGTAGCTCATTGAGTATGAGTTCCCCTGGTAACAGGCAAAGGCCTACCCAGCTACAACTCATCACCTGACCCTTATCCCTGCCCTTACAGCTGGAGACCTGGGTTCAAGTCCCACCTGCTCTGGAGGTGTCTGATAACATCTCTGAACAGGTTGATTAGAAAAATAGGTCAAATAAAAAAAAGCAAACCCGGTTCCCTTGTAATTCCATTTTGATTTAATCCCTATCCCTCCCTCACGTCATCATCCCATAATGCCCATAATAGGCTTAGCATGTAAATTCCTAATTGTTTACATGGGGATGATTTATTGGTGTCAATTAATAGTTTAAAACAAGAAGAAATCACAGCCCTGTGGTGGTGGTGGGAAAGCCATTCGATTGCGTGTAAAGTAAGAGCACTTCTGGATAAAAGAATTGAAAAAAGAGAGAAAAACAGAGAAAGATAAAGCAGGCCCGGGGATGGCTCTGTCCTGGGCTGGAACTAATCTACATATGCCATGAGGAGGGGCTCCATTTTGGTGTTCAAAAATAAATGATGTTCCTTTCCGGTCAGACTTCCTGAGTTATTACAAAGAGTTTTTAAAAAGGCTCAAAGAACTGAAACAAAAGCCCACCAGAACGTAAAAACTAACTCTCATGAAAATCCCAAGATTCATTGTAGAAACAAAATGATTTTGACCCCTGCAAAGACAATCTTAACCTGAACCAGGTAACTTGGTGGTGGGGAAACTTCTAGAAAGGATTATTCAGGATAAGGTTAATAGTCATATGGGTTAATTAGAAAAATGAATCTGTTAAGGGAACATTGTGTCTATTTTGCTGGAGGTTTTGAAGAGGAGACAGAGGTAGGTGAGAGAAATGCTGTTGATATATGTACTTGGATTTCCAAAAGGAGTGAACCAGAGTGTCCTGGAGGGACAGTCCCTGTGGGAGGCTGACAAAGTGGTGGGTGAGGTGTACATGTGCCTGGTGGTGGCATCCTGCTGGAGGTGGTGGAAATGGCACTTATGATCTGTTTGATATGGTAAGTGAAGACAAAGGGAACTCTACTGGTGTTTTGGGAGGGAAGAGAAGGGGTGAGGGCAGAAGTGCAGGAAGTGGGTTGGACACAGCTTAAAGGCCGTATCAACCACAGTGGTGGGACATCCTCAGTTGAGGAAAAAAGTGACATTTCTGAGAACCCCTTCCCTGCGGAAGGTGGCATCATTGGAACAGATGCAATGGAGACGGAGAAACTGGGAGAATGGGATTGAGTCCTTATGGAAGGCAGGAGAGTCTAGAATCAGGGACCAGGAGGTGAGGGTGTTAGTATATTGGACACTAGTTAGACAGTACTGTACACGGTCCCAGGCACCGTCCTACAATTTGGATGTGAACGCATTGGAGAGAGTGGTGAAGATGTTTTATGAGAATGATTCCAGGAATTAGACACTTCAGTTGTGAGAATAGATTGGAGAAGATGGAACTATCTTTCTTGAAAAGAGGAAAACTAACAGGAGATTCAGTAGACATTTTCAAAATTATGAAATGGCCGGACAGAGTAGACAGTGAGGAATTGTTCCCACTTATGAAAGGATTGAGAATTAGGGGACATTAATACAAAGGGATTTTGCAAAATGTGAAACAAGAAAAAGCTTTTTCCATAAAAGTATACACCTAATTCCCTTTTAAAAATTGTTATTGAAGCTATTTCTAGCACCATTTCAGACAATGTATTCCAGATTATGCCAACTACATCAGTAAAATGACTTTTCCCAAACTTCACCCAGTTTATGCCAATAATTTAAACGTGTACCCTTTGTATGCTGATACCCCAGCAAGTGGAAATGATCTCTCCCTTTCTGTTCTATCAAGCTCTCCACATAATCTTCAACAGCTCTTTAAAATTTCCCCTTAATTTTCTGCTCTAATGAAAATAATCTTCGTTTTTCTAGTCTCTACAGATAATGCAGAGTCCTCATCTTTGGAATCATTCTAATAAATCTTCTGTACGCTCTGTCCAGGGCCTTTCTGAAGACTAATTATTGCCCAGAACCAAACATAATATCCTCGCTGCACTTGAGTGAGTGATTTAGTGAATTTTAACTTGTGGCTGGTCTTATTTACAGAGATAACAGCTGCAGTGTCTCGTTCTTACCTTCAGAGAGAGTGTAATGATCAGTAGTAGTATCCAAAATGCCATGAAGAAGTACCCTTTCCACAACAGAACCTTTCTTCCTGCACGCTCAATAATGAATCCCTGTCCAACAGAATATTTTTTGTTAAGAGAACATGCTTCGGTCCAATATCTTTGTCTCTTTATTCATTCATGGGATGAGGGCATGGCTGGATAGGCAGAATTTATTGCCCATCCCTAATTGCCCAGAGGGCGGTTAAGAGTCAACCACATTGCTGTGGGCCTGGAGTCACATGTAGGCCAGACCAGGTAAGGATGGCAGTTTCCTTCCCTAAAAAACATTAGTGAACCAGGCGGGATTTTCATGACAATCGACCATGGACTCATGGTCATCATTAGACTCTTAATTCCAAATTTGTTTTTTTTAAAAATTGAATTCAGACTCTGCCATGGCAGGATTCAAACCCAGGTCCCCAGAGCATTATCCAGGTCTCAGAGCCAACAGTCCAGTGATAATACCACTAAGCCATAGTTCCAACACTCTGCATAAAATCATAAAGCATTTTTCAAAATTATTTATTTCAAAACAATACTCCAGGTTTGGTCTCGCCAAGGCCCTGCATTAAGATATCCTTGCTCCTGAACCTCAAACCTCATGCAATGAAGAACAACATACTATATGCCTCCCTAATTGCTTACTGCACCTGCTTACTCTCTTTCAATGACACCCAGATCCCTTTCCCAATCTATCACCATTTCAATAATGCACTGCCATTCTAGGTTTCTACAAAAGTTGATAACTTCCCATTTATCCATGTCATATTGAATCTGCCAGATCCTTTGCCTGCTCATTCAACTTGTCTAAATCATTCTCTTGCCTCTTTACATCGTCCTCACCACTCACACTCCCAACTAGTTTTGTGTCATCTGCAATCTAGGAAATATTACACTTGATGCCCTGATCCAAATCTTTAAGACATATTGTAAACAGCTGGAGCCCAAGCAGCGATCCCCGCAGTACATTAATCACCAACATCTTCCTCTCCAAAAATAACCATTTATTCCCATCCTTTCACAGAAATACGAGTCATGAATGTTGGGGTGGGCAGAAGAGAGCAGAGATTTGGAGACTAACAGACCCTCTCCTTCCATCAATAATCATCCTGCATCAACCATAACAGGACCTGCCTCCCCCTTTCTGGTGAAGGATATTGGTGAATTTCTTCAGCTCTCACCCATTTAAGTGCCCATAGGCCTTTGAGGAGCAGGAGACCGGTTACCCTGCTGTGAGCAGGGGGATGGGTGCAGAGTAGAGTCGCAGGCTCATACAGTACGGGAACAGACCCTTCAGTCCAACCAGTCCACAAGGACCATGTTCCCTAACTGCCTGCGTTTGGCTCATATCCCTCCAAACCGTTCCCGTTCATGTACCTTTCCAAATGTCTTTTAAACGTTGTAACTGTATCTGCATCCAGCAATTTCTCCGGCAGTTCATTCCACACACTTACCACTCTCTGTGTAAAAACGTTACCCCTTACGTTCATTTTAAAACTTTCTCCTCTTACCTTAAAATATGCCCCCTGGTTTTGAATACCCCCATCCTAGGGAAAAGACCCTTGTCATTCACTTTATTTGTGCCCCTAATGACTTTATAAGCCTCTATAAGGTCACCACTCAGCCTCCTATGCTCCAGCGGAAAACAGTCCCAGTTTTTCAGCCTCTCCTTATAACTCAAAACCTCCATTCCCAGCAACATCCTGGCACCATTTCCATATCCAAGGGGGATTGGAAGCTTGCAGTCAGAGCTTTTCCTTTTCTCTCGCCAGTTATCCTTAGAAATCCAAGATGTATGTGGGTACATGTCTATTTGAGTGGAGCCAATTTCAGATGCTCTCCTCCTGACTCAGGCAAAAGTGCAGAAGGAATCTCTTTCCCCTGTAACAACAACACTGTCTGGGGTTTTGCATCTTGGTAAGGCAAATCAGGGCAGGATTTACATATTTAATGGCAGGGTCCTGGGGAGTGTTGCCAAACAAAGAGACCTTAGGGTGCAGGTGCATAGTCCCTTGAAGGTGGACTCACAGGTAGATACAGTAGCGAAGAAAGTGTTTGTACACCGGCCTTCATTGGTCAGTGCGTTGAGTATAGGAGTTGGGAGGTCATGTTGCGGCTGTACAGGACATTGGTTAGGCCACTTGGGAATACTGCGATCAATTCTGGTCTCTCTGCTATATGAAGGATGTTGTGAAACTTGAAAGAGTTCGGAAAAGGTTTACAAGAATGTTGCCAACTTTGGAGGGTTTGCGCTACAGGAAGAGGTTGAATAGGCTGGGGCGATTTTCCCTGGAGTGTCGGAAGCTGAAGGGTGACTTTATGAAGGTTTATGAAATCATGAGCGGCATGTTAAGGGTAAATAGACAAGGTCTTTTCCTAGGACAGGTGAGTCCAAAACAAGAGGGCATAGGTTTAAGGTAAGAAGGGAAAGATTTAAAAGGGACCTAAGGGGCAACTTTTTCACACAGAGTGTGATGTGTGTATGGAATGAGCTGCCGGACAAAATGTTGAAGGCTGCTACAATTGCAACATTTAAAATGCGTAAGTATGGGCACATGAATAGGAAGGGCTTGGAGGGATATGGACTAAATGCTGGCAAATGGGACTAGGTATCTGGTCAGCATGGACAAGTTGGACCGAAGGGTCTGCTCTGCGCTGTACAAGTCTATGACTCTCATTTTGGAGCCTAGGTATATACACAGCTTCTTTTTGGCCTTTGTTCCTCAGTGAATAGTGATCCACTCTAAACCAAACTTACACACATCACTGAAGTCAACATTTCAATCCCACTTGATCCTATTCCCACGAAAGGGATAGTTTCCTTGGAGATTCCAAGTTGATGATAAACGTCAGAAGCATAAAAGTAGATCTGGAAAACAGGAAAGCCAATGAGAACACTTTATTCAGACACTTTCTTTAAGCAGCATTCAATATTTTTCTTGTTTGTAATCCTTTCTTCAGACAAACATATGCAAGTTGATAAGTTTTCTGCCCTGCCATAAAACTGGCAATGCCAATTGCCTGCCCATTATTGAATATCACCAATTTTGTAGCTGGTCAGCAAGTTGAAAATTTATCTCACTATCCCTAAAGATCCTGTTGGTCAAAAGTGGCCACTTTTGGTGTTGGATTTCCAGGTGTGCCAGTTATGGATCAAAGAGGACTACTTTCTTGATGAGCCAGGGCCTAAAGGGGTGGAGGAGTGGAGGGGGCAAGTAATGAAGCCTGTATCCAATTTCTTGCAGGTCCCAGAGATAGTTTTCATGTAGTGTCAGTGGAATAACCAGCCCAGGGTTATATCTGATCCCTGCCGGTGGGCTAGAATTTGCATCTGAACCTCATCCAGCAGATAAGGGTCCACATCTCCTGGACATGAGATGCTTCAACTAACGTTGACACTTTGTGGTGTCCCATGGTCACTTGACCTTCATGAATTCAAAACATCTGAGTTTGGACCCTTGTTTCCTTCTTTTTCTGGCTGAAACACATTTAGCATCACGGCAAAATCACATTGTCTTATGAATTGATAAGATAGAAATAAAGTCCCATAATAATGAGGTGTGTCCTCCTGAAGTATCAGTGTGATATTACAGTTATATTTAGGAAGACGGGTATTTTGCTCAGGAAGTGGGAGCTGCTCTGATTTGACCACTATGTGCTCAGCCTACCATTCCACAGTCAACAAATCCATGCAGTTCTACTGTTACTCATGGTTTGAGATTAATCAGATAGTCAGAGAGTGAAACATTGTTGCTGCTTTAACACCTAATGCATTCAAAGCTGTTGTTTTAACACATCTTGAAGTAGCAGGCTGAAGCCACAAAGTATTTATAATCTCTGGGCTGCCTTCTGATCTTTCTGCATCTGATGCCAGAATAGGTGAATGTGGCTTTGTCAAGGGAAGGCTCACACATGTAAGCTTGTACAGCATCTGGGGCAATTTCTCCACAAGAGGGTTCACATTGAGGGAAGACATCCACCTTTGTGTGTCACTGCGGCCGCACTGTATGGTTCCATAACAAATAGCAGAAGTGGACTGCCACACACCTCATTAAAGGGGCACTCACTGTGACCTTGTCCAGAGGGTAGGCAGAGGTCCTCCATGATGTTATTCTGTTTAACAGAAGGCACTGAATGAGCCATGGCCTTCACAGAAATATAAGTCATGGACGTTGAGGTGGGCAGAAGAGAGCAGAGATTTGGAGACTAACAGACCTTCTCCTTCCATCAATAATCATCCTGCACCAACCACAACAGGACCTGGCTCCCCCTTTCTGGTGAAGGATACTGATGAGTTTCTTCAGCTCTCACCCATTTAAGTGCCCATAGGCCTTTTTGAGGAGCAGGAGACCAGCTACCCTACTGTGAGTGGAGGGTGGGTGCAGTGTAGTGTCGCAGAGTCATGCAGCACAGAAACAGACCCTTCAGTTCAACCAGTCCACAAGGACCATGTTCCCAAACTAAACTAGTCCTACCTGCCTGCATTTGGCCCATATGCCTCCAAACCGTTCCTATTCACGTACCTTTCCAAATGTCTTTTAAACGTTGTAACTGTATCTGCATCCAGCACTTTCTCTGGCAGTTCATTCCACACACTTACCACTCTCTGTGTAAAAACGTTACCCCTCGTGTTCTTTTTCAAACTTTCTCCTCTCGCTTAAAAATATGCCCCCTGGTTTTGAGCACCCGAATCCTAGGGAAAAGACCTTTATTCATTCACCTTATCTGTGCCCCTAATGATTTTATAAGCCTCTAAAAGATCACCCCTCAGCCTCCTACACTCCAGCGGAAAACAGTCCCAGTCTATCCAGCCTCTCCTTATAACTCAAAACCTCTATTCCCAGCAACATCTTGGTAATTTTTTTCTGAACCCTCTCCTGCTTGAGAATATCCTTCCTACAACAGAGCGACCAGAGTATTCCAGAAGAGGCCTCAGTAATGTCCGGCACAACCGCAACATGATGTCCCATCTCCTACTCAAAAGTCTGAGCAACGAAGGCAAGCATTCTATCCACCTTCTAAACCACCCCATCGACCTGTGATGCAAATTTCCAAGAATTTTACAATTGAACCCCTAGATCTCTCTGTTCTACAATGCTGCCCAAGACCCTACCATTAATTCTATAAGACTTGCCCTTGTTTGTTTTTACCAAAATGTAAAACCTCACATTTATCTAAATTAAACTCTATCTGCCACTCCTCGGCCCACTGACCCAATTGATATTTCCAGCGACAGTAACAAGGCTGGATAACTGCCTGTCGACAAACACTGAGATGGTGGTCTGCACCTTCCATCATCTCCAGTGATTGACTTTGTCACATTTTTGGGGTCTATCATTAGACCTGCAGTCTCCCAACATCCCTTTCAGTTCACTTTCTGACTCATGGAAGCTTCCAATAGGCTGTAAATATCAAGAAAGGGCCTAATGTGCTAATGTCCTGTTCGAAACTCGAGCCAGTGTCATTCCTAAATCTTCCACAAGGTGGGACAAGGGAGATTGGCCCATTCGCCCACTGGTCTGTCCTGTCCACACAGACGCTGCTATCCATAAGTAACGACAGAAAGATATTATTGCCAGCACTGTCTCACGTAATTGTCCTACACAGGCAGACCACATTGACACATCCCAACACTTTACTGCAGTCGTGCTATTGTAATCCTCCTTTGATTTTGTTGAACACAACATCATGTAAGATTGATACATCAAACCATCACAACTTAATCTGTCAAAAATCACACGGCACCAGGTTATAGTCCAGCAGTTTTATTTGAAAACTCAAGCTTTCGGAGCTCAGCTCCTTTGTCAGGTGATGCTATGCCTGAGGAAAGAGCTGAGCTCCAAAAGCTTGCATTTTCAAATAAACCTGTTGAACTATAACCTGGTGTCCTGTGATTTTTGACCTTGTCCATCCCAGTCCCACACCAGCATCTCCATGTATTCTGTGTTAGATACTTTGACGGCTCCCTGGTCATTAATTCCTATTGGAACAGAATGGAATGACAATGGAACGTGTACACAAGGAAGACAATTGAAGGCTGACATGATACTTACAATATTGATGCCACTTAGCTGCATACCAGTACTAACAGCCACGGAGGTCAGGAGCTGGCATCGTATCGTTTTGTCTCTGACTAGCTGTACAATGTTCTTTTTGCTCGTCCCCTGCATCTGTGCCCGTTCTGCCAACATGTCTTCAACCTCCTCAGTGAAATCACCTGGACCCCACAGTCTTCGTAGAGCTTTGGGAGAAGGGAAACCACAGAAGCAATGAATTGGAATGAATGGTCCTCCACAAATGTTCAATAATGAGTCAGTTTGATGACTGAAATGAGGGGGCGGTTTATTGTAAGCTTTGGTATTTGTGGACAAACACATGGCCAAAGTGGTTTAATGATGGTCCCTGTAGAACTCTGCACAGAGGTGAAGAAAATGTGGGAAATAATGTGTGTGTGTTTGTATTAGGGTGCATGTGTGCATGTGCCTTTGTGTGTGTGTGTGTGTGTGTGTGTGTGTGTGTGTGTGTGTGTGTGT
>JAHRHZ010000099.1:4360268-4397529 GCA_024137785.1 Ginglymostoma cirratum
AACAACCCCCAGCAAGAGAAACAGCACAGAAAACACCTCAAAGGCACAGTAATGTCCCATATGAAAGAATGGCAAAGTCTCGGTGTTTAAACAAAGTACAGACTGTGGTATCATATAGCACCGGACAGCAACAGATCCTGGAGTCATAGACTCATACAGCATGGAAACAGACCCTTCGGTCCAACCAATCCATGCTGAACATAATCCCAAACTAAACTAGTCCCACCTGCCTGCCCTTGGCCCTTATCCCTCCAAACCTTCCCTATTCATGTACTTATCCAAATGTCTTTTAAACTTTGCAGTTGTACCCGCATCCACCGGTTCATTCCACACGTGAACTGCCCTCTGTGTAAAAAATTTGCCCCTCATGTCCTTTTTAAATCTCCCTCCTCTCACCTTAAAAATGTCCCACCCCACACCTCCCCCCCCCCCCCGCCTCTTGAAAACACCCAACCCAGGGAAAAGACACCTACCATTAGCTCTATCTATATACCTCATTATTTTATAAACTTCTATAAGGTCACCTCTCAACTTCCTATGCTCCAGTGAAATAGTCCCAGCCTTTCTTGGGAACTCAAACCTCCCATACCCAGCAACATCCTGGTGAATCCCTTCTGAATCGTCTCCAGCTTAATAGTATCCTTCCTATAACTGGGCCACCAGAGCCTGACACAGTATTCCAAAAGAAGCCTCACCAACATCCTGTACAACCTCAACATGTCATCCCTGTACTCAAAGGACTGAGCAATGAAGATAAGCATGTTAAGCATTTTTTAACCACCCTGTCTATATGTGATGCAAACTTCAAAGATTTATGCACCTGCACTCCTGGGTCCCTTTGTGCTCAAGCACTTCCCAAGGCCTTACCATTTGAGGCATGGTTGCAAGAGTGGCATAACCTGGTGTAATGAACTATTCTCACCACCCACCACCCCCCCCCAACACACACACACACACACACACACACACACACACACACGCACAAGGCAGTGGTTCCATCACAACAGATGTAGATCCTGCCAGTGGAAAGTGTCTCAGCCTCCTCAGGGCTGGTCATGATTCAGAAGGTCTGTGATACTCTGCTGCAACAGTTAGCCCCTTCACTCACGCGCATCCACTCCTGGGCCTTTCACCCCAGAAGATTCCTTGGGTCGAAAGCTGCTGTCATAAGCTGACTGCAATTTCTTCTACACTGGAGTGTGCCTTTACCCACTCAATGGCTAAGTTATTGTAATCGGTCTAAGGGCCACTATATTCAGCTTACTGTATACAGTACAAGTCCCATGTAATTGGAGAGTTTAGTACATTATACAACACACTCAACAGTGTTTGGAGTTTAACATGATGATAAAAACCACTCCTACTCTCACTTTAAATTCCACACTCCTAGGTCTCACAAACAGATATCAGTCAGTACGCCACCTAATAGCCCTTCAAACTCTTTCATAAATCTTGCAGCGGTATGATGGGCCAAATGGCTCCAATCTGTGCTGTAAGGTTCTATGCCTTCAGTCTGTAAACAGCCTGTTTCTTCATCTACATAAACAGGGACCATTAGCTGTAGGAGGAAAGGGTGTATCACACTGCTCGCTTACCCTAAGGGCATCATCGATTGTAGCTGTATCGCCGTGAGCAGCACAATGTCTAAAATGTTTGTAATCTCTATGAGAAAGTGATGCACATCATGATGCACTTGGCAGAAATCAGTCCTAAAGAGGGCATGGTGTAGTGGTCATGTTCCTGCCTAGTAACTATGGGTTCAAATCCCATCATTGCGGCCAGTGGAAATTAAATGAGGTAAATTTGACAGTTTCACAGTTTCACAGTTATGAAAGCCATGACGATGACCATGGATTGTTGTAAAAACCATTGGGTTCATTAATGTCATTTATTGGCCTACATTAACCCCAAATTGACAGCCATGTGGTTGACCCTTACCTCCCTCTGAAATGGTAAGACACTCAGTTCAAAGGTAATGAATGCCAGCCTTGCCAGTGATGCCCATATCTCATTAAAGCTTATTAAAAGGGATAAAGTGATGGAATTCTGGTGAGGTGAGCCACTGTATATAGTGCGTTCAGAGTGACACAGCTACTAAACCCCAGCGAACAGTCAAACCAAGTCTCAAACATTTCAGGTGCTGATGTGACCTTTTGGGAGGGAGGGCATATAGAAAGCCCTCGCGTTGTGTACCAGTGAAGGTCACTGGACGTGTACCAGCTTAGCGTATGGACAGTCTCACTCTTCAGAAGGGCAATCAAAAGAAGCTAATATTCTGGCTGAGCTCCTCTTTACATTTGAACCCTTTTTTTAAAGCTCTCTCCCGGTCTTCATATTACTTTTTATAGTCTCACAGGATGTGAACATTCCTGACTGTCTAGGATGTTGTTGTCCATCCCTAATTGCTCTCGAGAAAGTGGTGGTGAGCTGCCTATTCACATCACTCAGCCTGTGTGCTGTAGGTTCCTGCCATAAGGAAATTTCCAGGTTTCTGACCTAGCGACAGTGGTTGACTTTGGTCGACGAACTGTTGCCTTGGATCAGAGCTTCCTGAACTCCGGCTGGGACCCTAGTGGGGATCGGTTGATCAAATCCAGGTATCATGATCCCCAAACCTGTAAAGGTCACTGTGGAGTGAGGCAGGGCCAATAGAACAATCGCAGAAGAGTTAAACATCAGCATCAGGCTCATTGGCCAAATGACCAGACAATTGAGATGGTTAGTGCCCAGAGCAGCCAGTCTGCTTCAGACCATCCTCATCGACAGCTGAGCATCACTACTATTCTGAACAACAGCAATCGTGGGCCCATTGAGAAGATGCCAGAATCAGTAATTTTCCTCTTGTCTTTCTCACCTGCCTCACGTCCTGAGCCGTCATGTTGGAGGATGTTTTAACCAGTGCAAATGGCTCTCCTACCTCAGCTTCCTGACCAACCCCATCCCCCTGTACACGCCTTGATGCAGCCCCCATCCCAGTTTGAGAAAGACAGTGTGAGCGAGTGACTAAGTGGGAGTGAGGGTAAGTGAGTATCTGTGACAGACAGTGAGTATGAGAGTAACAGAGCATGTGTAGCAGTATGTGTGTGGGTGAGGAGAGTGTGAGTGAGTGAGAGGGAGAGTGAGAATGAGAATGAATGTGAATAAGTGTGAGAGAACGTAAGACTATGAATGAGTGTGAGCAAGTGTGAGAAAGTGTGTGTGAGAGTGTGTGAAAGACGGTGAGTGAGTGTGTGTATAAGAGTGTGGGAGTGTGAATGAGTGTGAGTGAATGTGGAGAGAATGTGTGTGATAGTGTGAGAGTGAGTGAATGAATGTGAAGTGTGAGAAAGTGTGAGTAAGAGAAAGTGTGAGAGAGAAACAGAAGGAGTAAATATGTGATGTGTTATGTCAGCCTGTGTGTGGATCCCCTTATCCCCCGTCTTATTATCAGAATCTCTTGCACAGATCCTGATCATTTTAATCTCCCAAATGGGGTCATGGGGGAAGAGGGTTTGGGATTCACTGCTGTACAGCTGGTTGGTGGCCTGTTCTCTATCTTTTTTGATTTCCCTTCGAATTGACTTTGGAGGAAGAAACAATCAATCCTTAATCAATATCCCACGTCTTACAAAATCATCACATATCGAAATTCTCTCTTCCTTTTTATAAAACTTCAGTCTGAGAAGTTTATCCAACAAATAGGCCCAATGCGTGCTGGACCATTCCAACTCGCCTTTATCTGATTTACCTTGGTAGCAATCTTTGTAAAACAGCCAATGAAACTGCACACAGCTCTTTGGATCTACACAGCAACAAACTACTGGTTTAATTTGAAAAGCATATGCCAAGTGGCCTGGAGTTGCACTGACCATCGACGCAGAGAGCTGTGTCTCCTCTTTCCATGAGTAGATATCTGGGGCTCTCGGGCAACCATGGCAATGTGACGAGCTGTATCAGGGCAGGCAGTCCACTGAAGGCGAGCAGTAAGTGCCAGGTATTTTCATTGCCCAGAACTTGCCTGGAGAGGAATAGAGAAGTGCACAGCAAGATTAATTACTGGACTAACCTGTCTTCAGAGTGACCCAGAACCACTGTCTTAAATAAGTTTCTACGCCTCTGCATTTTACTCAATCTCAAAGCATTTACAACCCAACAAGTAGTTTTGAAATGAAGTACGTCAGAATGTAGGAAAAGTAGCAGTCAACCACTCTCTCAGATAGTGAGTTCCAGACCCACCACACTCTGACGAGAAAAATAAATCTCTTCAACTCTCCCCTTAGCCTTCTATTTCTTAGCTTAAATCTATCCCCCCTGGTTATTGACCCTTCTACTAATGAATAAATTACCATCCAAGTATCTCTATAAGGTCCCCTCTCACCCTTCACTGCTCCAAGGAAATCAATCCCAGCCTTTCCAATCCGTCCTCGTAGCTCGGACCCTCCAGCCCAGACAGCATCCTGGTAAACCACCTCTGCACTCTCTCTAATGCAATCACATCCTTCCTATAATGTGATGGTGACCAGAACTGCACACACAATACTCCAGTTGTGGCCTAACCAGTGTTTTATACTGTTCCAGCATTACCCCCTTGCTCTTGTATTTAATGCTTCAGCTGATAGAGACAAAGTATCCCACGTGTCTTCTTAACCACCCTATCTACCTGTCCTGCCACCTTCAGAGAAATGCACTCCAAGGTCCCTCTGATTTTCAGCATTTTGATGATTCTACCATTCATAGTGTCATCTCCTGCCTTGCTAGCCCTCCCCAACTGCGTCACCTCATAATTTTCCAAGTGGAATTCCATTTGCCACCACACTGCCCAGCTGACCAGCCCGTTCATATCCCTCTGCAGTTTATAGCTATCATCCTCGCTATTTACCACCCGATCCGTTTCCATGTTGTCTTCGAATGTCTTGATTATGTCCCCTGCATTTAAAACGAAATCATTAACGAACGTTGCAAACAGCACCAAACCCTGCAGAATCCCACTGAAAACAGATTTGCAGTCACAGAAATGATCCTGTACTGTCACCCTCTGCTTCATGCCTCTCAGCCAGTTTTGGTTTTGATATGCCACTCTGCCTTGGATCCTATTGGCTCTGACTTTCTTGACCAGTCTGCCATGAGAGACCTCATCAAAAACCTTAATAAAATCCATGTAGACCACATCAGCAGCCCTACCCTCTACAACTTCCACTAAATATTCAATCCAATTTGTCAAATACAATTGTCTCTTAACAAATCCATGCTGACTACTCCAATTGATGTGCATCTCTCCAAGTGCAGATATATTATGTCTCTCAGAATTCTTAGTAATAACTTCCCTGCTGAAGGGTCCCGACCCAAAATGTCGACTTCCCTGATTCTCTGATGCTGCCTGGCGTGCTGTGTTCCTCCAGCTCCACACTGTGTTGACTCTGACTCCAGCATCGGCAGGTCTTACTATCTCTGAATTTCCTGGTCTACTCCTTCCACTCTTTTTCAATAATGGGACGACCATTAACAGTGCTCCAGTCCTGTGGAACCTCCCCCATGGCTAGAGAGGATTTGATTTGAAGGAAAACAAAGAAATGCGGATGCTGGAGATCTGAAACAGGGACAGAAATTGCTGGAGAAACCTGGCAGAACCAGTATGGTAAAGAGGCACCAGACTGGAAACATTGACTGTGCTTCCTTCCCACAGATGCTGCCAGACCTGCTGAGTTTCACCAGCAATTTCGGGATTTGAAGGTTATTACCAGAGTCTCTGACATGCCCTCCCTTGCCATGTCAACAGCCATACAGGAAATCTGGGCTTGTGCATTTATTTGTGTTTAAATCTGCTTCCACCTCCTCTCCCCCTCTCTCTTTCTCTTTCTCTGTCTGCTAATTTCTTCTAATGTTTCAACGTCTTTCACTTTGTCTATACCTGCATCCATTGTGAAGCCTGATAATGCTCACTGAGGGCTGTGCCCATGTCTTTTAGATCTATACACAGATTACCCTCACGGTCCCTAAGGGGACATGATCTTTCCCTAGTTATTGTCTTATACATTTAAAAAAAACCCTTTTGGATTTTCCTTTATTTTCTACTTTTCTCATGCGCTCTCGTTGCTTTCCGAATTTCCTTTCTTTAGCAGTTTTTAATCTTCCTGTTGGGTTTCGGTCACATTGAGCAGTTGGTATCTGTCATAAAGACGGCCTCGTGTCGCTGCAGGGATTGATAGGACGGAAAAACACTTCAAATGGAACCATAGGAAAGAGCCTGTCCCTTCAGAGTCTCGGCTGAAGCACTGAAGGTCTTATTCCGGGAAACCACGAGGAGAAGAGAAACTCAGTGTTTCTAGGAGGCCGGGATGATTTTGAGGAGCATTCCTAGAAAGAATCATGGAATCCCTCCAGTGTGGAAGCAGGCCATTCAGCCCAGTGAGTCTGCATCGACTCTCCAAAGAGGATCCCATCCAGACCCAGACCCACCCCGCTACCCTGTCCCTGTAACTTTGCAATTTCCGTGACCAATCCACCTAGCCTACACATCTTTAGGCTGTGCGAGGAAACCGGAAAACCGAGAGGAAACCCACGCAGACACAGGGAGAATGTGCAAACTCCACACGGACAGTTGCCCAAGGGTGGAATCAAACCTGGATCCATAGTGCTTTAAGGCAGCAATGCTAATGGTCAAGCCACTGTGTCACTCATAATGTTCCAGACCTTTATTGAATTCAAACTTGTCCATCTGCCATGTTGGGATTCGAATCTATGTGCCCATCACATTATGCTGGGAGGTCCAGATTACTGGTCTAGTGACGTTACCACTACACCACTGCCTCCTCCAGTAACGCCTGTAGCTGGCCAGGGAGGTTAACACATTGGTGTCTGGTCCCAGGAATCTGGTAACAGAGCCTCAAGAAGCTCAGTCACCTCCTGCAGGTGAACAAGCTCAGTGAATCTATATACCCATGATATTTCCAGTTGATGACATGACCAGACTCTCATAATGCTCAGTGCAGCCTCATCACTCCCCCAGCTGCACTCAGGACTCAGGCCCTACCATGTATCTCCTCCTCTTTCTCGCACTCACATACCTTCCAAAAGCACAAACCTCAAACCCATCCTACAGCTCCTTAAACCTTCAGCTATTCAGCAACAGCAGTCGTCATCTAAACACTATACAGTACAAGAACTGATATCCTTTTTCCTCTCTTTTGCAGAGCAGATTGGCCTATAACTGCAGGGAGCACAGCAGAACCGATGGGGACAGCTACATCCTGCCAAAAGCGACCAGAACATTACGCCCCCCACCCCCCATCTCCCCCACAACCCACATCTTATGACAGAGACTGGTGCTGCCCAGACCCATTCAGGATGATCCTGTCTTGGACCTTAATGAATTTCAACTCATCTTTATCCTGTCATCTGACAAAAAATGTAAGCTGCAGGTTGTGTGACCACGGGCCCCTTTCTTTCTAACTGCCCGTTTTCCCACTCCCCACTCCCTCTGTTCATCTTCCACTCCTCATTTTCTCATTTCAGGTTCCCAAGCACTGCTGCCAGGTCAATGTGGATCCTCATGAGGGACAGAATGGATCTTGATGAGGGACAGAGTGGATCTTGATGAGGGACACAGTGGATCTTGATGAGGGACACAGCGGATCTTGATGGAGGACAGAATGGATCTTCATGAGGGACAGAATGGATCTTGATGAGGGATAGAGTGGATTTTCATGAGAGAGGTTTAACAATTTAACAATAACTAGTTGATGATATACTAAGGAGCTATGGACAGCTTTACAGAAGCCTGACTAGCCTTTACTGAAGCACCAATGCGCTCTGCATGTTATCACAGTGGGCAGCTGCTACTGAGCTGTACTGAAGCAGCACCCTGACTTGGTGTGATACTGGCAGATCAGGTGCTGGCACTGCATGGACCCTGAAGGTTAGTGGGCCATGTCGGCTGCAAGCCATTCTAGAGGTTGGTATAGATCATGGGTCAGCTCTCTAGAATGCTGCGATTCACATGAGGATTTCAATGGGGTGGTGGATGGGAAATGCCAATGGGAATCCACAATGAGACACTTGGCAAGACTTGTCACTGTTAGAGGAGTCCAGCTCTGACCTGGCAGAGAAGATTGCTGCCAGCTCAAAGACCATCCTTCCCCTTGTGTGACACCCTGGCAGCAGCTGTGGGGCACAGCCACAAAGCAGTGCCCCAGCTTCCATTTCAGCACCAGCGGGAAATCCTCAAATACCTCGCTGCTCTGGCAGGACCTGTGACGGAGCTCACGCAAGCCAAGCTGGCTCAGCTGGTTGTTGTGCGGGCTCCATTCGCTCTGGATATCCAGATCATCTCAGTCTCTCTCACAACAGTCCAGCAATCTGTTCTGCAGCCAGCTGTTAGTATTGCTGAGGCTCCACTCTCTGGGAGCAGCTGGTGTGCTATGGGCCATCCTCTCACAGGATGACAGCACTTGTGCTATCACCTCTTGCATTCAGTTTTGCTGTTGCTGTCCATTCTGAGGTGGTGCTGAAATCAGACCCACAGGGCCAAGCGGATGTTTAATGGGATGTCATGTGTGGATAGGAAGGTGGGACACTGTGGAGAAACGGTGGTGATGGAATGACATCCTAAATGAAGCAGAACCTCAGCTCAAGGATCAGTGTGGTAAGCATTTGAAAGGTGCTTCAGTAGAGGCTATTCAGTCTTCTGTAAAGCTGTCCGTAGCTCTTTAATATACAATCAGCTAGTTCTTATTTAAACCTGCTGCAAGATTGCTTGTAGTGTGGGTTATATGCTTACATAGATTACTCTCTAATAATACAAATATCGTTGACAAGCAAATTAACTACTGCTTTCTAACAAACTGACTGTGTAAGACCTGTGTTATGCTAGAGTGTCACGAGGCATGATGCTATTCCACTGTCCCAAAGGATGGTGCCTTCCGGAGATCTGTACAGTAATAAAACAGACTCAGGACGAGCCGTGTTGGAAATTGGTGAACATAGCGCAGTTGAGAATTTTCTACTAAATGACACCAAATCTGTGAAGGTTGCAGAGCTGAATTTCGCATCGAGAGACTTCAATCATGATAAAACTCGGGTGTCAGAAGTACTCTGTGTATGATGGGGCCACATTGTCTGAGCTGCAAGTGAAAACCTCACGCACAGTTGTTGATGGTCGAGCAGTTAGTTTGATTGACTGATTGCTTCATTGTTGTCACATGTAGCGAGATAGAGTGAAAAGTATTGTTTTGCGTGCTCTACAGGCAGATCATACCATACAAAAGTGCATCCCGGCAGCAAAATAGAGTGCAGAATACATTGTTACAGCAGCAGTTCGAGCTTTACCTGAGTCCAATTACCAGACCCATCCATTTCCCAAAGGCAGCAAATACAGCTCGGGTCATACACACGGCACCTCGCAGTTCCTTCGGTGCGATTTCTCCAAGGTACAGGCCATGAGCTACTAATCCGATACCTTTTAGATAGAAACAGGATAGAGAGTGTGCATCAGTAACAGCGATGAGAGATGGGCCAGTGAAACAGCTTGGGCTGAGCGAGTGGGCAAATGCGTAGCAGGTAAATGTGAGGGCATTCACTTTGCTAGCAAAACAGGAAGACAGATTATTATCTGAATGGCGATAGATTGGGACAGGGAAAGGTGCAATGAGACCTGGGTGTCCTTGTACACCTGTCACTGAAAGTAAGCTTTGCAGGAGCAGCAGGCAGTGAAGAAAGCAAATGGTATGTTGGCCTCCATAGTGAGAGGATTTGAGTACAGGAGCAATTGTACAATTGTACAGGGCCTTGGTGAGACCACACCTAGAGTAATGTGTTTTTGTCTCATTATCTAAGGCAGGGTGTTCTGGCTATGGATGGAGTGCAGCAAATATTTATCAGACTGATTCCTGGGATGGCAGGACTGATGCATGGAGAGAGACTGAATTGGTTAGGACTATATTCACTGCAGTTTAGGAGAATAAGTGGGGGATGTCATAGAAACCTATAAAATTCTACCAGGACTAGACAGGGTAAACACAGGATGGATGTTCCCAGTGATCAGGGTTGCTCAGAATCAAGGGGTCACAGCCTAAGGATATGTGGTAGGCCATTTAGGGCTGAGATGAGGAGAAATGTCTTCACCTACCGAGTGGGGAATCTGTGGAATTCTCTGCTACAGAAAGTGTTTGGGGCCAAAACATTGAATATCTTCAAGAAGGAGATAGATGTAGTTCCTAGGGCTGAAGCAATCCAAGGGTATGGTGAGAAAACAGGAACAGGATAGTGAGTTAGATGATTGGCCATGATCATATTGAATGGTGGGGTAGGTTTGGCCTACTCCTGCTCTGATTTTCTATGTTCCAGTTCTTGCAGACAGCAGCCAGATCTAACATCAGTAGCTCATTCGTGGTTTATGGTTTTAAGAGAGACTGAATGTGGTCAAGCTTCGGTTATGAAAATCGAGAAAAATGTTCAACTTGCCACTCAGACATTAAAACGGGGTGTTAGGGATCATCTGGTCCCTGGAGAAAAAGCCTGATCACTGTGTGGGTTGATGCCCTCATTGTAAATAACATTCAGCATCTTTCTATAACTGGCATCTGATCCATTCAGTTCACTAATGTCCTTCAGGGAAGAAAACTGCCGTCCTTACCTGGTCTGGCCTACATGTGACTCCACACCCACAGCAATGTTGACTGTTAACTGCCCTCTCGGCAATTAGGGATGGGAAAGTGATGCTGCATTGCATGAACACATTTATTAACATTTTGGGATATTGTGTAGAGGTTTGGCCTCCTTACCTAAGGGAGGATATACTTACCATAGAGGAGGTTCCACAAAGAGACAAAGAGGAACGAGACTGGGCCTATATTCTCTAGAAGAATGAGAGATGATCTTACTAAAACTCCAACAATTCTTTCAGGATCTGACAGGCTGGACTGCTGAGTCCAGAACCAGGGCCATAATCTCAGAATGAGGGCTGGACCATTTAAGTGAGGAGGAATTTCTCAGAGGGTGATCAATCTTTGGATTTCACTACCCGACAGGGCTGTGGAAGCTCAGTCATTGAGCAGGTTCATGTCAGAAATCAATGGATCGCTGGAGACCAATGACATTGGGCAGGGATAGGGAGACAGTGCAGGAAAGTGGCATTAAGAAGGCAGCATGGGGTCTCAGTGGTTGGCCCTGCTGCCTCACTGCGCCAGGGACCCAAGTTTGATTCCACCCTCTGTCTGAGAGAAGTTTGTACATTCTCCCTGTGTCTGCGTGGGTTTTCTCTGGGTGCTCCAGTTTCCTCCCACAGTCCAAACATGTGCAGGTTAGGTGGGTTGGCCCACGTTAAATTGTCCAGGGAGGTGTAGACTAGGTGGGTTAACCATGGGAAATGCAAGGTTATAGGCTACGGGGTGTGGGTCTAGGTGGGATTCCCTTCAGGGGATTAGGGTGCACTTGATGGGCCAAATGGCCTGCTTCCAAACTGTAGGGGTTCTATTCTAATGATGATCGGCCAAGTTTTGTTGAAAGGCTTGAGGGGCTGAATGGCCTACTCCTGTTGCTATGCTTTTATTGATGTCAATGCTCCCATCAGCTAGTTCTCAAAGCAGATGTAGTTCTTCCTCCTTAGAGCCATGACTAATACCAGGTCTCACCTGGTACAATTATCATAAATGGGCAAATTCTTGTGACGTTTTTGGTCTGCGTTACACATTGCCTGATCAAATGAGATAGCACGATGACAGTGGAGTGCAAAATGCCAGAAGGCTGGTGGTGAAAAAGAGCAGTGTAGGAGCAGGAATCTCTCCCAGTCCAACGTTATGTTATTCATTCTGAACTAGCTCTGCTGGGGCCCAAGGTTTCTGACACCAGGCGTTCAAAGCAACAGCTCTGCTCGGAGCCTGCCCATCGCAGGAGACTCCCACGAGCGCAGGGGAAACACGTCAGGAACATTTCGAGGATATAACTGAATGCACCAAAATGTCCTCAACAGGAGATATCGGCTTGTGACTGAAGGTTAATTAGGGAAGGTTAATGAATGTACATGAGGGACATTGAGGTGTCAGAGAGAGGGCACTCATTTCCCATTCCATTCCCCACCTCTCCCTTCAGGAATATCTTGTCTGTCCTTTGAGAGAGAGTTGGCACGGTGGCTCAGTGGTTACCACTGCTGCCTCACAGCGCCAGGGACCTGGGTTCGATTCCATCCTCAGGTGACTGTGTGGAGTTTGCATGTTTCCCCTGTGTCTGTGTGGGTTTCCTCTGGGTGCTCTGGCTTCCTCCCACAATCCGAAGATGTGCGGACTAGGTGGATTGGCCGTGGGTAATTGTCCATAGTGTTCAGGAATGTTTAGGTTAGGTGGGTTAGACATGGGAAATGCAGGGATAGGGGAATGGGCCTGGGTGGGATGCTCTTCGGAGGGGCAGGGTGGACTGGTTGTGCTGAATGGTCTGTTTCCACACCGTAGGGATTCTATGACTCAGAGTTTGCAGATTCCACAATAAACCTTTATTACCCATTCCATAAGCCCATAAGACATAGGAGAAATTAGGCCATTTGGCCCATCGAGTCTGCTCTGCCATTCAATCATGGCTAATAAGTTCCCTGACCCCATTCTCCTTGATCCCCTTGATAATCAAGAATAATTTGACCAAGTGAAAGCTACTCATTCCTGACTCCTGCCTAAGAACATATACAAGATTATTCCGACAGTAACGTGAAAGTATTTCCCTGTTGTTTCCACATGCGTTTGGATGATGGAGCTGGCTGTTTGTTTTGAACAGGGATGTTTTAGGTGGGCAGGGACTGTAATGTTCAAAGCAGATCGTAAGAACACATTAATCAATAGCAGGAGTTGGCCTTTAGGTTGATTGGGCATTCCCTGCCATTCAATAAGATCGCAGTTGGTCTGACTGTAGACTTGACACCACTTTCTTGCTGTCCCCCTTAACACCTGATTCCCTTTTCAACCAAATATTTCTGTAATTCAATTTTTAGTATGCTCAATACCAGCCCCTACTACTTGCTGGGAAAAACAATTCCAACCAACAGCCCTCCGAGAGGAAGTATTTCACCCCATCTCACTCGTAACTGGGGGATCCCTCATTTTTAAACTGTCCCTTCCCAAAGGAGGAAACATGCTTGGAGCATTGGCCATGTCAAGGTAGCTCGGGGTCTTATTTTAAGATCACCTCTCACTCTTCTAACTTCTCTACTGGCCCAACCTGCTTGACTCCTCCACTTGAGATAGTTCATTCATCCCAGGAATCAGTCAGGCAAATTGTCTCTAAATAACCTCCAAGGAGCAAAAGAACTGTAAACAATAATCTAGATACAGTCTTCCTGGGGTTGTGCCAACCTATTATCCTACTCTAAGATGAAATTAACCTGCATACCCTACATTTTACTATCATCACATTCCAACTTTTATCGTCAATTCACCTGTGAATTGTTGGGGATGCTTATATTTATGGATTATGAGAATTGGAAAAGGGGCATTTGGACGTTACTGGCTTTATCATGTGACTTAGTGGAATTGGGGCTAAAGGATATTGTGGGTTTATCTGCTGTTTGCAAAGGTAAAGTGAATTTGGTGGACTCGTGGGTCTCAGAGATGTTTGAGCCAGAATATTATTTCCACTTCACCTTCCCCGAGTTTTCCCTTTAATGTCTGCCCAAGATGCATACCAGCTTCTTACCAATATTAATTCCATACAGGAATCTTGCCACCACAATCATCTCGAACGACTTTGCCATCTTGCTGAAGCCCATTATTAGCGCAGCCACAATTGCCACAATGTCATTACAGAGCAAGGATTTCTTTCTGAAACACAAGGGTGCAGATATAGTTGGATGTATTCGGAACAGCAATTATCTTAACTAAATAACATGAAGTAACAATTAATCTCCTATGCTCAGCAAAATAGAGTATCCAAACACTCTTCAGTGGAGCTTCAAGAAGTAATCAAACAAGATAAATAATCAGTCAAAAGCAGTTCAGATTTAGTTTATCATTCACATATGAGTCACCTCTCCAATGGTCATAGTCAGAATGAATGCCGCCCAATTGAAAATATCTACTGAATTTTCATCCCACGTCTTTATTAGGCGGCATAATGGATTAATTTACTCATCGTGCTTTATTATACAGGGGGTCAGTTAGATTAGTTGTCTGACTGCAGGCTTCCACGCTGATGCCAACAGTGCAGGTCCCATTCCCACACTGGCTGACATTACAGTGAAAGTCCCACTTTCTCAATCTCGACCCTCACCTGAAGTGTAGTGATCCTTGGGTTAAACCACGACCCATTGTCACTCTCTAATAGGAGAGCAGCCCCATGGTCTGTTAGGACTATGGCAACTTTACCTTTTAGAATTTAATTTCACTGAAAGTTTTGTTAGTTAAAGGCTGTAATATTCAATTCTACCACTACACCCTGCCCAAGCTATTTGAGTTCCATGTGTTTACATATAGCCTCAACTTAGAATTTCTCACCATGTCTGAGCAGATATTCACATGTGCAGTCTTCATTGACCATCCTCATTCCCACAGTCCATCCACTACCACTCTCCTACTGCACCTTGCAAACTATCTTCATGTCCTTCAGGAAAACCTTCCCTCAATCCCTCAGTCTGTATCTCCCATCGTCTTAATCCACGAATCTCCAGATCTTCTCCATACATTACTGACTAATTGCTGTAGGACCTACTGTGCTGGGGATAGAAGGAACTGCAGATGCTGGAGAATCTGAGATAACAAAGTGTAGAGCTGGATGAACACAGCAGGCCAAGCAGCATCAGAGGAATAGGAAAGCTTGACGTTTCAGGCCTAGACCCTTCTTCAGAAAAGAAGGGTCTAGGCCCGAAACGTCAGCTTTCCTGCTCCTCTGATGCTGCTGGACCTACTGTGCTGCTGTTTTTACATCTCTGTTGGTAAATATCTATATCAGTTGCAGCCCACAATATATCTGAATGACTCAGATGAGGGTAGTGTATGTATTGTTGCCTGATTTGTGGATGGTACGAAAGTACGTTGGAAGGTAAGTATTGAGAATGACACAAAAAGTCTGCAGCAGTTAAGCCTGCAGGTTAAGCTAGTGAGCAAAAACCTGGGAGATCAAATATAATGTGGGGAAATGTAAGGGTGTGCACTTTGGCAGGAAGAAGAGAGGAGCTGAATATTATTTAAATGGAGAAATACTCTAAAAAGCTTCAGGACAGAGCAATTTGGAAGTTCTTATCCATAGCATCCAACCTCAGTGAGTAATAGGGAAGGCAATTGGAACGGTGACCTGTATTTATTTAAAGGGAACAGGGTATAAAATTAGAGAGGTCTTGCGAAAACTGCTCAAGGCACGAGTCTGACCACAGCTGGAATAATATGAACAGTTTTGTGCCCCTTATCCAAGGAAAGACATACTGACATTGGAGGCAGTCTAGAGAAGGTTCACTGGGCTAATACCAGGTATGGGGGGGGTCTGTCTTCTCAGGAGAGGTTGGGTAGGTTGGCTCTGTGCCCATTGAAATATAGACAAATGAGAGGAAACATCTTTGAAACATATAAGATTCTTAGAGAACTTGACAAGGTAGATGAGGAAAGGTTGTTTCTCCTTGTGGGACAGTCCAGCACCAGAGGGTATAGACTCAGAACGAGGGGTCATATATTTAACACAGAGATAGGGAGAACTTCCTTCTCTCAGAGGCTAGTGAATCTGTGAAATTCTTTACCACAGAGGCTTGTTGAGGCTGGGTCAGGAAATACATTCATGGCTGAGACTGACAGATTTTTAATCAATAAGGGAATCGAGGATAATGGGGGAAAGGCAGGAAAGTGGGGTTGGGAATAATCAGATTAGCCATGATGTCACTGAATGGTGGAGCAGATTTGATGGGCTGAGCCTGCTCCTGTGTCTTATCTTATGATCAGTGCTTAGCTCCTATGTCCAAGTTCAAACAGCTTACAGAAAGAGACAGTTACACAGCCCACAGTCCTGTAATTTGTTGCACAGACTGAATACTGGTGCTCCTACCTTCCATACTTTAGCGTTAAAGCAGCAGCAAATTGTGCTCCTACCAGTCCTCCGACAGGGTACACAGATACAATGAAGGACCAAAAGAGCATCAATGAATATTCCTGTAATGGTGTTTCATGTCTCTCAATCCATGTTTCATTGATGAAGTTCTTAATATGCTGCAAGAATGAACAATAGCTTACATTCAACATCAAACTAAGACATATTTTTGAAGAGCATTAGCTGAATTGTGATTGTGAGCGTCAATGTGTGTCAGCCAATGTGTGAGTCAGTGTGTGAGTGTTAGTCAGTAGGTGTCTGTGTCAGTGTCTGTGTGTCACTCAGTTTCAGAGTGTCTGCCAGTGCATGTGTGTCAGTCGATGAGAGTGTGTGTTGATCAGTGTGAGAGTGCCAATCAGTGTGAGAGTGTTGGTGACAGTGTGGGTGTTGATGTATCTGAGTGTTGAACTGTGTGTGTGTCTATATGTTGCCGAGGGTCAGTGTGACAGTCAGAATGTGTGTGTCAGTCAGTGTGAGTCTTGGTTGATGTGTTAGTCCCTGTCGGTGTGTGATTATTGTTCAGTGCCAGCCTGCGTGTGTATCTGTCAATGTGTGAGTGTCAGTATGTAAGCGTCTGTGTGTGTGTGTGTGTGTGTGTGTATCTGTCAGTGTGTGAGTATCAAAGCGTGTGTGTGTCAGTCAGTGCGTGTCAGTGTGTGCATGTTTGTCACTGTGAGTATCAGCGTGGGAGTGTCAGTTACTCTGTGAGTGTCAGTGTATTAGCGTCAGTCACTGTGTGACTGTCAGTGTGTGTGTCAGTATGTAAATGTCAGTGTGTGAGCATCAGTGTGTGTGTCAGTATGTGCATATCAGTCAGTGTGTGAGTGTCTGTCAGTGTGTGTGTTGGTATGTGAATGTCAGTGTGTGAGTGTCAGTGTGTGTCCGTATCAGTGTGTGTGAGTCTCACTGTAAGAGTGTCTATCAGTGTGTGTGGCAGTGTGTACATGGCAGTGTAGGAGCGTCAGTCAATGTGTGAGTGTTTGTGTCAGTGTCAGTCAGTGTGTGAGCATCAGTCAGTGTGTGAGTGTCAGGTGTGTGAGTGTCAGTCAGTGTGTGTGTGTCAATCAATGTGTGAGTGTCTGTCTGTGTGTGAGTATCACTCAGAGTGCGAGTGCCAGTGCTTGAGTGTCAGTCAGTGTGCTTGTCTCAGTCTGTGAGCATCAGTCAATGTGAGTGTCAGTGTATGTGTGTCAGTAAGTGTGTGTGTGTCAGTGTGGGAGTCTCAGTGTGTGTGTGTGTATGTGTGTGTGTGTGTGTGTGTCAGTGTGGGAGTCTCTGTGTGTATGTGTGTGTGTGTGTGTGTGTGTGTGTGTGCATCAGTGTGAGTCTCAGTGTTTGAGTCTGTCAATGTGTAGCTGTCAGTGTTTACGTGTCTGTCAGTGCGTGATTGTCAACAGTCTAAAATTGTGAGTGGTATTTGCAATGCCAGCGTGAGGATGTTTGGATGTTCTCCTTACCTCCGATGGTGGGTTGATGACAGATATATTGAACCCAAATTGGAAACTCCCACCAATTCCTACAGTAAAGATGAAGAATATAAACTTCCTTCTATGGAGCTGCAAGATGAAACAGAAAGGATTGCTGAAAACTGGAATAACATGATTTGAGAATGAACAGCCTCGGCTATAAAACAGAGACTTGGCTGGGGTCTGTGACCAAGTGTTCTTGTCCACCCTGGTATATTGGCCATCAGACAATGGAAAGTCCATTAATGGAAGCTCCCTGCTTTTGCTCCAATAGTTCAATCGCAGAGCGGTCCAATACTGATCGACATCACAATGTACTGAACCCAGTTGCCTGTTATTCCTTCCCAATGTTTCACACTTTGTCACTTGACATCCACGTAATGTCCTTCACTGATGCATGATCTTGCCTTTGTTAGGGTGCACGAGGAGATTTCTGAGTCCTGTCCTGCCAGAGTCATATTCATTCTGACTTGAATCGTTGGAGATTATGAGGGGCTTTGAATCAGTGGTATCATTTTAAGAACCACACGGGAGTTTTGGGAGAATTTTCTTTTAATCTCCTGAGCTGCTACTGTCAGGAAAGTACTGCCTGAAAACGTACTGAAGCAGACTTAAAGGTAGACTTCAAAAAGCATTTGAATATATACTTGAGAAGGGAAACATTACAGTAAGGGAGTGTGACAAATTGGGTTTTGTTTTATTTGCTAACAGGGCATGGGTATTGCTGGCTGGGACAGCATTTATTGCCCATCCCTAATTGCCCTTCAGAAAGTGAAGGTGAGCTGCTGACTTGAACTGCTGCAGTCTGTGGGGCATAGTGACAGCATCAGTGAGGAGCTCCAGCATTTTGACCTAGCGACACAAGGACCAGTGATAGATTTCCTGCTTTGGATGGTTTTGGAGGGGAACTCGCTGATGTTGGTATTCCCAGGCATTCCTCTCAAGGAGGTCACGGATTTGGAAAGTGGTGTTGAAGGAGACTTGCAGTGCATTGTGTAGATGACACACACTTCTTTCATCATGTGGCAGTGGTGAATAGAGCAAATATCGAGGAGCTGCTTTGCCCTGCATGCTGTCAAGCTACGTGAGTATTATTGGAGTTGTAGCAGTTCAGGCAAATGTGGTGTATTCCATCTCAATCCTGACTTGTGCTTTATCAATGGTAGATAGGATTTGGGGAGACAGGACAGGAGGTGAGTTACATGCCACAGAATTCCCAGTCTCTGGCCTGCTCTTGCAGCCACTGCGATCGTAATCATAGAATCCCCACAGTGTGGAAGCAGGTAGTCCACATCAACCCTCCAAACAGCTCCAACCCAGACCCTAACCCTTACAATCCTGTGTTTCCCATTGCCAGCTTGCACATCCCTGGACACTATGGGGCAATTTAACATGGTCAACCCACCTAACCTGCTCATCTTTGGACTGTGGGAGGAAACTGGAGCACCCAGAGGAAACCCACGCAGACACGGGGAGAATGTGCAAACTCCACACAGACAGTGGCCAGAGGGTGGAATCGAGTGCTGTGAGGCAACAATGCTAACCACTGAGCCAACGTGTCGCCCAAAGGCTGATCCAGTTGAGTTACAGATCAATGGTAACCCCTGGGATGTTGATAGTGGGAGTAGTCAGCAGTGGTAATGCCACTGAATATCAAGGGAAATGGTTAGATTCAGTCTTAGAGTCATAGAGTCATAGAGATGTACAGCACGGAAACAGACCCTTCAGTCCAACTCGTCCGTGCCGACCAGGTATCCTCAATTAATCTTGTCCTATTTGCCAGCATTTGGCCCATAGCCCTCTAAACCTGTTCCTTTCATGTACCCATCCGGATGTCTTTGAAATGTTGTAATTTACCAGCCTCCACCACTTCCTCTGGCAGCTCATTCCATACACACACCACCCTCTGCATGAAAAAGTTGCCCCTCAAGTCCCTTTTAAATCTTTCCCCTCTCACCTTAAACCTATGCCCCTCTAGTTTTGGACTCCCCCACTTTGGGGAAAAGACCTTATCTATTTACCCCCTATTCATGCCTTTTGTGATTTTATAAACCTCTATAAGGTCACCCCTCAGCCTCCACCGGTCCAGGAAAAATAGCCCCAGCCTACTTAGCCTCTCCCTATAGCTTCTTGGAGATAGTTATTGCCTGGTACTTGTGTGGTTTGTATGCCATTGGCTTATGATCCCAGCTGTTGCAATATTGGACCCATCAGATCCCAGAGTGAAGTCTGGTTGATAGACCATAAATCTTTACTTTTGCAGTTTGATGGTCAGTCAGCGAACAGATTCACAAAAGGATGCAATGTATTTTTAACAAAAGAATGTAAGTTTATTCCACAAAAGAAAGGGGAAACAAAAACAATTCTGAAAAATTTCGCATAAGTAGCAAAAAGAAAAATAACCATTTTTCCCCATCATTTCAAAACCAATGAAGTGTCATGCAATGTTGCAGGTTTTGCTTTAACAATAAAACAGAAGCTTATTAACAAAATAAATGAAAATTAAATAGAATAAACCAAACTATGTACTTATAATACAAAGTCAAAGTTTAATTACATTAATTTCACAACATTCCTTTGTAAACTGAAAAGAAACAAAACAGTTTTTGTGTTATATGCAAAACACCTCGCATAAAATACTTACGGCAGAGTTCCTGTGTCTAATACCTCAGTGGGTTTGAGTCACTAGGGTTTGCAACTTTTAGGCTAGAACTGCAGAGAATTTCTTTCTGGAGTTATTACACACTGAGCTTCAAGGTACTCAGCTTTAAGTAACCTCTTCAGGGTTTTATCCCAATGTTTCTGTTTGCAGTGTTAGTATCCCAACTAACACTAACTCTTCACTCTAAGGTAGCCCACTGCACCATAAATCCATTCCCTCTCAGGAACACTGATCTACACACCCACCCTGCTCTAAGGACTCCAAATCTCAGAGTACCACAGTAGCCAAAAGTCTTTCTCTCTTTACACTATGGGTGTTTCCCTTAAGCCTAAGAAAAGTTCAAAAAATTTCTAAATAAACCTTGAGGCTCCATTATTTGCCTTGCTGGGTCACAAAACAATTTCAGATAAACAAAAATCTGTCATTGGTGCAAAAAAAAATCATTTTAAAGCTGGGTCTCAAAGACTGTATAAACAGAAATCACCATGGTGACAAAAATACTTACAAGGTAATTGTTAATTTCAGATGCACAGAAAAACCAACAAGTTACTAAGACGAAAACAAGAAACCCAAACATACGTTTATATAAATAGATGTATCACACAGTTCACGTCACAAACTTGACTTACATAACAGTAAGGAAAGCTCAGGGCTTCACCTAACACTGCCCACTTGGACTGCGAAAACAGCTTAAGATGTAGAATAGAATTTTACAATACAGAAGGAGGCCATTTGGCCCATCATGTTTGTACTGGCTCCTGGAAGAGCTAACCAGCTTTCTTGAGATGTCCTATAGAACTAGCCTCCACCACCCTCCTAGCCAGTGCATTCCAAATCCTAACAACTTCTTTCCAGCTCTGATGACCTGGAGACTACCAAAACTAAATGGCCCTTCTTTTCTTCTGAACTGAACCTACTCCTGGTCTTTGTCCTCTTTTTATACCAAGTATAAAAGTTAAGCTTATGAAAACAGTTCAGCAATGATCTCAACAGGTCGTTTCTCCAGCTGTTTTGCTAAAGACGCACAAAAAGTAATATTCACGGAGTCCCATTAACCTCTACTTTATAAGCCAAGTTCCAAAGTAATAAGAATATATTATAAAATTTCATCATGCCAGCCAGCCCAACCTACACAAACAAAAACTAAAATTACTGGGAAAACTCAGCAGGTTCAGCAGCATCTGTGGAGAGAAAGCAGAGTTCATTTTGGTTCAGTGACCCTTCTTCAGAACCCAAGGGCCTAAAGTCCATGTTGCCCAGGTCTTGTCACATATGGTCATGGCCTGCTTCAGTATCTGAGGAGTCACGAATGGTGCTGAACAATGTGCAATCATTGATGAACATCCCCACTTCTGACCTTATGATGGAGGGAAGGTCATTGATGAAGCAGCTGAAGATGGTTGGGCCTAGGACACTGCCCTGAGGAACTGCTGCAGAGATGTCCTGGAGCTGATGTTTATTCATTTATTCCTTATTTTGTTGACCCGTCATACCAGTGCTGGTTCTAATGAGCTCCTTCTGTGCTGTGCAATTCTGTGATTATTAAACTTTACCAGAGTTCATTATCTGCCACACAAATGATTCACTCATTTTCTCTGTCTAATACGTCAGATCTTAAGACTGCAATACCTACACCTGTTTTTTAAATTTCAAAAATATACTTTATTCGTATAAAATCTTTGTATGCATACATAATCACTACAGCAGTTTGATTCTGTCCATAGTCTTTACATATGCAGAACAAACAAACCCAAGCCATTTCTCACTTGTACAAAACTATATTTATATATATTTGAGGCACTGGGAGGGTCCGATAACTGAACAGACCCTCATTGTACTTTGGCAGAAAGACTATACACAATGATCTCAGCTGCCCCAAGCTTTAGTCTGTCCCTCAGCACGTAGTCCTGGACCTTGGAATGTGCCGGTCTGCAACACTCATTCGAGGCCAACACTTTACACCGAAAGACCAACAAGTTTTGGGCAGACCAAAGAGCGCCTTTTACCAAGCTGATGGTCCTCCAGGCTCAGTGGACGTTTGTCTCGGTGTGTGTCCCGGGAAACAGCCCTTAGAGCACAATATCCACCAATTTTCAGATCACTACCAGGGGACCCTTGTAAAGGGACGGTGTCACATGACAGTTCATTCAGGAGTCCAAGTTGCCATGGTATCAGAAATGCCAATGCAAGACACAAGGCTCCTCTATGTCTGGGCTGGTAGGCCTGTCCTTTCTCTTGTAGCCTGTCCTGGGACACTTTCACGCTGGGTCCGGTTCCTCCGGCTCAGACCTGGATACGAGGGGCGTGTACTGGACGTAGCTGGCCTCTGATACCCAGAGTGTCTCGGAGGAATTCATCCTTTTCTTCAGGTGGTAAAGGCTGTAACATCCACTGTGTCCATCTCAGACTCTGTGGTTTCTGCGACACTGGACAGAGGGGGAGAACCCACTGGTTTCCAACAGCCTTTCGAGCTGATCTGAGGGGCTGGGTATGTTTTGCTCTTGCCCCATTTGTGAGTTTGCAGCTCTCATGTGGTCCACGAGCTTGTTCAGGACCACGTCACCTACCCAAACTTTGTACATTACAGGACATGACCTTGTGTTGACGATGCCTCCTACCCATGCGGGCCCATTTCCCGTGGTCTTGGCATCAAACTTCCTCCTCTGAAGAAAATTGTCTCTCTCGCTTAGAGGAGGCATTTGGCTGCCACTGGCATTCCTGCTGCCGTTTCACCCTCTCCCCCAAGGTCTGGGAAGATCATGTTTGACCTGGTGTGGAGTCTTCTCCCCATCGGCAACTCTGCTGGAGTTATCCCTGTAGTCACAAGAGGGGTGGTCCGAAAATCAACTAGGAACTGAGACAGTTTGGCATTGAGCTGTAGGCTGTTTCTTTAAGCCTGCCTTCAAAGTTTGGACGCTCTTTCTGCCAGACCATTGGACGATCAATGGTATGGAGCTGTCCTTGCATGCCGAATGCCATTCAACTTTAGGAAATATTCAAATTTCCTGCTGATAAACGATGGCCCGTTGTCTGGGACCAACATCTCCGGGAGCCTGTGTATTGCAAAAGATGCGCACAGTTTCTCTATCGTCATCCCCGTGTTTGACAAATGAACTCTTTGCACATCCAACCACTTGGAGTGGGCACCTACAGTGACTAAGAACATTCAGCCCATGAGAGGACCTGCATAGTCAACGTGTAACTGAGTCCAGGTTTACCCAGCCATTCCCAGAAATGTGGGGGAGCTGTTGGCGATAATTTTTGTACTCATTGGCACTCTGGGCCCCAGCAATGTGGCTATGTCTGCATCCAATCCTGGCCATCAGACATAACTTCTTGCCAACGATCTTCATTTTGAGCACCACTGGATGACCCAGCTGGAGTTCAGCCAGTATCTGGTAGTGACCTTTGCTCAGGACAATCACTCTTGCTCCCTGTAATAAAATGCCATCCACTACAGTGATTTAGTCTCTCCGGGTCCAAAAAGGTATCAGTTCTAGTTGTGATGGCCCTTTTGTTTCCCCCATTACCACCAGCTGTTTTAGTTTTTACCAGGACGGGATCATTTTGTGACCATATTCTGATATTGTCAGGTGTGGCTGGAAGCAATTCCAGAAAGTTTACAACCTCTTCCAGGAGAGGTACCAGCAGTGGTGTATCTTCCAATGGAAGGTAGTTCAAGGCATCTGCATTTGCTACTTGGCCTCCTGGATGATGTTCCAACTTGTAATTATATGCACTTAGAATGAGAGGCCAGGTCTTAGTGGGTCTGCTTTGCCACCTCAAGTCCTCATACCAGCAGCAACTACAACGGCTTGCTGGCCCAGATCCTGAAGAAAATATTAACCATCTGGGAGAGGTTTGGCTTTGTTTTGGGGGTTTTGCTGTGGGCTGACCTGGAGTCCCTCTGGTCAGGATATGTCCTGAGTGAAGCTATGCAATTGCCTTCTCTCAAGTGATGTTCCCGAAGCTCAGTCAGACTGGTGAGTGTGTCCACTTCCAGCAATACCCTGTAACTCAGATGCTCCACTTGCTGCATTTTCCAATGACAAAGCCAGTTGCCTGCTTGAAGTCCAGTTGGGCTTCAGCTTGTAGGCACTTTTACGTGGTTACATCTTACTCCCACTCTCCTCGCCACTGGAATAACCCCGCAGAAGCCAGTATCCAGTCACCAAGTCACGCCTCATTTACACACGTGTAGTACCTGACTCTGATCCAGCTTCCTCAGAGCCAGCTCTCAGTGTGAACAGAACTCCTGACAGTCCTGCTGTTATCTGGCAGCTGGGGCTCCCTGATTGAACCAGGTTAACATCTCCAATCAAGAAACTCATATTCTATGAGGTCCACTTGTTTGACCCTATTATAATCACTTCTCTGGAGAAAAGCACATTTACATACATGTTATAGCTATGGATATGACAGAAAAGGCTCCTTCATGGTATCCCACGGCTCACCAGAAACCTCTCCTGCTATTACAGCTTTATTTGCAGTTTCCTTTAGAAAAATTCCTAACTAATGAAATTAACATCAGTTACAGAACAAATAGGGTTAGCATTAACATCCTCTTGGCCCATGCATTTCTGTCAATAGTTCACCATGCTTTAGTTTAAATAGTGACTACAACGCCATCAAGGGGCTGTCTAACACGAATGGGGTCCTGAACTCAAGGCTTCACCGGAGCATTAGTCATGCTGATTAATTCATATCATTTGGACCTCATTCCAACAAAACTAGAACAGAAATGGAAAGAACTGCGGATGCTGTAAATCAGGAACAGAAACAGAAGTTGCTGGAAAAGCTCAGCAGGTCTGGCAGCATCTTCTGTTTTTGACATCAGAAAAGGGTTTGTAATTCTTGTATTTAAGATCCTGTACCTAGGTACCTTTGTAAGTGGCAACTTGTAAATTTTTCACTGTAAACATGTGAGTACATTGGCAATAAAGTTAATTCTCATTCTGATTCTTATTCGAATTCTCATTCTCATTCTCATTCTCATTGCTCAAGGCTACTCCTTTAAGCCCAGTCCTACATGTGTGTGGGGAGAAGGGGCTGTGTCTGGGGGATATACGCTGCTTATTCTGTCACGTTTTCACTGGCCGTTCAAGAGGGAGGCCCTGTGAAATGATACAGTCCGCAAACGTGATGTAAAATAAGACCTTCATCTCGGCTCTCTCAAATTTGTGTCTGGAATAGACCTTATTATTTATTTATCAAGGGTATCAAGGGATATGAGCCAAAGGCAGGGAGATGGAGTTAGGCCACATGTCAGCCATGAGCTTATTGATTGGCAGAGCAGGTTCGAAGGGCAGAGTGGCCTACTCCTGCTCCTGTGCAAATATTGAGGTAATTTGAAACACTGGCCAATCTCCCATTGACTGAGAGAAGGCAGTGTCACATTCTTTCCCTACCCTTTACACATCCCTGAGTCCAGCGATAGGGTTTAGTGCTTCTCCAGGACAATACTTAACTGAATGAATTCTCAATCACTGCTGACTGGAACATGTAACTGCATAGAGTCATACAGCATGGAAACAAGCCCTTCGGCCCAACTCATCCATGCTGATCAGCCTGAGAATGTCCCATAGGAACGAAAGGAACAAACCACTGGAAATGTTAAGCAGGTCAGGCAGCATGGGTAGGGAGACAGTCAAAGTTCATTAAGATATTGGAACAGGAGTAGGCCATTTGGTCTCTCTGACCTGTTCTGTCAAGTTTCAACACCCCTCAGAACTCATTTCTGTGATAAATACCGATGTGGGGAAAACCTGATTGCAGAAGAACAAAAATGATGAGTGGGTGAGTGGACAAGACTTGTTCTGATCTGGAGTTGGTATGACTCAGCAGCCCAGTGCTGTGGGCGCAGTGCCAATTCAAGATTGCTTCCAAGAAACTTAGTTCAACCTGAAAAGTCAGGCATGCACAAAGACCTGATGGTGCTGATCACATCTGCTCTTAAAAATGTTAATATTTAATGACACATAGCAATTTAAACAGAAATCCAAAGCATAGGTTTCAGTTCAGTAAGTGTGGAGAGAGCAGGGGACTGACAGTTTCGAATGTCCAGCTGGTCCTTTCTGGGAACACGTCGAACGATGTCACAGGACCTGACCGAGGCTTTCTGGCAATGAGCACATTCCAGCCAATGACAGCAGGCTTTGGGAACAGGTGGCTTGCCTTTTGAACATCATGCAACAAGTTTTATCTTCTTGCCTAAATGTGAAACCGGGCAAAAGGTACATTTGCTCCGTGTCAGTACCAGTGTTAAGCACTTAGTAACCAGCCCTCAGTAAATGTTTCTAAGCCCGATCTGCACGTGGATTCAGTTTGAGTTTGATGCCAGATTGACAAGGTTGCGGGGGGTGGGGTGGGTTGCAGTGGTGCATGGAAGTAATCCATTAAGAAAGTAGAGTGATCTACCCTTCTCAGTGATTTCATCTCAAAGTTAACTCTATTTGGCCCTCTTTGGATTAGGTGCTCTTTTGTTCCATTTTGCTGTTAGATGACCATGCAAACAATACCCTAAGGGTAAATATTTGCTCCCATTGCTGTTTGACTCAACCTCCATCAACAGCAAACCCTACAGTGCTTGTCATCCTTTTTATTACAGTGACTTCCCAATGGACACAAAGTGTTGGATACTGAGGGGAGACGTTATAGAGGTTTATAATATCATGAACAGCATGGATAGTGTGAATAGGTGAGTTCTTTAGGATAGGAAGTGGTGGAGGCTGGTACAATTACAACATTTAAAAGGCATCTGGATGTGTATATGAATGGGAAGGGTTTGGAGGGATATGGGCCAAAGGCTGGCAAATGGGACTAGATTAATTTAGGATATCTAGTCAGCATGGAAAGTCGGACGAAAGGGTGTGTTTCCAGGCTGGACGTTTCTATGACTCTATGAATCTATATTAGATATTCAGACAACATCCTAAGAACAAATATTTTCTCCCATTCCTGTTTTGACTCAAGCCTCCATCAACAACAAACCCTTCATCACTCATTATCCACTCTATTACGGTGACTTCCCAATGGACACAAATTCCTCACCTTTCCTGGATGCCTATTTTGCTCCAAGCTGCCTACTCCCATTTATCTTCCAAATTCTACCTGGGTTCCAGTTTTAGTACCTCCTGCATTACAAATAGGCCCATGGAACTGAGGTGGCCCCTTTCTCTTACGCCAAGCAGTCATTGCTAGCTGCAGCATGTGACTGAGAATCGAGACCTGTGTTCTACAGGCCAGAAACTCAGACAGGGTGCAGGAGGAGGTTGGTGGCCTGTGGTGAGAGGTTCCCCCGAGAGCTAGCAGATTCACACTAGTTATCCACAGTGCCGAGGACCTGTGGTCTTCTCTCACTAGTGATATGGGGCCACCAGCGCTAACTATCAGATACTATCAGGTCCCAGATGGAACTCAAAGTTGTCCTGCAGACAGTGCTCCCTCCTCCATACTAAACAGTTAGGAGCAGGTGGATGGAAAGTTTGATGGGCCTTGGTATGAAAGTAGCCATTTTTTTCCCCCACCCTGGTTAGTCCGATATGATAGGAGGACTTTCTGAAATGCCACAATCTTGACAATGAGGACAGCATCTGTGTTGATGCAAGCCTCTCAAAATTCATCTGGCTCATTAATGTCCTTTAGGGTAATCAATCTGCCAATTTTACCTGATCTGCGATTCCAGATCCAGAGCAATGTGGTTGACTCTTAACTGCCCTCTCAAATCTCGGAAATGGTTTAATAAGCCACATATAAGACCTATGGAGATGTGCAGAAAGTGTTGGTCTGCTCAGTGATACATCCCATGAAGGAATTTAAAAATATTCCCCATTCCATTCCCCACTTGTAGAAAACCCAGGCAGACACAGGGCAAATGTACAAACTTCACACAGACAGTCGCCCGAGGGTGGACTTGAACCCGGGTCCTCAGTGCTGTGAGGTAGCAGTGCTGGCATCTGTGGAGGAAGAACCAGACTTAACTTTTTGGGTCAATACCCTTTCATTGGAAAGAAGCAGTGTTAACCCGAAGTGCATTATGCAAATCCCATTTCACTCCTGTCTTTCTATCTAACATAAAGTGCAAGCTGCAGATGGCATCACCGTGGAATTTTTGCTTTCCATCAGCCCCCTCTTGCTTCACCGTAGCCTTCACCTTTTGCTTTCTGATGCCCAGGACTTGCCATTTTGCCAGTCAGTGCAGCGTCATCTAATGTGAATACTAATAACAGCAGCTATGACGAAGGAAACCTTTGACACTCACAACCACTAGTTCAGGTGTTTTACTGCATGCCCCTTAGAGGCGGGATCAACACATGGTGCGTCACTGGGCGTGTACGTACTGCAGTGAAAGTGAGGGGAGGGTCAATGCATGTGCCATCTGCCTGGATGTTGAGATTGCCACTGAGGGCTGTTACAGAGCACTCTGTTGCAGACTTCAATTAGACAGAATACAGGAAAAGGCTGGTGACCATGCAGAAGAATTGCTCTATGCATTGGTACACCTGCTAGTCAGCCATTTGTCATTTCCAAGGAATTTGAATGTATCTAGCTCCATAATGACACAGGACATGGCGCATGCAGTGTGCCTATCCAGTGCAGGACTGGTGGCCAATCATTGATAACATTTGGGACTGTTCCGAACGGAGTCACTGTGATTTCCTTGATGCAGTAATGCATGGTTAAATGTGAAATGCCGGCATTATTGTTGGATCCATAATGAAGAATCAGCTGGCATGGAAATTATAGGCAACTGTCTGTGTTGATGACCACTGGCAGCACCGGCTATGGCTATGGCTATGGCTATGGCTATGGCTATGGCTCGGAGGAGGTGTCACTGTGTAATAACTAACTCTTTGGTGAATTGCAACCTACTGAGACACCGCTCCTAGTTATGGTGGCATTTGAAGAGATGCTTTGAATAACCTTCTTGGATAAGGCCATCTTGTGAAAGTCACCCTACTTCTTCATTTGTCCATCGCTGCCACTCCGCTACCTCTGCTTCATCTCTGTACTGTGCTGCAACCCATAAAACCTGGTGATTTATAGCTTGCTATGTGTGGTGGTTGACTTATTTATCCTGACAGGCAGACAGGGAGGTTGAGAAGACATTTGGCACGTTTGCCTTCATTGCTCAGACCATTGAATGTAATACATTATGTTGAGGCTGTACAGGATGTTGGTGAGCCACTTTTGAAGTACTGTGTCCACAGTTCTTGTCACCCTGCTATAGGAAGGATACTATCAAATCGGACCGAGTACAGAAAAGACTTACCTGGATGTTGCCGGGACTGGAGAGTTTGAGTCATAAGGAGAGGGTGGATAAGGCTGGGGCCTCTTTCCTGGACTGTAGGAAGTTGAGGCGTGACCTTATAGAGGTTTATAAAAATCATGAAGGCCATAGATGAGGTGAATAGCAAAGGTCTTTTCCCTAGGGTGGGGGAGTTCAAAACCAGGGTGGGGGGGTGGTATATTCTTAAGGTGACAGGAGAAAGATTTAAAAGGGACCTGAAGGGCAATGTTTTCACACAGAGGTATGTGTGGAATGAGCTGCCAGAGGAAGTGCTAGATGCTGGTACAGTTACAACATTTAAAAGACATTTGGACAGGTACATGAATAGGAGAGGTTTCGAGGGATATGGGCCAAATGCGGGCAAATGGGACTAGTTTAGTTTGGGGAAAATGGTCAGCATGGATGAGTTGGCCCTAAGGGTCTGTTTCTGTTCTGTATGACTCTATAAGTGCCTTTTTGGAAATTTTCTAAGGGCTAGCATTTTGACCTTGAAAAAGGGCTTGAAAGCTAAGCAACTGAAGTGAACTGGCATATTAAACTAGGGATAGATCAATAGAGAAGCAGAGGCATTTAAACACATAATTCAGAATGCTCAGAATGAGTACATTATTAACATGAAGGGAGAGTTGAAGGTGAAGACCCACCATCCGTGATTAACTAAAGAAGGTAATGAGAGTAGCGATCTTAAGGAAAAAAAACACATAATTGCACAAAGGCGTGTGGCGGATCAAATGACTATCAGAATATAAAGGATGGCAGAGATTAACTGAAAGGTTAATATGTACAGATAACTGAAAGCACAAGAGCAAGCTAGCCAGAAACATATAAAGTGTAAAAATCTTTACAGGTATCTGAAATAGAGACAATAAGTAAAGTGATCATTGGTCCTTTAGAGGGTGAAAATGGGATGTTAATGGGAAATAAGAAATGGTGGATTTAATGGATGAATATTTTGTTTTTGTCTTCATTATAGAGGATAAACTAATTCTTATTAATATTTGTAAATCAGGAGGTTGAAGGAAGAAACAAGTTTGGAGAAATTATGATCAAATAGTTACAAAGCAAACATCAAGCTGTCGATTGATAGTCTGTAGGTTCTGACAGCTTTTACCCCAGGGTCTTGAAAAAGGTGGCTAATCTGGTGTGAATTTTCTAAAATTCATTAGTTTTAGAAAGATTCCATTAGACTGGAAAATAGTAAATCTACCCCTTTATTCACAAAGGGAGAGAGGCAAAAAACAGGAAACAATAGGCCAGTTAATTCAACATCTGTCATGGGAAGGGTTAGAATCAATCATATAATGGGACACTTGAAAAAATACAAGATCATCAGGAAACATCAGCATGGTTTTGTGAAAAGGATATCATATTTAAACAATTTATTAGAATTCTTTGAGGGAGTAGCATGCTGTGGAAAAAGGGGTGCCTGTAGATGAACCATACTTGGATTTTCAGAAGGCATTTGATAAGGCTGTATACAAAAGGTTGATGCGCAGAGTGGGAGCTCACGATACAGGAAGTAACATACAAGCACGGCTTGAAGACTGGCCAGCTCTCAGAAAACAGAGAGTACATAAATATGTTTTCTTCAGATTGGCAGGATGTGACAGGTGGAGCCTTGCAGGTATCTGTGCTTCAACCTTGTGCAGTTTATATCAATTTCTTAGATGAGGAATCAAAGACATGGTGGCTAAATTTGCAGGAAGGGCAGCGTTTTGTGACATTGAGATAAGAAGACAACAGTAGCAAGGTGTTAGTGAGGTGGGAAACAATGGTAGAATTCCAAGGTACAGAGGAGTGTCTGTGTTCTCAGGCATGTGTCACAAAAATGTTGATATGAAAGAACAGCAAGTAATCAAAACGCTAATGAGATATACGGAAGGATGTTGATGAGGCCTCTTTTGGAGCACTGTGTCCAGTTCTGTAACCCTGCTAATGGAAGGATATTATTAAGCTGGAGAGGGTTCAGAAGACATTTACCAGGATGTTGCCAGGAATAGAGGGTTTGAGTTATAAGGAGAAGCTGGATAGGTTGGGACACTTTTTCACCGGAGCGTAGGAGGATGAGGGGTGATCTTACAGAAGTTTATAAAATCATGATGGGCATAAATATGGTGAATGTCATGTGTCTTTTCCCCTATGGTGGTGGATTTCAAGACTGGGGGCATAGTTTTGAGGTGGGAAGGGAAAGATTTAAAAAAGACATGAGGGCAATTTTTTTCCACAGAGGGTGGTTCAAGTGTGGAATGGATGTGGGTACAATCACAATCCAAAAGATATTTGGACAAGTACATGAATAAGAAATGTTTGGAGAGATTGGGGAGGCAATGGCCTAGTGGTATTACTGCTGGACTGTTGATCCAGAGACTCAGATAATGTTCTGGGGACCTGGTTCAAATCCCGCCACAGCAGATGGTGGAATTCGAATTCAATAAATATCTGGAACTAAGAGTCTAATAATAACCATGAATCCACTGTCGATTGTCTGGGGTGGCATGGTGGCTCTGTGGTTAGCACTGCTGCCTCACAGCGCCAGGGACCTGGGTTTGATTCCACCCTCAGGAACAGTCTGTGTGAAGTTTGTACATTCTCCCCGTGTCTGCGTGGGTTTCCTCTGGGTGCTCCGGTTTCCTCCCACAGTCCAAAGATATGCAGGCTAGGTGGATTGGCCACGCTAAATTGCCCGTGGTGCTCAGGGATGTGTAGATTAGGTGGGATTACAGGGGAATGGGACTGGGTGGCATGGTCCAAGGGTCGGTGTGGTCTTGTTGGGCCAAAGGGCTTGTTTCCACACTGTAGGGATTCTATTCTATGAGATATGGGCTGAGTGCAGGCAGAGGGAATAGTTTAATTTGGGAAACCTGGTTGGCATGGACTGGATGGGCCGAAGAGTTTGTTTCTGTGCCATATGACTCTATGACTCTATAAGCTTTGGATGTGGTTCAGAGGAGGTTTGCTAAGATTAAAACCTAGAACACGTGGGCTCTCAGATGAAGAAATGTTGGAGGTGCTGGGTATCTTTCCACTGAAGTTCAGAGGAATGGGCGGGATAATGTGACTGAAGTTTGTAATATCCTAAATAGTCTTTACAAGATGAATATGAAAAGGATGAGTCCAAAATAATGGGGTGCACAGTTTTAAAAGTAAGGGTGGCCTTTTTTGAACTGACAGGAAGTGAATTCTTTTTTTCCCTCTGATTGTTGTACACTTTTGGAACTCTCTGCCTCACAAGGCAGTCACTGTCAGGTCAATGAATAGTCTTAAGGCAAAGGTAGAGAGATTCCTGTTAGGCAGGGCGTCCAAATGTTAATATGGGGTAGCTGGGAATATGGAATTCAAAACACAAATAGATCAGCAAATAGATTTTATGGGATGCTGGCTTACACCAGCTCCTATTTCAAATATTCACATCTTTAGGAATTGCCATGGGGCAGACAAATTGGGATTAACCATCCAGGACAAAGCAGCCCGCTTGATTGGCACCATGTTCACAAGCATGCACTCTCTCCAACACCAACGCCTAGTAGCAGCAGCGTGTACTATCTGGGCAGCATGGTGGCACAGTGGTTAGCACTGCTGCCTCACAGCGCCAGGGACCCAGGTTTAATTCCAACCTCGGGCAACTGTGTGGAGTTTGCACATTCTCCCCGTGTCTGCATTGGTTGCCTTCTACAGTCCAAAAATGTGCAGGTTAGGTGGATTAGCCATGGGAAATTGTCCCATAGTGTGCAAGCCAGGTGGGTTAACTATGGGGTAAATATGAGGTAATGGGGATAGGGCGCAACATGCTGCAGAGGGGTGGTGCAGACTCAATGGGCTAAATGGCTTCTATCTGCTTTGTAGGGATTTTATAATTCACTTGAAAAAATAATTCTATGATACAAGATGCACTGCAGAAATTCAAAGGTCCTTAACACCTTCCAAACCCATGATGACTTCCACCTAGAAGGACAAGGGCAGCAGATATATGGGAACACCACCACTTGGAAGTTCCCCTCCAAGCCACTCACCACCCTGACTTGGAAATATATCACTATTCCTTCACTGACGCGGGGTCAATATCATTGAATTCCCTCCCTAAGGGTAGTACCTACAGCACTTGGACTGCAGCAATTCAAGCAGGCAGCTCACCACCACTTTCTCAAGGGCAACTAGGGATGGGCAATAAATGCTGGTCAGGTAGCAAAGGACATGTTCCTCAAGTGAATAAAAAAAAGCGATGTCCTTCAATAACAAGGCACCAGTTATTAGCAAAAAACCTTTTCATAACTTTCACAGAACACACTGAGTTAAAACATAACAAGTACTCAAGCAGACTTGAGTGTTCCCACAGCAAACAGACAGCCACTGAGGCTGGACATATTTTCTTTTGTACTTTCGTAATAAATTTGTGTCGTATATTGTGCTTAATTTTGCATTCTGCAATTTTACTGTTGCTTTCTAAGTCACTGAAATACATCACTGGAGGCCATTCACATAATTCTGCAAACTTGTACCTACATTCACAGCATGTTATCACCTTCTTCAGGTAAGTTTAGGGTCCCAACATTATTCTGTGCGGGTTAGTACTGCACACGTACACACACACCCACATACGCACGCATGAACTGACATTTGTACGCAATGCACGCACGTGCGTTCATTCACACTGGCATAGACATCTATCTAGATATTCATGGACACACAAGCATATGTGTGCATAGATGTAAATGCGAAGGTACATCTGCACAAGATGCTCATACGCACAAACATTTCAACAAATGGGCTTCAGAGTTCCGAACAAATACACCAAGGGAGCAGAGTGGATTAACAAGCCTAGATAGATTAAAAGTCTACTCCTGCCTTCGATGGTTGCTGTTACAACATTAGGATTTTATACATATGTACACTACAATGTGAAAGTTGCTGAAACCCTTCTGATCTATGAGATTTTAATAGCAATGAACTTGAAACTGGATCAGCTCTGCTGGTTTAACCAGCCTGGTCTATGCTCCTAATGAACAAGTTTTAAATAGGAGGTTAATTGGACTGGGTTCCAGTCATTGTTTGAATCTTTGCTCATCAGACAGAACTAAAAACTAAGGAATTAAGTTTTTGCATTGCGGCAGGTACAGTGCATTAATACCCCTTCCATTTCAATTCTGATGTAGTCCCCTCTCCCTCTTCTTCTCCCTACGTCTCCCTCCCCTTTCGGTGGTCTGTATTGCGGTTAACAAGCTTTGCATGAAAATCAATCCATTGGAAAACATGGGTTATTTACCGTTTATGCTTAATAAATGAAAAAAGGTGCCGGTGATTTGGAGATGGAAAACATAGTCAGAGCACTATGGATATATATTGAAGAAAATCAAGCCTTTCTGCAAAAGCCCAATATCCAACTGTTATATGTGGCAGGTTTCTGCATAGCCAACCCCTACTGTACAGAAAGAGGCCATTCAGCCCATCAAGTATATACCAACCTTTTGAAGAGTTTCTCACCCAGATCCAGCTGCCTACCCTATCCCCATAACCCATGACTAATCCACCTAGCCTACACATCCTTAGACACTACAGACAATTTAGCATGGCCAATCGACCTAACCCGCACATCCTCAGACTGCGAGAGGAAACCAGAGCACCCGGAGGAAACCCACACAGATGCAGCGAGAATATGCAAACTCCACACGGACAGTCGCCCGAATGGAACCTGGGTTCCTGGCGCTGTGAGGTAGCTGTGCTAACCACTGAGCCACCATGCCCACCAACTCATATATTTGGGCTCTGAATTTTCATCACAGTTTCTGCTCAGTTCCCTAAGCAGCTTTCTTCACTTCACTGATTGGTACTTGACTAACCCCTGTGAATTAAAACAATGACAGCTCACTGCGTTCCATTGAGTGACACCATAACCATGATCCTGATCAGACTGGGGATCTACATGGGGTCCTTTTCCTACCGGATTCCTGAAAAACGATCAGAAAACAGCACTGCTCTCACTGAAAACAACTTACAACCAGATAATCCAAAAGCCATCGTGTCACAAATGTATTCGAATAGAAACTATAGCCAATCATTTCCTTCCTATTTTTAGAGATTTGGCAGAGGGTTTTGAACTGGCTATAAGCTGAGCGCGCACTAAATGTTTGAAGTGGGAGAAACTGGGGCACCAGTCATTCCTTGCTTGCTGTTGATCCTGCAGAATGTACACTCACTTTTACCAACTTGCTTGCTGGACGGATTTAAGCCAGGCTGTTAAATCCGTGTATTTTGAAAGAGGGCAGCAAAGATTTGCCCCAGTGCTGTTCAGCATGGCATCATCCTAACTAAGCAGAGCAGAAAATGTCAATGCTACCCACAAAAGGAAGCGATCATCGTCATAAGCCTTCGCCTTATAATCACTGGCAATTAGTAAATAAACCAAATTTCTTTCAAGGAACCACGTTCAGATGCTCCCTTGAAGATATCAAACCTTTTTGGAACAGATTCCCCTGAAAACGCCAATTGGTCTTCTGGTAGTGAGGCGAGATAAGCTTTCCTGTCTCACGTTTGGAGGAGTCGAGACTGTCCAATAGTTTTACGAGTTGCAAAAAGACAGCTGCAATTTCCCCTTTGCTGCACATCCCCCCTCCTTTATCCCAGTAACTAACATCAAGTTGCAGTCACATTGTAATGAGATCATACCAGCTCCTTCAGCATGCTGTGTTCGCTTTCCGATCTTCAGTCGCCTGGCACCGTGTGACAGCAAGAATTCGAATAGTTTGGGCTTTAATATTTAAACTGCTTTTGCAAGTACCGAGTGCCCTGGTGCAGTCCATCTTGAGGCTAATATGTTACCAATGTAAAGGCCAGACATGTAATACATTATCTCCATACTCAGCCATCCTTCATTAAGACCGAAAGGCTGCTGCTTTCAAAGTGTGAACAGGAACCAGAAAGGGGATAACAAGGTGTAGAGCTGGATGAACACAGCAGGCCAAGCAGCATCAGAGGAGCAGGAAAGCTGACGTTTCGGGTCTGGACCCTTCTTCAGAAAAGGGGTCTGAAGAAGGGTCCCAACCCGACGGGTCAGCTTTCCTGCTCCTCTAATGCTGCTTGGCCTGCTGTGTTCTTCCAGCTCCACACCTTATTATCTCAGATTCTCCAGCATCGGCAGTTCCTACTTTCTCAGAAAGGGGACCTGGGTTTGGGTAGACAGTAAGTCCAGCTGGTGTCTGGCCATCCAAAGTTGCAAAGCACTGACTGATCAGCGTGGGACAGGTTGGCTAAGGAAGGGGACTGGATGGTAAACTGGGCTCCATGAGTGTCCTGCCTGAATACCAGTGGGAATTAGAGTGGAGTAGCGAGCAGATTGTCAGGTAGCAAGCAGCGAGCCCTGAAGGAATGATCCACCCAGCTAAGGGTTTGGGAACACCTGGCCTCTGGAAAAGTGAGGGGAACCCTGGGGTAGGGGCAGGAGTATTTAGCCATTATCTCTTTTTGTCTATCCTTCCTAATGAATAAACAATGACAACTCAGACAGCTCCTGCTGGAGCACTCTAACAAAAAGCATCAAAACATTAACAGACACATACTAAAGGATAATGGAAACTCATCAAACTTAAATTTTCGTGTGCGAAGATGCGCCTTTTCTTTTGTCTTTACTGTGTTTAGGGCCCGTAATGATCAGTGGGAGTGGATCGACCTGGGGTAAGTCTAAACAGATGAGGCACTTGTCACAATAAACAAGATAGTTTATTGCACGTTAGTAATAAATCCAATTAACAAATATAGTAGGAATTGCAGATGCTGGAGAATCTGAGATAACAAGGTGTAGAGCTGGATGAACACAGCAGGCCAAGCAGC
>JAHRHZ010000099.1:4405842-4418479 GCA_024137785.1 Ginglymostoma cirratum
TGGGACAGTGGACAGTGTGGGGACAGTGGACAGTGTGGGACAGTGGAGAGTGTGGGACAGTTGACAGTGTGGGACAGTGGAGCGTGTGGGGACAATGGACAGTGTGGGACAGTGGGGGGTGCGAGACTGTGGGGAATGTGGGACAGTGGACAGTGTGCCATAGTGGACAGTGTGAGACAGTTGGGAGTGTGAGACAGTGGAGAGTGTGGGACAGTGGACAGTGTGGGACAGTGGAGAGTGTGAGACAGTGGACAGTGTGAGACAGTTGGGAGTGTGAGACAGTGGAGAGTGTGGGACAGTGGGTTCAATCTGAACTCCTGGACTTCGAAAGGATATAAAGCTGTCAAGGTCATTTCAATTTCAATGTCCCCATAGTGACCATGCGACTATCATTGATAGTCAATGAGCACCCGACTGATTGGGAAAGATTTAAAATGGACCTACGGGGCAACTTTTTCATGCAGATAGCGGTGCATGTGTGGAGCGAGCTGCCAGAGGAAGTGCTGGAGTCTGGTACAATTGCAATATTTAAAAAGCATCTGGATGGGGACATGAATCGGAAGGGTTTAGAGGGATATGGGCCAAATGTTGGCAAATGGGACTAGATTAATTTCAGATATCTGGTTGGCGTTGACATGTTGGACCGAAGGGTTTTTTTCCGTGCTGCACATCTCTATGACTCTATGGTTCTCTGGATTCCAGTGAAATCCATTTTCCAGAGCAATAACAAAGAGAGCACTGAAACTGAAAGCTCCATTTACTCTCACAGGCTGATCAAAGATCCCTTAACATTTATCTTAAAGAGAAAGGAAGTTATCCTCAAATGTCTCGGCTAACATTTATCCCTTATTTAACATAATTAAAATTAGATCATCTGGTCACTATCTGTTGCTGTTTGTAGGAACTCGCTGTGTACAAATTGGCTGCCATATTTCTGCCATTACACCAGTGACTGCAATTCACCAGATTTTCATCCACTGTGTATCATGTCGAGTGTTCCTTGCAAATGGTGATAAATAAGTAAAAACCGAGAGAACTGCAGACGCTGTAGAATGGAAACAGAAACAGAAACAGAAATTGCTGGACAAGCTGGTAGCATTCGGGGAAGAGAAATCAGAGTTGTTTCAGGTCTGGTGATCCTTCCTCAGAAGTAGAATAAATCAGTAGATGCCTTTCCCTTTGATGCTGATGCAGTGAGCAGAGAAAATACTTCAGTTGTTGCAGATTCCACTAAAACCCAGTTTCTTAGAGAAAGATTCATGGGAACTTCTTAGAATCCCTACAGTATGCAAACAGACCCTTTGGCCCAACCAGTCCACTCTGACCCTCGGACATCCTGACCAGACCCATCCCCCTATAACCCACCTAATCTGCACATTCCTGGACACTACGGGGCAATCTGGCATGGCCAATCCACCACAACCTGAACATCTTTGGACTGGGGGAGGAAACGCACACAGACACAGGGAGAACACAGCCTGAAGCTGGAATTGAACCCAGGTCCCTGGTGCTTTGAGACAGCAGTGCTAAACACTGAGTTGCTGTGCCACCCCTGAAGTGAAGGAGCCCTTTGCCTCTGGGTGGTTTGCGAACCACCAACCTTCTGGTTAGCAGCCAAACACACTAACCTCTTGAGCCACAGAGACCAAACTTGACAAACTTCCCAAGGGTTTCTGTCAACCATGTGAATCCTGAAACGGTGGGCATTGACCAATCCAAGTCCAAATCGATTCGAATCGGAAGTGGACATTTCTCATCAATCTACAACAGGTATCAATTCAGCTGCATCCACTGCACAGTCAGTGGGGGGGGTGAAGTTTTTGTAGTTAATCCATTGTTCCACATCTTTGGTCCACAGGAGTTGTTTCTGTTCCGTCGTGTCATTGTGTTTTGTAAACCTTTGCAGAAATTTGTGTTTTCGGCTTGTGCCAATCCGTCCATGTCTGTGAGGAAAAAGTGATATAGGCCTGAATTTTGTGGGGTTTTTTTGGTGAAGTGGAGGATCTATTTAATTCGGAGGAATTCTACCGCAAAGCCTGGCGAGGTCTCTTATCACACCCATCTCAGTATCTACCTCCCCAGCCCCTGTGGTGTCTCTGATTCGATTTTACCAGCTATCGATCCTACCACTCAGAGGATATCCACAAAAAGACTGGCATCCCCTGTGCCCACACCTTCTTTAAAAGCCCATTGCCAATCACTGTCAGTCCGGATGTGCCCTGGCACAGTTCCTGACATGTGCCACAGAATTGGCAAACAGGAGGAGATGCTTTGTGGGCAGGAAGCTGGCGATGCAAACATGGAGTACCCCCTTTCCTCAGGCCCAGTACTGGTGGCTGTGACACCAGCCCGTAGCATTCTGGTCTTAGATTACCATCCATGGGACCGCACAGCGATGTAGGAGTGGCCAATGACCTTCTCCACTCCACTAGTGTCGATGCCACCACATTCTCTCCGCTACCTCACCCTCACTCTCTGTGACTGTACCCACCTCCCATCGAGGCTCATGCTCCACCACTCTCTCACTTATGCCTACAACCTCTTCCCTCACACACTCTCACACACCTCAACCCCCGACACCGTTGACCCTGTTGCCCTCTGTGCTGCCTACTCACTTGCTCGGGACACCTCCGCACCCTGTACCAACAGTAATAGCTGTGCCACCCACTTTCATTTCTCTCATTTCAGCGAGAAAGCAGCCGCACTGGGGCAGAATGCAGGTCAAGCTGCCCTTCTTGCCCCTGATGTAGACAGCATTCTGACATTGACAGCTCTGAGTGGCTGACTGACTGTGTCCAAGCCTCTGGACTGGTGTTGCTTGATGTTCTTCACTTGCTGTGCTGGGGCTCCCTGAGCAAGGGCTATCTCCCTTGACCTGACTTAAGGCTTGCTGACAACCATGACAAACCTCCTGGCCTTGTCTGCAGTTAATGGCAAATCAATACAGAAGTAAAATTGGCCTGGGATCTTTGGCTGACGGGGCCATGTAAGGCAGGGATTAGGATCCGAGCGAGGGAGACTGTGAGAGTGAGTGAAGAGCCCAGAGAACCCGCTGGTCCAGCCCATGAGCTGGGTGTGTCTCTGAGTCCCTAAGCACACAATGTCCTTACTGCAGCATTACAATGAGAGTTAATGGTGCGGTGTGGATGTGCAGAAGTGTCCTGTTTGTGGATCGGGATGTGCCAAGAGGGCTTGTAGAGGTTGGCACATAGTGGATGCCAAGATCCATGGAAGTGGTGTGCCCATGGTAAGTTTTTGATGAAGGGTCTAGGCCCGAAACATCAAGCTTTCCTGCTCCTATGATGCTGCTTGGCCTGCTGTGTTCATCCAGCCCCACACCTTGTTATCGCGGATTCTCCAGCATCTGCAGTACCTTTTATCTCTGCCCATGGTAAGCGCCCATGCAGCAGCCTGCTGAAGGAGATCCACTGGATCTGAAACTCACTCTACCTTGTCCCCCTCCACAGACCCTGCCAGACCTGCTGCATTTCTCCAGCAATCTCTGTTTCTCTTTCATATTTCCAACATCCGCAGTTCTTTGTTTCTTGCTTGTTTTTGCCCAACATGGAACTCCTTCGGTGCGAACGACGAGCTTAAATCTCTGGGTATCCATTCTGGTCTTCATATCGAGGGTTCTCAACCTGTTCAGTGTGTTCGGTAAGGTAGCAAGGTGAATATTAATGAGGCATTTAACAAGTAGTAATCCCTCATTGGTCATGTGCGGCTGCCTACTAAGAAATTTTCCCTGTTGCTAGACAAATGCCCAAAAGGTGCAACAAGGTGCCTCCAACGTGGAGATGGGAATCGCTGGAGTTCTCACTCAATTCTATCGCTCATCTTCTGTTGGCCTCATTGCTCCAGTCCCTGTAAGATTCTGCTGAAAGTTTTGATTTCGGATTCTAGTTTAGGTGTTACAGATTATGTTGTTTTAAGAATAGGTGTTGCTCGTCACGAACGCCAGACTGATCTGTTCATTCAGGAAGCACGGTCAGGACTTTTTTAACAGAATCCGTTTAGCAGTGAAACAGGGTGGAAATGGATGTTTTGATAATTGAATCAACAACTGCTCACAAGTGGAGAGTCTGATGTTGATTGCCAGCAGTTTGCTGCTGCTACAGTTACAATACCCTGTCAATCTGCCTGTGACCTGAGACATTAGGTTGTTCTCTGTTATTCCCCAATGGGTACCATGGGTGGAATCTTATTGGAGACTCAATGATGTTGGCCATGGGGAAGATCACACAAGAAGCCTGGCGATGCTTATCTCAACATCAGGAACAACTTGCTACATTTTTTTAGCAAGGTGACATCTACCTTGCCTGTAATTGTCTTTTTCCATCGCACAGTCACAGAGTCACAGAGATGTACCACATGGAAACAGAGCCTTTGGTCCACTTGACCATGCCAAACAGAAATCCTAAATGAATCTAGTCCCATTATCCAGCACTTGGCCCATATCCCTCTAAACACTCCCTATTCATATACCCATCCAGATGCCTTTTAAATGTTGTAATTGTACCAGCCTCCACCATGTCCTCTGGCAGCTCATTCCATACGTGTACCACCCTCTGTGTGAAAAAGTTGCCCCTTAGATACTTTTGAAATCTTTCCCCTCTCACCTTAAACTCACTCTAGTTTTGGATTCCCCTACCCTGGGAAAAAGACCTTGGCTATTTACCCTATCCATGCCCCTCATGATTTTATAAATCGCTATAAGGTCATTCCTCAGCCTCCGACACTCCTGGGAAAATAGCCCCAGCCTATTCAGCCTCTCCCTACAGCTCCGACCCTCCAACCCCAGCAACATCCTCGTAAATCTTTTCTGAACCTTTTCAAGTTTCACAATATCCTTCCTATAGCAGGGAGACCAGGGTTAAGTGCCTCTGAGGTCTGTGCACAGAAGCAGCTCCTGGAGCTGGAAGTCCAAGTGCCTGTCAGTGCAGATGGCTTGTGACTGCCCTGTTTAGAGGGGACGTTGGCTGTTTAATGTGCTGGCACACAGACAGGCTGTTTGCCAGTGTGGATCCATCCAGGCGGGGGCAGGAGGTGACTTCCTGTTGTACAGGGCGCAGAAGCTAACCTCGACAGCATGTGCCAGCTGCCCACGTGGCAAACACACCGCACCTTCAGTCAACCACATGGCCACACACATCGGAATGTGGTCCAGTCAAGGGTGTAGGGTCTGTCACTCAGGGCATCCAGGTACCATCAGCCACGGGCACAGTACATACACAGTCCAGGGGGGCTTGACCACAGTCAGTCACCCGCTTGGGCCAGTTTCTATCACAGTCTGGGGATACATCCAACTGCCGTCCAGGGAGTAGGCAACAGTCAGTCCTGTTAGGCCAACAACAGCCCTCAGGGCAACTGCGTCTTTTCAGTTGGGGAGCGGCAATGGCAGTGCTCAAGGATCTGCTCAGTCCTGCCTGGGTGTTGCTATCAAAGCCAGACAGAGGTCTGGGGCGACCACAGTCCCGGGGACCCACACATTGACTGTTGAGAAGGTTGCAAATTGGGGCTCTGGAGAGAACTGTGAGATTCACGTCTGCTGGATGCGAGGACATTCAAGGCATGGATACATGCAATTGCACACTGCAACTAGATCTCATTTGTGATCTTTATTTTTCTTATTTATTCAGGGGATGAGGGTGTCACTGGCACGGCCAGCATTTATTGCCCATCCCTAATTGCCCGGAGGCTGGCTAACAGCCAACCACATTGCTGTGGGTCTGGAGTCACATGTAGGCCAGACCAGGTAAGGATGGCAGTTTCCTTCCCTAAAGGACATTAGTGAACCACATGGGGTGTTCCAACAACTGACAATGGATTCGTGGTCATCATTTAGACTCTTATTCCCAGATTTTTATTGAATTCAAATTTCACCACCTGACATGGTGGGATTCAAACCCATGTCCCCAGGGTCTCTGGATTAGCTGTCCAACAATAATACCATTAGGCTGCTGCCTCTCCATCATTTCGTTCCCCATTTGCAATTTGTGCACAGTGAAAATGCGTCGGGCTCGAATCTTTGTTTAAGGTGATTATCTTGGTTGTTGTAAATTGAACATTGCTGAACCAATGACACTGAAGTTAGTGGCAGTGATTTAAAAAGAGGTGACTCGACAGCCAAAGGTAACACATTACTAGCGCAACTTCCTAAGGTGCTGTGAGAGGTGGAGACCATCACTTTATTATTTGCCAGGCAATGATCTGTACTGATTGAAATAAATAGTTGAATGGTGGATTTGTGTCTGGGATGGGAGGGGAACACTCCCTTTTGTATGGAAATGCTGCTGCATGAGGCTGAAACTGAATGCAAGGTGGGGACACGGCCCTCAGTATGAGGCCACTGTGAGTCTCACTGTATTGTGGAGTATGTACAGCCCTCGTCTACAGGCATCCATTGACTGTTCTCAGAGCGAAGGATCTGTGTTTCTCTTTATGCTCCCAGAAAAAAAGACCCATCCGGTTCACTAATGTTCTTTAGGGAAGGAAACAGCCAGCTTTACCTGGTCTGGGCCTACATGTGACTCCAGACCCACAGCAATGTGGTTGACATTTAACTGCCCTCTGGGCAATTAGGGATGGGCAATAAATGCTGCCTATCCAGTGACTCATCCTGTGAATGAATAAAGAATAAGTAATTTCCATCAGCGATCTGGCACACAGGCACTGGTCAGATCTCAGTCAATGTGATTGACCCCAATCAGAGAAGGACTGGGGCTGACAACCAGTCCAGGGGCAGCAGCAGGTCACCATAAGTAGCACTGGATGGGAGGTATTAGTGAAACTGTGTTAACCACCAAGTTACAGTGTGAGTGTGTGTGTGTGAGTGTGTGTGTGTGTGTGTGTGTGTGTGAGAGAGAGAGTGTGTGTGTGTGTGTGTGTGTGTGTTATTCAGTCTGTGTTAATCCCCCCGTAATGGGAGTTGGTGGTCGGTCTGTGTTAATCTGCTACACTGGCCCTTCTATGACAACCCTCGGTGGTAACACACACACAGACTCGGAGGTGATCTCACATCAAATAGTTTTATTACTCATTCGGATGTAATAAACAGCAGGCTGGTAGTATTTCTTCCACATTCTTAGTAGCACCGATGGTAACAAGAATGAGCAGCCTGACCCTGGACAGGAGCAGACAGGAGTAAAGCAGGATGTTTTTCACAGGGTTTTGGTTGTTTTCATGCTCACTGAGTTGTTATCCTGAGCTGTAAGTTGCAATGTGGGTGTAACAAGGCCCACGCGATAAAACCTCACGTCACTGTTGAACAAAGGAGGAAATGTGGGACCAGATAACACGCTTTCAGTTGTCAAGAAAATTCATTATTAAGAAAGTGATAATAGCAGACTTGGAAAATTATGACACGATTAAGCAGAATCAACCAGATTTTATGGATGGGACTTTATATTTTACAAATGCATTCGGGTTTTGTGAGGACATAACCAGCAGGGTCGAGAAATGGGAAACACTGGATGTAGGTTTTTAGATATTCAAAGCTGATCTGATAAAGTGCTGTGCAGAGAGCCATTGCTATAAAACACGGGTTTGTGGAGATGAAAGTGATAAATTAGTGTGGATGGCGTGTTAGACGTAGAACAGAAGACAGTGGATGGGAATAAAAGGCTCATTTACAGCCTGTCAGATTGTTATAACTGGGAAAGTCTCAGCGATTTGCTATCTGTAAATTAGACTTCGATAAGGGGACTGTGCCTCAGACAGAGAAAGAGAGAGACAGAGATAGTCATTACTCCACTGAAAAAGGCCATTCAGTCCATCAAGTCCATACCAGCTCTCTGCAGAATAAACCAGTCAGTCCTCCTCCCATGACCTATCCCTGCATCCCTGCATGTTTACTTCCCTCAAGTGCCCATCCAATTTGCTTTTGAAATTATTGAAGTTTATTCCTGGTAGAAAGTGAGGTGGCGGGGCGGGTATGACGGGGGCACAAAGGACTAGATCTTCCTGTGGGCTGTAGGATCCTGATGCTGGTGAGCGCCATTGCTGGTGAAGCAAACTTCTGGAAGGTCACCTCTGTAGTCTCAGATGGTCAGGCCAGCTCCCAGTGGTGCCAACCCAATCTGAGGGCTGGCATCTTTGAAGCCCTGCCAGGATAGGTGCATTGTTGTGGCATGTCAGAAACCACAGGGCACCTCAATGTGGTGCTACTAATGGTAATAAGCCATTATCAGAGCTGATGCCAGGAGGCCCCGCGGTGCAGAGTGGAAGCACTGGAATCGTTTGGGCTGTGGGTGTGGTTATTCCTGCCCAGACCCTACCATTGGGTCATGCAGCCTCCCATCTCTATTGACCTGGCATCCTTAGCATATGGTGGGGATCACCCTGCTATTGGCAAAGAGGCTGCAAACTTGTTCCTGATTGAGGCCTCAATGACACCTCCATACAGGAGGCGGATATCTCAGCCCACACCAGCAAAACTCCCTGGGAGCAAGGTTACATCTTGAGAGCTGTCCCGATGCAGCTCCCCCTCATTCTCCCAGACACCCTGTATCCAGTCCACCATCACGGGAAGGGAGAATTGAGCCCAAGCCTTTGCCCAATGTGAAGGGATGGTTTAACTGGAAAGACGATGGCGGATGGAGTACAGTTGGGGAAATGTGAGTTTGGACAAGTTGAGAAAGGGTTTGTTTTTCTAAATGATGAGGAACTGTCAAATGTCGTTGCTGAGAGGGATTTGGATGTCCCTGTTCACAAAATACAAACACACAAGGCAAGCAATCGGGAAGAAAAATTGTACAACTGGGCTTTATTGCAAAGGGGTGGGAGTATAAAAGTGAGGAAGACATTGGTGAAGCCATGTCTAGAGTCCCGTACACTGCTTTGGTTTCTATACCTAAAGAAGGGTTTATTTGTGTTAAACAGGGTGCAATGAAGATTTGCTACATTGACTTCATTAATAAACAGGCTGTGCTATGAGAGCCATTGAGTAGAATACATCTATATTCTTTAGAAGAACGAAAAGTAATCTCACTGAAACATTTCAAACTATAAGATGACTTGCAAAATAAACACTGCGAGGTTATTTCCCCGGCTGGTGATTCCAGAAGAGGTAGGCATCATCTCAGTTTAAGGAGTTAGTAGTTTTGGACTGAGGTGAGGTACATATCTCAGGTGTTTGCGATTTTCGGAGATTCTCAGATGTAGACGCTCAGTTACCGAGTATGTCCAAGGCTGAGATTTACAAGATTTTTTGGACTGTAACAAAATTCAGGGACTGATGAAAAAAGGAGGAGCTCTGGTTGAGGATTAGTCACGATCTCTTTTAATGGTGGATCTGTTTGAAGGAACCGTGTGGCTTCATCCTGCTCCTGCTTCCATGTTCCTGTATCAGAGGGGAGATGTGGCATTGTCACTGGACCAGTATTCCAAAAATCCAGGCTAATGCCCTCAGGTCATGGGTTTAATCCCATCACGGCAGCTCAGAAGATTTAAATTCAATGTGTTAATACAGATTGGGACCTGAAAATAGTCCTCTGCAACGGTGACTATGAAACTCTGAAATGGCCAAGAACTTCACTCAATTCAGGAACAATTAGAGATGGGTGACAAATGTTGGCCTTACCTGTGGCAGCCTATAACCTCTGGATCACTAGTGCAGTAATATCTGCTGTTCTAGATGGTGTCAGTCTCCATGTATCTTACAGGTAACAGCCACCTGGATGAATGATGAGTATTTCATTGCATTTCTGACTCAGGCCTTATAGATGATGGAGGGATCAGAATTGCAACCATTCACTACAGACATTTTTTTCGTTTCATTCGCGGGATGTTGGCATCACCGACTGGCTCAGAATTTATTGCCTGTCCCTTCTTAGCCCTGAGAAGGTAGGGGTGAGCTGCCTTCTTGAACCTCTGCAGCCCATGCGCTGTGAGTAGACCCACAATGCCATTAGGGAGGGAATTCCAGGATTTTGCCCAAGCGACGCTGAAGGAACAGCCATATATTTCCAAGTCAGGATGGTGATTAGCTTGGAGGGGAACTTGCGGAGGGGAGCATGTTCTCGTGTATCTGCTGCCCTTGTCCTTCTAGATGGAAGGGGTCATGGGATTGGAAGGTGCTGTCTGAGGATCTTTGGTGAATTTCTGCAGTGAATCTTGTACCTAGTACACCCTGCTGCTACTGAGTGTCGGTGATGAAGGGAGTGGATGCTTGTGGATGTGGTGCCAATCAAGGGCAGCTTTGTCCTGGATGGTGTCAAGTTTCTTAAATGTTGCTGGAGCCGCACTTATCCGGGCAAGTGGGGAATATTCCATCACACTCTTGACTTGTGCCTTGTAGATGGTGGACAGGCTTTGGGGAGTCAGGAGGTGACTTCCTTCTGTAACCATCATGCTGATGTGGCTGGTCCCCACTTGTGTTTCTGACCATTAGTTGTGGCTAAGATGTTGATGTTGGGATATATCAGTGATAGCAGCAACCTTGAATTTTTGCATGTTTACAATACTCATTGCTATTGGTATGAATGTCAATTTCCTTAAGTCCAATTTGGGAATGTGGGCATCACTGGCAAGGCCAACATTTTTTGCTCATTCCTAAACGTACTGAGAACATGGTGGTGAGCCACCTTTTTGAACCGTCAATGGGTCCTATTAGTAATGGAGCTACAGGGCTTTGACTCAGTGACCACGAAGGGAGAGCAATGTAGTGTGTAACTTGCAGGTGGTCATTATCTGCTGTCCTTCTACATTATGGAGGTTGCAGATTTGGAAAGTGAGGAAAAGAAATGACCTCGACAGTCTGTCAGATCAGTACACGACAAGTTAAAACTCTCTTCTGAGCTTGTCGGAACGTATTGCATGAGTGGGCCTAAAGCAAATGTATACTTATAGGTATAGCAATGGCAGTGATATGAATGAGCTTGTTCACTTGTATTTAAAGGAACAGGGAGAATTTGGATGACATAACTATGCAGGAAGATGATTGAGAGTTGAGTATGTTTTCTTTGGCTTGGTGGTATTATTCTGATGTCCCTTCTGTGTATTTTTGATTTGTTCGTGACATTGGGGTAAGTCCCTGCATTCATGCGTCCACCATCCACAAATTTGCTCGCCACACAATACTTAATGTGTACCTTTTCACCCACTGTGAATCCAGCTTTCACTCATCTGTAGTCTTCAAGAAGGAAAAATAAGAGAGAAAGGATTTGCTTCCAAGGGAACAGGTGCTCATTGCTTTACTTACTGAGCGGTCTGCCATGTTAGCAGATTATGAATACCAACTGATTGTCACTTTCTCCGTGAGTACTTCCCTGCAAATGGCAGGATTTTACTGGGCCGGTGGAGTTCAAAGGTAAAATTGGTCAAAGGAATGTAATTGAAACTCTGTAAGGCACAGGAATTGTGTACTGTGATGTCTCAGGAAAGACCTGACCCTACAACGTTATAATGTCCAACACAATTGTACGTACAGTAGGGTTTAAAGCAATAAGAGAAAGGCGAACATGGAAGGAGTCTAGCACTACTGAAGAGGGCTCAGTGCATTGCATCCTGAAGCTATTGCACATTGTCAGTCTAACCCTAGATGTTGTAAACTTCCTTTGAAGAAGGTTTGTCAATTGTCATTTAACAATCCCATCTCTGATCTAATGACGGAGGGAAGGCTATGAAACAAAGGGTTGGCACAGAGGCACCTGGAAACTCTTGGAACGCAACATAATCTGCCTCGAGACTTCCAAAATCCAAGTTAGTCAATATGTCTTTGAAAGCAGAGTGTTGCAATGGCAGTGGTTTAAACGACATGAGCTGTATCTACCTGATTTGTATTCAATTTAGAAAGGAATTGAAGGGGGGCTCTGAAGAGGGAGACATTTGTCTGTACGTGACCCTCCTAGAGTTGAGGAGGAGATCTGGCAGTAACAACCAGTCACAATACACAGGGTAAAAGGACAGCAAAGGATCAGTGTTGCCATGGTAATAGACCTCAATGTTGACACTACTGTCATGCATTTCTTGCACGCCCAATGAGAGTTTTCATAAAACTCGGCTTTAATTTTTAAAAAAAACCTGTGGTAACTGTAATTTAAACCACCCTTAAATATTGGCACATGAGCAAATTTCCTGCAGTTGGTCAAAGAGTTAACTCCTCAGCCTTAGCTACCAGTCAACAGCAGAATGCTTAGTCCAACGATGTTAAATGTAAGAGGGACTCTTCCCATGCTGATAACTGGACAATTAGTACACAATCCAATGAAGAATATATCGGCCCCAGTTCAATAACCTCTCTGCTAGGACCTTTCCCCACAGGTCAGAACGCAGTTGACATGATGATCTCGACCGTATTTTGTGGGATTGTCCCATTCGGCGCAACTTGGAGCGGTGTGTTTTTCCAGAGTTTCCTGTTCTTGAACTCCTCACTGATTTCCAGTGGGGTCTTGCCTCCTGTTTCCAGCAGAATGAAGTAGCCCATGATGGTAAGCAGTAAGCAGACTCCACAGAATACCAGGAAGCACAGGTAGCCCAGACCTTCCTGCAACAGAACCACAGGCAGTGAGGGGAGGGAGAACAGTACAGGAGGGTTAGTGAGTGAGACCGAGGGAGGGTCAGCAATGGAGGCTGAGGGAGGGTCAGCGAGGGAGGCTGAGGGAGGGTCAGTGAGTGAGGCTGAGGGAGGGTCGGTGAG
>JAHRHZ010000099.1:4425180-4440735 GCA_024137785.1 Ginglymostoma cirratum
CTGGGCCTGCTGCGTTCATCCAGCTCTACACCTTGTTATCTCAGACTCTTATAGGGGCCTGATCGACATGGGGGTAGGGTGTTACTTGTGGGAGAAATGTGTAATTTATTCCTATCTCGATACTGGGGGCAAGTTACTGCATCTACTACACATTTGCTGAGTGGTCTGGCGAATTGCTTTCTATTAAGGAGAATCGTGGCTTGTTAATTGTCTTATTGTGGGCACAGATCGCGTGTCCCCCCTTACCAAACACACCGAACAAGCTAAACATAGAGAATTTTCGACATGGATGTCAGGGCGGGTCCTGGGCAACTTCAACTCACAGCTTGCTCCAAAGGACACCAAGCACAAATATTTCAGGACACACTCCATGGACACTGGCCACACTCACCCCATGTCTGTGGATATTAGACATCAATATCATGGCCGTAGGAACAGTACCTATAAGTCACTTCTGCACTTCAGTGCTGCACCTCAGGCTGTCCCGGTAACTCTGATTGTAAATCTGCATTAAGGATACTGTCTACTCAGGGACACACACCCAGCTCGTGGACTGGACTGAGCTGTATCTCCAGGCTTTTCACCCACTGTCATAGTGCTCCCGCACTCTAGGCCTACTTGGATGCTTACAGCATCCCTGTCTTGAATTGCTGTGTCCTTTTGTGCTATGCCCCCTTAGCTAGGGATACCAGGCTGATATTACTGCTGAGCTTACATGCTGTTTAGTGCAGACAAAACCAGGAAGCTTGCTACAGTTGTCAACAGGCCTCAGTCAAGTCATGGGAGTTAGCCCTCACTCAGGGAGTCCTGGCAGTGTAAGTGAAGGGCAGCCCAGTCCAGGGGCTTGGACACAGTTAGTCAGCTACTCAGGGCAGTCAGTATCAGGATGCTGTCTGCGTGAGGGGTAAGGAGCTGAATGTTGGGTAGTCCTGACTTTCTCTCCAGTCAGGAGTGAAACAGTTTGCAATTGGAGGAGCAGCCAGTAATTAGGGAAGCCAGTCCTGGAATTGAGGGAATTGGTGGACCATCTTTTCCTAGTTTCCTGTCTTTGCAAAAGGTCAAGTGCCCTTCCATGTCTCTGTAATGGCTATCCAGTCACGTGTCTCTGTTTCTATGTGAGCTGCCAATTTGTCTGTTTGTTACAAATGCTGCACACATTTTGACAGAGAACCTTTAGTTCTGACCTCTTGCTACTTTTGCAAGCTCTGCCCTTATCAGCTCTCGGACTTTAACATTTGTACGTTGTACCTTTCCTTCCACCCTCTGAATATCATTACCCTTACTGCTAATGGGTTCACTTGCCTTGTCTCGTTGTCCCTCCCCTTGTAACATTTTCCATCATGTGGATTCTTACACCAACTACTTAGTTTTAAACCCTCTCTACTACACTTCATCATGCAAATCATAAGAACAGTGATTCCCAGCATATTTAGGTTATGTCTGTCCAATCAGTACAGCTACCTTTTTCCACAGTACTAACGCCAGTGTCCCCATGAATCGACATTCATTTCTCACACACCAGTCTTTAACCAGCCATTCATATCTCTAACCTTATTTACCCTGTGCCAGTTTATTTGCTTGTGGCCTCAGGTAATAATCTAGAGATTACTACCCTTGAGGTTCTGCTTTTTCAATGATCTCCTAGAATGTCTTCATTTATTATTGGTACCTACATGGACCATGATATTTGGATCTGTCTCCTCCCACAGCACGTTCTCCTCCTCCCGAGCAGGTGCCCCAAAGTCATGTTTTGCAACAAAGCCTTCTGGAGTCTTGCACTCAGCTACAAAAAACTATGGCTGTTGCCCCCTCTATATCATTGCATTTCTATTTACATCCCTTCATTTGAAGGCATCCCTGTGCAAGATAGAGCCATAGAATCATAGAACACCTACAGTGTGGAAGCAGGCCATTCATCCCATTAAGTCCACACTGACTCTCCGAAGAGCATCCACACAGACCAACCTCCCCTACCCTCTCCATGTACCCCTGCATTTCCCATAGCTAACCCACCTAGCCTGCACAAACTTGGCCACTATGGGCGATTTAGCGTGGCCAATCCACCTAACCTGTACATCTTTGGACTGGGTCACAGTCAGTTTACTCAGCCTTCCCATAGCTGCTGCTACCATCCACACAAGCTCGAAGAATCCCCAGTTTGTTGGGCAAAAAGCTTGGGGCTTCCTCACTTCTGTCATCTCTATCCCCGAAACCGCCTCAGTTGTAGTCACACTGTCCCCTATCCCTGACCAAATCAAAAGATCCTAGCCTAAGGACTGCCTTCTGGAGTAGAGCATCTTGGTAACGTCCCCCTTCCTTCATACATCGCAGTATCTGCAGCACGGTCTCTAACTCATTGAATCTGAACCATACCTCTTTGAACCAGAGACACTTACTACCGATGCTATTGCGATGGATCTCACAGCTGCCTACAATCTCCAAGTACTGAATAAAAATCGAAAGAACTGTGGATGCTCTAAATCAGGAACAAAAGTAAATGTTGCTGGAAAAGCTCAGCAGGTCTGGCAGCATCTGAGAAGGAAAAATCAGAGTTAACGTTTTGGGTCCTGTGACCCTTCGTCAGAACTGATGGTGGCTGGGAAAATGTCAGTTTATATGCAGAGAAAAGGGGAGGGGATGGGGCAGGGAGTAAATGATAGGACAGAACCTAAAGAGAGAGAAGAGCAGTTGGACAGACAAAGGAGTTGCTAACAAACAGGCTGGTAGGGTGAGAAGGAGATAACAAGGTGTAGAGCTGGATGAACATAGCAGGCTAAGCAGCATCATAGGAGCAGGAAAGCTTGACGTTTCGGGCCTAGACCCTTCATCAGAAATGGGGGAGGGGAAGAGGGTTCTGAAATAAATAGGGAGAGAGGGGGAGGTGGATTTCATCTCAGATGTACTTGTTCTTCAAGGACCACAACCTCCCCCACAGCAGTGGTCGAGAACGCCCTCGACCGTGTCTCCCGCATTTTCCGCAATTCATCCCTCACACCCCATCCCCGCAATAACAACCAAAAAAGAATCCGCCTCGTCCTCATGTACCACTCCACCAACTTCCAGATCCAACGCATCATCCTCCGACACTTCCGCCATCTGCAATCCGACCCTACCACCTAAGACATTTTTCCCTCCCCACCCTTGTCTGCTTTCCGGAGGGACCACTCTCCCCATGACTCCCTTGCGTGCTCCACACTCCCCTCCAGCACCATCACACCCGGCACTTTTCCCTACAACCGCAGGAAGTGCTACACCTGCCCCCACACCTCCTCCCTCATCCCCATCCCAGGCCCCAAGAAGACTTTCCACATCAAGCAGATGTTCACCTGCACATCTGCTAATGTGGTATACTGCATCCGCTGTACCTGTTGTGGCCTCCTCTACATCAGGGAAACCAAGTGGAGACTTGGGGACCGCTTTGCGGAACACCTGCGCTCAGTTCTCAATAAACAACTGCACCTCCCAGTCGCGACCCATTTCAACTCCCCCTCCCATTCCTCAGATGACATGTCCATCCTGGGCCTCATGCAGTGCCACAACGATGGCACCCGAAGGCTGCAGGAACAGCAACTCATATTCAGCCTGGGAACCCTGCAGCCCAATGGTATCAATGTGGATTTCACAAGCTTCAAAATCTCTCCTCCCGCTGACCGCATCCCAAAACCAGCCCAGCTCGCGCCCGCCTCCCTAACCTGTTCTTCCTCTCACCTATCCCCTCCTCCTACCTCAAGCCCCACCCCCATCTCCTACCTACTAACCTCATCCCGCCCCCTTGACCTGTCCGTCCTCCCTGGACTGACCTATCTCCTCCCTAACTCCCCACCTACACTCACCTTTACTGGCTCCATCCCCGCCTCTTTGACTTGTCTGCCTCCTCTCCACCTATCCTCTCCTCTATCCATCCTCTATCCACCTCCCCCTCTCTCCCTATTTATTTCAGAACCCTCTTCCCCTCCCCCATTTCTGATGAAGGGTCTAGGCCCAAAACGTCAAGCTTTCCTGCTCCTATGATGCTGTTGTGCTCATCCAGCTCCACACCTTGTTATCTGGGAGGGTGAGAAGTTCTGAGGAAGGCTCACCGGACCCGAAACATTAACTCTTTTTGCTCCTTCACAGATGCTGCCAGACCTGCTGAACTTTTCCAGCAACTTTATTTTTGTTCCTGATTTACAGCATCCGCAGTTCTTTTGGTTTCTGTTTGGGAGGGTGAACAGTTGTTAATGGGGCCTGTTAGTGACTAATAACAGGGGGTGTGTAATGGCAGGCTATGTGGTAACAAGGCCTTGTGTGTGGGGTGGGGGCTGGGACATGGGAGAGTTTAGGCCCTAAAATTATTGAAATTGATATTGAGACGGGAGGGCTGCAGGGTCCCCAAGCGGAAAATGAGATGTCGTTCCTCCAGCCTGGGGACCCTGCAGCCCTCTGGACTCAATATTGATTTTAGTCACTAATAGTCGCCATTAACAACTATTCACCCTCCCAGCCTGATCGTTATCAACTCTTTGTCTGTCCAACTGTTCTCTCTTTCAGGGTCTATCCTATCTTTTACTCCCTACCCGTCCCCCTCCCCATTTTTGTGCACATAAACTGACGTTTTCCCAGCCACCGTCAGTTCTGAGGAAGGGTCACCAGACCCGAAACGTTAACTCTGTTTTCTCCTTCGCAGATGCTGCCAGACCTGCTGAGCTTTTCCAGCAACTTTGTTTTTATCCCCAAATACTGGTTGTTGCACCGTTCCTGCCATCCTTACTGTGTCCTATTGGACTCAGAATATTAACTCTGTTTTTCTCTCTACGGATGCTGCCAGACGTGTTGGGCATTTAACCTTTGTCGGTTTTGATTTCAGATCATCAGCATTCGCAGTATTTTGCTGGTGCAGGGAGGTAATTTATAAAAATACAGACCAGGTTTTGAATCAGCGTCTTCTTGGAGAGCAGACTACAACCAGAAAGTAGCCCTTTGTGCAGCTAGAGCTGTTAGAGTTCTACCAATCCTCTCGTTTTTACGATGCCAAATGAAAACTGAAGACGAAATGTCCTCGACACTGCAAATAATTATCAGAATCTGTGAAACACTGTGTACTCGGAATGGTAAAGCCGTATTGGGTTCAGTCCAGCACGCCAAGAATTACGATGAATACTATTGATACAGCACAGAGTCATGGCAATGGAGGCCACTGGTTAATTTGCTATGGAGGAGACAAAAATGACAACTGAATGGCATCAAGATCCTACCATCACCACCTCGGAGCAACAGAACATTAAGGATATTGACTGCTTTCCCTGCCCAGGAAGTAAAATCTACATGGGAGATCCAAATCCACACAAGAATCGACAAAATGACATTTATCTTCCAGCTGTGTGAGCATCCAACACCATTCGCTCAGGCATGAATCTGTAAGTCCATATATCTGCTGTCATACCAACTGCAATCTCTGCCAGTGAGACATAGAAGAGAACAGCGAAGGTCTGAGGTAAAGTGGATGCCTTTCTCCATCATTCCCTTTGCAAGATCCCGGGCATTGTTGGAGTCACCAACGAGGTAGTGTTGCAGAGGACAGATCAGAGGTGCCTAGCAACAGAGAGACTGGTGGGGCACATACTTCCCCACCAACACGTGCGCCCTGGCAGAGTGGCAGTAGAGTGGATGCCACCTATCAAAGAGAGAAGATGGAGCTGGCCAAACCAGGTGAAGAACACTTAGTGGAGATGTTCAGTTGCCTGGCTGGTGCAACAGAATGGGGCTGGAAAATTCCCTTCGCCTGGCATGGGGCCAGGGGAACTAAGAAACATAAGAACATAAGAGCTTAAGAATTAAGAGCAGGAGTAGCCCATCTGGCCCCTCGAGCCTGCCCCGCCATTTAATAAGATCCTGGCTGATCTTTTTGAGACTCAGCTCCACTTACCCGCCCACTCACCATAACCCTTAATTCCTTTACTGTTCAAAAATTTATCTAGCCTTGCCTGAAAAACATTCAGTGAGGTAGCTTCAACCGCTTCACTGGGCAGGGAATTCCACAGATTCACAACCCTTTGGGTGAAGAAGTTCCTCCTGACCTCAGTCCTACATCTGCTTCCCTTTATTTTGAGGCTATGCCCCATAGTCCTAGTTTCACCTGCTAGCAGAAACAACCTCCCTGCCTCCACCTTCATAATCTTATATGTTTCTATAAGATCTCCCCTCATTCTTCTGAATTCCAATGAATATAATCCCAGTCTACTCAGTCTCTCCTCATAATCCAACCCTCTCAACTCTGGAATCAACCGAGTGAATCTCCTCTGCACACCCTCCAGTGCTAGTATATCTCTTCTCAAGTAAGGAGACTAAAACTGCACACAGTACTCCAGGTGCAGCCTCACCAGGACCCTTATACAGCTGCAGCATAGCCTCCCTGTTTTTAAACTCCATCCCTCTAGCAATGACAGATAAAATTCCATTTGATTTTTTAACTACCGGCTGCACCTGCAATCCCACCTTCAGCGATTCATGCACAAGGCTACCCAAGTCCCTCTGCACAGCAGCGTGCTGCAATTTTTTACCATTTAAAACATAGTCCATTTTGCTGTTATTCCTACCAAAATGGATGACCTCACACTTATCAACATTGTACTCCATCTGCCAGACCTTTGCCCACTCACTTACACTATCTATATCCCTCTGCAGACTTTCAGTGTCTTCTGCACACTTTGCTCTATCACTCATCTTAGTGTGATCTGCAAATTTTGACACACCACACTTAGTCCCCATCTCCAAATCATCTATGTAAATTGTAAACAATTGCGGTCCCAACACTGATCCCAGAGGCACACCACTAGCCACTGGCCACCAACCAGAAAAACACACCAATTTACCCCTAATCTTTGCTTTCTACTGGTCAACCAATCCTCTATCCATGCCAATACATTACCTGTAACACCGTGAAACTTTATCTTATATAGAAGCCTTTGGTGTGGCACCTTGTCAAATGCCTTCTGGAAATCCAGATACACCACATCCACAGGTTCCCCATTGACCACCATGCAAGTAATGTCCCCAAAGAATTCCACCAAATTAGTTAAACATGACCTACCCTTCATGAACCCATGCTGGGTGTTTCCAATGGGACAATTTATATCCAGATGTCTTGCTATTTCTTCCTTAATGATAGATTCAAGCATTTTCCCCACTACCGTAGTTAAGCTAACTGGCCTATAGTTACCGCTTTTTGTCTACTTCCTGTTTTAAACAGTGACGTCACATTGGCTGTTTTCCAATCTGCGGGAACCACTCCAGAGTCCAGTGAATTTTGGTAAATAACTACTAGTGCATTTGCTATTTCCCCCATCACCTCTTTTAGTACCCTGGGATGCATTTCATCAGGGCCAGGAGACTTGTCTACCTTTAGCCCCATTAGCTTGCCCAACACTGCCTCCTTAGTGATAATGATAGTTTCTAGGTCCTCGCCTGCTATAACCTTCTTGCCATCAGTTTTCGGCATGTTATTTGTGTCTTGCACTGTGAAGACCGACACAAAATAACTGTTTAATGTCTTGGCTATTTCCTCATTCCCAGTAGTTAAGTTGGCCTTCTCATCCCCTAAAAGACCAATGTTTACCTTCGCCACTCTTTTACGATTTAGGTATTTATAGAAACTTTTGCTGCCTGTTTTTATATTCTGAGCTAGTTTACTCTCACAATCTATCTTACTTTTCTTTATAACTTTTTTTGTGGCTTTCTGTTGGCCTTTAAAGATTTCCCAGTCTACTAGTTTCCCACTACTCATTGCTTTATTGTATGTGTTTTTTTTCAATCTGATACTTTCCTTTATTTCCATAGACATTCATGGCTGGCTCTCTCTTTTCCTACAGTTCTTCCTTATCACTGGAATATACTTCTGCTGAGCTCCAAGTAAACGGCCATGAGAAAAGTGAAACCAAATTCAATCAAAGACTACCGGAAAGTAGAATTAGTTTATTGATAAAGTTGAAAAAATACAGCTTACAAAGAGTTGCACTGAGTGTCTGGGAAAGATATAGTTCACAGTAAGTGAGCCAGTGACAGTCCACTTAACAAAACACACCCAAAGAACTGTGGATGCTGAAAGTCAGAAACAAAATCAGAAATTGCTGGACAAACTCAGCAAGGAGTCCATTTAAATTGACTTCCAAGTTTCAGGCATATTAATTCCACAACAGCCCAGATGTCCCCACTCAAACCCTATCATGAAGAGAACTTAAACTGTCAAAACCTGTATGAATATCAGTTCTGACTCAATTACTACCTCTCCTGATGCTTCTCCAAAGTATAGGGGAAGCAGTTCAATGGCCCTAGTCCTCAGGATTAGGTGAAGCAATTCCTATTGTTTCCCAAGTCCTTCAGCTTTCCCAGTGTTTCCTTCACATTCTTTCACTACTGCACAGGAATTGCAGAGTGACCGGCTCACAAATTATGAAATGTCTGACTCATCAGTTAAAAGCAACAGCTTACAGCAACCGAGGGGAGAAAACAACTAGCTTTCTTTAGTTTCAGGTATTTTACCGGAAAGAGACACACATCACCTCTCCTTCTAGCTTCTGCCTGTATTGTTCACACCCACAAGCTGTTCAGCTACTCAGGAACCAATCAGAGAGTTGTCGCTAGGCAGATGACCTTTGTTATCCCTGATTGGTTTGAGCCATTGTGACCAACGGGCTATATGTTACTGGCCGAATCTCACCTCGTACACATGCCCCAGTGCGTTGGTGTATCCTCTTATATCTTGGCCGACAGCTTGCAAAGCAACAGGAAAACAATAACCCACTATGAGTCTCAGTAACTTACTTGACAAATGTGCAGCAATTCCTACCTCAGTCCTTTGTAAAACAATCCTTATGTCGATTCAGTCCACAATCAAACAAAACAAAATAAAACGATATGGTCTTTTCATTCCCCATAACCCTTGATTCCCTCATTAATTAAAAATCTATCTCAGCTTGAATATACTGAATGCCCTACGTGATGAAGAAGTCTACAGATTCCCTTCTCTCTGAGAGAAGAAATTCCTCCTCATCTCTGTCTTAAATGGGTGACATCCTTATTCTGAGATTATGCCCTCTTTTCCTAGACTGTCCCTCTAGGGGAAACAACCTCTCCGCATCTACCCTGTTAAGCCCCCTCAGAATCTTGTGTGTTTCAGTAAGGTCACCTGTCATTCTTCTAAACTCCAATGAGTACAGGCTCAACTTCGCCTCATAAGACAGTCCCTCCATACCTGGGAATCAGCCTAGTGAACCTCCTCTGGACTATTTCCAAAGCCAGTAATCTTTTTCTCGAGACTGTTCCCAGTATTGCAGCTGAGGTCTAAGTTGTGCCGTCTATATTTTCAGCAAGACATTTCTATTTTATACTCCCCCATCTTGTGAAAATATTTGAATACTAAACATTATTCCCCTGGACTGAAGACTACCCTACAGTGTGGAAACAGGCCATTCGGCCCAACGAGTTCACACTGCCCCTCCGAAGAGTACCCCACCCAAACCCAATAGTCCTGCATTTCCCTTGTCTAACCCAACTAATCCACACATCCCTGAACACTACGGGCAATTTAGCATGGCCAATCCACCTAGCCTGCACACCTTTGGACTGTGGGAGGAAACTGGAGCACCCGGAGGAAACCCACACAGACACGGGGAGTATGTGCAAACCCCACACAGACTGTCACCTGAGAGTGGAATCGAACACGGGTCCCTGGCACATAGAGGAAGCAGTGCTAATGACTGATCCACCATGCTGTCCCATTCACATGCTGTCTGAATGGTAAGCCTACTGATAGGCCCTAACTGTATCAGAGGTAGAATTGACCTATGGGCGTAGGCCCCTTGTGTTTATTCTGCCATTCAATTCATTTATGGTGATTTTGCCTTAGCTGTCATCTGGCATTGATTCCCCCATTCCACACAAAACTTTTGACCTGAGTTTTGGAAGCTTCGATTGAATCAGCAATCAGAGCACTGTGGAAGAGAAGGTTCCAGACTTCCATAATCATCGAGAAATCCTACTTCCTCTCCATCACCAGCAAAGTCTTCACCACAATTCTTCGGAACCACAAGGTCTGGCTGCAGGGTATTCTGCCTTAGGAGCTGCGTGGTTTCAGAAAAGCTCGAGGAAGCAACGATATTGAGTTTGTAGCTCGGCAGCTCTGGGAGAAACGCAAAGGACGGGCTGGGGAACTCTGCAGCTTGTTGGATCACTGTTGATACAGTCAGCCATGAGGGACTTTGGCAGAGAAATTCACCACAGCAATACGACAGTCCCATGGTAGTTTTTTGACCCATTCCCAGTCACTAATGGAGTAGTAGAGGGCTTTGTGCTCGCATCAATAGCCTCCAGCATGTTGCCCTTCAATATCTTTCATGATGTTTCTTCAGGCGGTTTCATCCACACATACAGGGAGAGACACGAGCAGCCGTCCCCCTACCACATCCTTATTCCTTTATGTCGCACGCAATGGCCCACATTGCACATGAGCTACAGCAAGTCATGTGACTGTCTGGCTGCCTCCATGGACAGGCTGGTGGTTGCCATGGAGAGCTGGGCCCAGCTCCCTCAGATACATGTCTCAGGTGGGGATGGGTGGAGAACTGGCATATATACTGGGTGCACCTTCCTCACCAGAGGAGCAGTTTGGTGCCCAGGAAGCTTCCAGCCAGAGGAAGCACCACACACAGTCCCCTTAGAAGTCTCCTGTCAAGACACTCCTGAGGTAGCCAGACCCTCCACCTCCTTCCCGCCCGCCATCCTTTCAGCTCTTTAGAGGCTCATGCTGAGGAAGGTTGACTAACATCTGTTCAAAAGACCCTCAGCATGTCTAGCCTGTCCAAACATAAGGCCCCTCTGGGGTCCCCAGACCAAACCTCCAGGGCCAATGGTCTAAGGAGGGGAGCAGGCTCCCTCCACCATAACAGTGGAACCAGGGAATGCACTCAGACATAGAGCTGGGGGAGGGGTAAGGAGAACATCTATCGAAGGCACTTTGGTAGCAGGGTATACACTGCACTGGCTGGTATTTTGCACATTTATAGATGTCATTGCTTGCACCTTACTCCTGGTGGTTTGTCTGTCTGTGTTGCTGTAAATATTATTGTTCGAGCATGAGTCATCACTTCCATCTCCCACAGATGGAGGGCTGTGGGGAAAGCCTCCCGCAGCATCTGGAAGCAAGACGAACTAGACCAACACCTTTGGCCCTCGGCCTACAACATCATTCTTTCGCAGCCCCTGTGCCCAAAGTTGCTGAAGTGAATGAGTTGGCCAGTGACATCTGGGACAGGGGAATGCAGCACAAACAAGGGGGCAATGCATTCAGGGATTCAGGATCCATGGGTCTGCTGTGGTGTCCTTTCCCTTTCAAAGCCCTAACATCTTTTAGGTGCTGCAGGAGGGGGTGGCGATGGCCTAGTGGTATTATCACTAGACTGTTAATCCAGTGACCCAGTTAATGTTCTGGGGACCCAGGTTTGAATCCTGCCATGGCAGATGGTGGAATTTGAATTCAATAAATATCTGGAATTAAAAGTCTAATGACGACTGTGAATCCACTTTCCATTTGCCATTGTCCATTGTCGGAAAAATCTATCCGGTTCACTAATGTCCTTTAGGGAAGGAAACTGTCATCCTTACCTGGTCTGGCCTATATGTGACTCCAGACCCACAACAATGCAGTTGACTCTTAACTGCCCTCTAGGCAATTAGGGATGGGCAATAAACGCTGCCTAGCCAGGCACGCCCTCATCCCATGAATGAATAAAGAAAAAAAGTAGGATTGGCCAAGCTAAATTACCCATAGTGCCCAGGGATGTGCAAGCCAGTTGGGTTAGACATGGCAAATGCAGGTTGCAAGGATAGAGTCAATGAGTGCGATGCTCTTCGGAGGGTCAGTGAAGACTTGATGGGCCAAATGGCCTCCATCTTCACTGTAGTGGGTTCTATATTTCAATGAGGAACGTGACAGTGAGAGCTCTGCCTGTCACTGTCTTCTGCCTCAGCCTGACCATCTCAGTAAGACCAACTATTGGAATGCCCTCTGCTCTGCCCAACATGTAAAGCCCATAAGCTTGGCACCTCGCCAGCCAACTTGTCTGCATGTGCCCAGCTTCCCCACCAACCCCTGGATGATGAAGTGACCAAGTGTGGTCACAGACTGTACACCCCACCTCTTGAAGTCAGGGTGCCCCTAACCATTGATAACCAACCCCTCCTACATCACCCCTTTCCATCCATGCTTTCCAATATCCCTCCCACCCCAGGCAGCTCTACGTTAACCCATGTCACAATTGCCATCCCCCATGACGCCCTCTCTTCCCCTCCGAGCCTGCAGGCCCCAGTCCCCAACTCTCCTTCCCACGGCAGCTGCTACCTTTGTCCAGTTCCCCCTCCCCGGCCTTCTTTCCCCTTAGCTTTTGCAGGCGGAGCTAATGGACTTTGAAAGACCTAACTGGACAGTCCGGGAGAGAAGTGCCCAGACCCCTGACTATATGTCTTCCCAAGCTCCTCCTCCATCCCATCCAGCCACAGTGGAATGAAGGACTGACTATGACTCACATCTTGGATTGCAGCGGGATAGCCCTCCTGACCAGATGCCCTGAACTGGTACAGGAGCTTGCCCTTGACTTACTGTGTTGGGATCTCTGACTGAAGGGTGCCTCTGTGGACTTTGTTGAGGGCTAATCCCCTGGGACGTAGAGACACGCTCTTTTCTTACTGCACACGCAGGGGTCTGTTTTCTGGGTAAGCTGCTGGGATGGACAGCACACAATAAGATGCCTGCCCCCTAGACTGAGGACTGCCGACCAGCAAGGTAAACTGCCTGGCCATGTGTGACTGCACTGAACAGGCAAAGTAGCGAGCATGCTGGGGGGTGCGAACTGAGCGGCAAGCGAGCAGCCCCTGAGATGCAGCCTAGTCCAATCCCTGAGCCGGGCTTCAGGCCGTGTACACGAGGTGTCCCTGCTACAGCCTTTCAATGCTGGGCACTGGTGCACCCTTGCAATGCCAGTCTGTGCTTCCAGAGCTCCCTGCCAATGGATTGGAGAGGCACCATGATGGTCACAAGAGGTGGGCAAATGCCTGAAGCTAATGCCCATCGACAAGGGATGCGTGCATCTGGTGCCCAGGGATTGTTCCCTGAGCTGCTGACCAACATGGAGTTCTTTTGGAGTAAGAGGTTGGCTGAATTCACCAAGCGCCTGTTCTGGAATCCATGTGGAGGTTTCTCAGTGCCCGGCTTGTTTGGTGAGTTCGATAAGAACTGAATATTAACAGGGGTTGCTGGTTGGGGGGTGGGGGTGGGGGTGGGGGGGGAGTTGGTTCCACTAACAAGGCATTTAACGAATAAGAATCCCACATAATTGGCAACTCACCATTGCCTAATGAGAATCTCACCACGCTTCTTGTCAAAAGCATAAAAGATGGACCAAGATGTTCCCACCAAGGGAGTAGGCCTCACTAGACTTCTCATCTAATCCTGCTACAAATTTTTGCCATAACCCCCATTAGACCCCTGTAAGGTTCAACCCTATACCGTCATTGTATCTCATTAACCTAAGCCTGAATATTTGTACATGCAAAGGCATGTTTGTGGTTTCTTTCAAGCCAATAATGTTTCTGTCTTTCTCAAACTGAAATTGCAGTCCCATGAGACAGGTTGTGATGCTTTTACATTCCCAGGTAACTGCTAACGCTTCCTTCTCTACAGTTGAGTATCTCTGTTTTGGCTCCATCAAAGCTCTCGCCATTAACTAGACCAGTTTTCACTTTCCAGTTTGCACTTGAACAAGGAGGAAAATCCATCACGTTTAGTCTCTTGGTGATAATGTAGAAAAACTGGCAGCAAGCATGTTTTTCACAAAATGTGATGCAAAAAGTGTTTTCTGCAGATCCCCTTAGACCAAGAGTCGAGATTACTGTCGATGATGAAATTGAAGACAAAGAAAAAGTCCTGAAAAGGAAAGTTTCCAGAGAAATGGAAATCATGCAGCAAGGGGAAAGTCCAAGAAGTTAAAGGTACAGAACAAAAGGTGAAGATAACCTTCCTTGGAGAGGTCAAAGAGAGTCAAAACACATTCTGTACCATCTACTTAAAGGGACAAGGCTTCAAAACAGAATCTAAACTACGTATAGGAGCATGAGATAACAAGGTGTAGAGCTGGATGAACACAGCAGGCCAAGCAGCATCAGAGGAGCAGGAAAGCTGATGTTTCGGGCCTAGACCCTTCTAGGAGCAACTGTTCCAATATTGACAGACATAGCCTCTATAGTGAATAAGCCTGAACTGTAATCTACTCAAACATCAGTAGAAAGTAACTTTTTTTTTGTTTTACCATGAGCAAGAACGTCATCCATTTGGAAACCTGTCCACTTTCTCTCCTGGGATTCTAGACAATGACTCATTAGGAAGTCTCTGTTGGGGAGGAGATCCCAAATTGAAGAAGCAACACTGTCTGAATGGCGTAGTGAATGGCATCAGTAATCTCGACTCTTGGTCTAAGGGGATCTGCAGAAAACACTTTTTGCATCACATTTTGTGAAAAACATGCTTGCTGCCAGTTTTTCCACATTATCACCGGCAGCCTAAGCAGGGTGAATTTTCCTCCTTACTGCTTTGTTCAACTGAGTAAGACCCACACACAATCTTAGTTCTCTGTTTTTGTTAGGGAACAGTTACCAGCCCTGAGCACCATTGCGTCAATTTCACCAGCAAATTATGACTCCCAACCTTTGAAATTCTCTGCCAATGTTCATTCTGAAGTCCTGTATCCCACTGACCCTAAGAGACATAGACAAACATATGCATCTCTGCTCAACAACGAGGTATCCTGACTCCTCAATATGGTGTCACTCACATTTCAAATCTGTGACTAAACCTCACGAACAAAGCACACATCAGAAGTAAGATGGTAAATGGAAGGAGACAAGATTCTGAACCAACAACTCATCCACATCTCAGTCATCTGCGGAGTTCCATCCCAACTGCAATTGAACCTTTCAGACACACATCAGTCTTTGCAATCACCTACCTTCCTACTAGAACCCAAAGGACAAATATGAAGCATTTTAACTTGGTCCTCCAAGGACTAGATCTGTTCTCTCACTCTTCAAATCCAATTTTGGGAGTTCTGGACTTTCCAACAGAGAGAGTTACAAACCCAGACCTAAACAATTCTTCATGCCAGTTTAAGAGAATATTGTCGACAATCACAGCTCGATTTCTCCTGGTCCAACCCTAACCATCACTCACCTGCAGTGAATAGGTAACTGTTAGGAGCACAGTCCACAGACTCATAAGCCCCATTCCTCCACAGAAGAGTGTTTTTCTCCCAGCCCGTTCAACTAAGAATGCCTGAGAAATGAGATACATAAATGAAGACATTCAGTAACAACGATATCCCTAAGATATCCCATAACCGGCCTCAAGAGGAAACCAGGATGGGTCAACTACAGATATAAATTGTATCAGAGATAAAAGGTACTGCAGATGCTGGAGAATCCGAGATAACAAGCATGGGTCTGGATGAACACAGCAGGTCAAGCAGCATCATA
>JAHRHZ010000099.1:4445735-4473826 GCA_024137785.1 Ginglymostoma cirratum
TTTCCTGCTCCTATGATGCTGCTTGGCCTATTTAAAATGGGAATTCAGGTCGCACCACGACCCATCAGCTGCCTTATATTAGCTACATCGTATTACGTTTGTCATGACTATCACTGATATTAGCTCCTGTAGAAACTCCCACACCCCTCAGCAGTGAGGCATGGGAAGCCAATACCCTGGCAGAGGTGAGGCTGCCCGCATGACTCACTGATAGTGAGTGGGTTGGTGCCAGAATTCGCAGCATTTATTATGTCGGACTCCAAAGCAAGATGGAGTTGACTTGTACCATATTTAAGAATAGGTTGCTCAAGTTATAAACAGGGGGACCACACTTGGTGAGGTTACTCTGTGTACATTTAAAATATCTACATCGAATTCCTCTTCCCTTCCTAAACAGGGCATTAAATTATTTAAATTAATAGTTGGACTAAAAATAGAGAAGAATGCCGTGAGTGTCTGATAAACATTCAAACGACCAGGTTTGAGATATAAGGTTAGGCTGAGACTTTTTCACTGGAGCGTAGGAGGCTGAGGAGTGATCTGATAGAAGTTTATAAAATCATGAAGGGCATAGATAAGGTGAATGGCAGGTGTCTTTTCCCCAGGGTGGGAGATTTCAAGACTAGGGGGTTTCATTTTGAGGTGAGAGGAGAAAGATTTAAAAAGGACATGAGGGGCAACTTTTTTCATATAGACAGTGGTTTGTGTTTGGAATGAACTTCCTGAGGAAGTGATGGATGCGGGCACAGTTACAACGTTTAAAGGACACTTAGATAGGTACGTGAATAGGAAAGGTTTGGATGGAGATGGTCCAGGAGCAGGCAGGTGGGACTAGTACAGCTTGGGATTATGTTCAGCATGGTCTGGTTGTTTCCATGCCGGGCTACTCTATGACCATACACACATCAACCTAAGATGACCGAAAGTATAAAGCTTCAGATATATTGAAATACAGCCCAGAGAAAGTCCATTCGGCTCAACCAGTGTTAGTGCACCATGCAAGCCTCTCTCATTATTTTCTCATCTAAATCCATCCTCATAACCCACTATTCCCTTCTCTTTCATACGTTTGTCCAGCTTTCCTGTAAATGCATCTATACTGTCTGTCTGCTGGTGAGTTCACTGTATCTCCCTTGTTACATGTGACAATAAATCATTCATTCATTCAGACTCACCACTCTCTTCTGAATTCCCTATTGGATTTCTTGATACCTGTCTTATATTGACAGCCTCCAGCTATGCTAGTTCCCACAAGCAGAAACATTCTTTCTGTATCCACTCTTTCAGCCTTCCAGAATTCTGAAGTCCTCTACTGGGTCACCTCTCAACCTTCCTTTTGCAAGAGACAACAGGCCCAACTTGTCAATCATTTCCAGGGAAAAATACAGGTTGACATGAGGAATTAACTTATCTTTATCTGGTGCCTTTCACAACCTCAGAACTTTCAAAAACAGTTCTCAGGTAATGATAAACATCACCCAATTAACCTGCTCAATCATACACCTCTCAAGCAAGAATGGGACTTGAACTCAGGCTACAGGATTCATAGATAGGAATGCTACCTCTGCGTCACAAGAACCCTACAACGATTGCTATACTCAATGTTACAACCGAGAAACAGGGCATCCAAATTATGCACAATTTATTCTATAAACTGCAGTGAAAGAAATGTCTATATAATCTTTGTTTGCTGACGTGGATTAAAAATTGGCTGGGACACCACGCGAAAACCCCTGCTCTTTATTAGTGAAGAGTAAGGTGTTACGAAATGAAAACAGAAAACACTGGAAAACATTCAGTATCCATAAAGGAGAACCACAGTTAACTTCCCAAGCAAAGGCCATGAGTCTGAAAATTACTGCCTGTTCTCCTGCATTCTCTGCATCTCTGGGAATCCCAGACTTGCTGAGGGTGAACGATTTTGCCAGTTCCTTTGTGTAAGTCCTGAAGCAGTCACCAAGATGTGGTATAGAGCCGTGGACTCTTTCTTGCAATACTTACTGCATTGATGCCGCTGAGTTGTATGAGAAAAGACATCATCATGTTGATAAGGAGTTGACTCCGTATAGAGGGATCCGTGCACAGCTCCCACACGCTTCTTGCGTGTTCATTCCTTATGGCAGTCCGTTCAGCCTGCATTTCCTCAAGCTCTTGACTAAAATCGCGCTTGCCCCATAGTCGTTGGAGTGCTGGGAGTAAAACAGATGGGAAGAAGGAAGATCCAAATTTAGGGCAAGAAAACGCTAAAGGGCTCAGGTGGCTTTAAGGCACTGCTTGTATTTCAGATAAGGTCAAAGAGAGGAGACCAGTGGATCAGTCACCATTGCATCATAGTTTACTGAAAAGTGCTCTTGGCAAAATCTTAATGCGATCTTCACGAACGCAGCATGAACCTGGACAGAATGATTAGTTTGGAAGTCTGAGCCTGAGCGAGTTCAACACATCAATTAGAACTAAATTGTTGGAGTTTTTTCTTTAAGCCCTTTCCAGTACAGTCATGATGATATCAGCCTCTACTGCTCAAGTTTGAGTGTCTCCAAGCCAGCTGTATGCACAACCTAGAATTAAGCAGCTGTGAAGCTTACAGTCTCAACATATGAGGGTTGAGTAATTGATAATTATCAATGTGTAGAAGACTTGACCTCAACTATAGGAGAAATTCACTCTGGAATTACACGACTGTTTAGAAATAAGGTCCTTGACAAAATATTCATTTGCATTATAATACTTCAGAAATATTGATGAAGATGGCTTCTCCTCAACAATTACTTGTTAAACAGACCTTCGTAAAATCATCAAAATTTGTGGCAGGGACAGAGACCATTCGGCCCCTCATGTCTATACTGTACCAGTTGATAAGGAGCTAGCCGATAATCCCATTTTCCTATTCTTCTGGTTTCTAGCTCCTCAGCCAAAACTGCTGCCCACGAAGAAAAAAGCTGTAAAAATCTGTGAATAATGCATACTGGCCTCGAATGGTCTGTATGCTTTAAAATGGAGCTCTACTACGACCAGCACATTCATTTCCAAGTATTGCTGCTATTTTTCTTAATAGTCTTTTCCCTCTGGGAATGTTATGATATCTGTCTCCAACACCCTTTCAGTCAGCGACTCAGTAACAGACCTGAATTTCACAACATAGTGTTGTTCCGATATGAGGCACCAAACTAGTCAAATTCTCTCAATACGTTGAAGTGCAAAGCAATGGGGCTTGATTAAAGAGCTATCAGCAGTGCAAAAGAGACCAGTAGTTACTGTAGATGCAGGAGAATGGAATAGTTATTTAAACTGCCTATTCCTAAACACTCTGGATTGAGTGCAGTAGCTAATCGTGGCACTCTACAAACATTATACAAAAAATAGTTAGATTTCCAGTCCACAACAGCAAATAGGAAATGGCTGAAATTTCAGAGAATCCACTTCCACATAAATAAATGGACCAAAACTCTTCCAAGTAGTTAACCTTTCTCAATGTCTGGTGCCGTGGTTACCTAAATCAACTGTATTGTTGAGTGTTACAAATAATTGGCACTTAATATCCACATTATATCTACAGAAATGGACTTCAACTTGAGAAAGATCACCCAGGAGATAAGCTATTGTCACTTGCCATTCATGGACAAAGCCCTATTTCCTTTGTCAATCAGAAGGTATCTGGGGCTCTCTGGAAACCAGGGCAGAGTAACAAGCTGTATAAAAGCAGGTACGGCATTGAAGGCCATCAGTAAAGGCCATACACTTTCACTGCCTAGAATTTCTCTGGAGAAACAAAAAGAACACATAACACAGCAGTTGAGATATATTCAATCACTTTAAAGGTTTCTAAGACACATCAATACTATAAAACAGCTTGTTCAATTCAAACATATTTTACAGTGGGGATAAAACATTAAATTAAACGAGAAAGTGAGAGACCCTCCAGATTGGAGTAAAATAACCTCCTGTGAGTTACCCTCCTGTCTACAGTGAGATACCCGCTGGCGTGGAGTGAGCTACTCTCTAGTGTACGGGAGGGTGGCATATATTCTAATGTGAGATACCATCTGATCTGGGGTGAGCTACCCTCCAGACTAGAGTGACTTACCTCCAGTCTAGAGTGAGATATTCTTCAGTCTGGTGTGAGATAGGCTTCGGTTTAGAGTGGGAAACCCTCTAGTTTAGCGTGAGATACTCTCTGGTCTATAGTGATTCACCCACTGGTCTAGAATGAGGTGCATTCTGGTTTGGAAGTGAGATGATCTCAACTGAAATACCATTTTGGCTGGATTTGGATAAAAAGTATACTTCATAGAAATGCATGCCTCTCCATCTTTTTTAACTCCATCTTATTGTCCCTTATTAAACCAGTAAGGGAAATTGAATCCTGATTCATGTTCAAAATGGAAGCTCGCATCCACCGCGAACCACAACTATACCCCACTATAAGCCCTTCTTCACATTTATTCAAAATAACTTAATCGTTCATGTTTACAGCACCCTATACTTTCGGACAACTCCTTTGGGGTATTTTGTTGCCCCAGCAGCCGATTTGATTTGATGTGGTAAATCTGTCCAGCAAAACATTGCAGTGGCATTGTGGCTGTATTTAAAAGGATTTTGCAATACGTACAGATTAGTTGCTCATTTCTTACTTCAGACCGCTGTTTCAGCTTGTGGGGGGTTCTAGTCTGTTTTGTGATTGGGGAATGTGATGTTCACTGTCGAGAAGTGGAGTGGGTTCACGCAGAGTTCGCCGCTGTTCCAAAAGAATGTGACTCCAGTCGTGGGCAGTAAAGTAACACCACCTTCAGGGTAAATGTTTGGCATTCCGGTGATGGGGACACTCAATGGGCTCTGCCCATTTCCCTACTAGAGGTGCCTAAAATCATGAGCTTCATGTCCCTTCGTATTTACCTTGTACAAATATCTCAGTGAGAAACTGCAGGAAGGTATGAGGAGGAGGGAAAATGCAGTGGAGCCAAAATCAAGAGACTAGGCCCCGCAGCTAAGGAGAGAGAGTTACACGCTATTAGAGCTGCTTCTCCTAATGGGATTCACTCCAGGCTAGTAGATCTTACAAGGTGAGCACTTAATGTATATTTGGAGTTATTTTGGTGCTTTTCAGTTAAAAGCTGCAGATATTTATCTTGCTTCGAACTTACCAAGACTTCACTTCATACTTAAAATGATGGCATAATTTTCATTTGCACTTGCTTTGGATACAGAACCTATGAGTATGTAATGTCCTGTGCACCGTGATTTCTAACTGTATTTTACAGGACTGTCCCTATGGGATTCTGCACAAAATTGATATGCTGATTGAAGGCAGCTAAGATCATCAAAGTCCCCTTGCCCCCCAGTTATAATCTCTTCCAGGCTCTTCTGTCAGGCAGAAGGCTCAAAAGCTTAAACACAGGCACCAACAGATTCCAGCTCCTTCCCTGCTAATAGGCTTCTGAATGGACCTCGCAAATTTTAAATTTAATGTTGATCTTACTCTGCGTGCACCTTCTCTAATGCAATAACATTGTATTCTGTTCTGTTACTCTAATGCACTGTGTATGGTATGATCTGCCTGTACTGCCATGCAAAACAAACCTTTTCACTGTACCAAGGTACATGTGACAATAACCAATCAGATCAAATTGAAAAGGAATTAATCTGTGATTGTTCGCCTGGAAAATCAAAGTGGGCCAGTGCGGTTCATTATCAGCTCCCCTTGCCACCCCCACCATGAATCATAGAACCCCTACAGTGTGGAAACAGGCCCTTTGGTACAACCAGTCCACACCGACCCTCAGAGCATCCCACCCAGACCCATTCCCCCTGTAATCCGCCTAATCTACACCTCCCTGAACACTGTGGGCAATTTAGCATGGCCAATCCACCTAACCTGCACATCTTTGGACTGTGGGAGGAAACCGGAGCACCCGGAGGAAACCCACGCAGACACAGGGAGAATGTGCAAACTCCACACAGACAGTCGCCTGAGGGTGGAATCGAACCTGCCACAGACTTGATCAATGCTGACACTCAAGTAGCATACCGAGGCTGTGCTGTACTGTTGGAGGTGTGACCCTTTGAATGGAGAGACAAACCAAGGCACAGCGTGCTCTCTCAGGTGGCTATACTTTGAAGATGGGCAGGAGCATTGTTTTGGCCAATGTTATCCTCAACCAACATCATTTTTAATAGAATTATCTGGTCATTTTCCAAGATCTACTGGCCTGGAATGAATCCCAATGTCTATTGCTGTGTGGTAATAGACTGTTGTGTTCCCAACATTATAACAGTAGTTACAAGGCGACTATAAAGTTGGGAGCAGATTGCAATTTATTTACCGGATTGGTGAGTGGCAGGACTGGTTATAATGTCAGTTATGTTGAGCTCTTAAGACAACTGTCTGGCCTGAACTGTAACTTCACTGAAAACTCTCCCAATGTCTCATGGTGTGGGCCACGTGACTACAGCAAACCAGGATACGCATTAGTAAGGGTTGCATTTCTATTCATAATATCTCCATGATCATACAAAAAAAACACCATTCTCAGGCCAGTTCATATATATGTTTAGTTATCCAAGTCACAATATACATACAACTATTCTTATGCACTCATAGTGCATTATTCTACTCAGTCTGTTTATATGCACTGGACATAAGGTTGTGCACGTTGTTGTTGGCTGTTCATTTGGTGATGTTTCTATCCCAGGGAGTGTCATTCCTGTGAAAGTATAATTTCCGTCATTGGTGTTGACACCTAGGTCTGATGATTGACCAGAAAACTGAGCATGTAGCGAGTTTGCATCTTTTGATTGACTGTCTGTAGGAGGGGAACGGCTTCTCCAGCTGTGCATATGGTCCTGTGACATATATCCAGTAGTTCACTTACATTGCACAGAATCGGGGCAACAAATGGTCTGCACATGCCCAGCTGGTAATTGCGCAGCCTATTGTTCAGGCTGTTGGAGGCTTAGACCCTGATTGGTTCTCAATTCTGGCAAAGGTTTCTCAACTTAATTGAAATGAAATATGGCTTTCTGCTGTTTTGTCTTGAGGTCATAACTCATACCTGTAACAATATTTGGCTTCAGTAGTGTTTTTTGCAAGGGGAGAATAGTTTGGCTTCTGTACAGGCCTTTAATGGTGCGCCTTGCCTTTTGAGGGTTGCCTTGTGTGTCTGACATGTTTAAGGTTCCTTTGGCTCTTTCACTGCTGCCTCAGCCTTTCTGTTTTACAGAGCTCAGTGTGAGGATGATGGAAGGCGTTATACTTCTCAATACTTTATGACGAATTCTTCCGTAACAAACTGAGGGCCACTGTCACTCATCACAATGTTGGAACGTCACAAAGATTAAAGTGTAATCCCAGGCCTTTGACAATCTCATCGGTAGTCCTTAAAGTCAGCTGTTTCACCTCTCAATAGTCAGAATAGTCAGCTACTGCGAAGAGATCTACTCCCAACTTTATCCATGGGCTCTCTGGAAAACAGGTATCATCACTGACTTTTCATTTTACTTAACTTAGCACTCAGTACCAGCACATCACTGGCAGGTGTGGGCCTTGATTCTGTTTGCTCATGTTTAGTCAGTAGAGCACATCTTTTACCTTCTTCACTCTTGACTCAATCTCTTAATGACTTGCATGTGTAAACCTCTCCTCTCAACTATCCCTATTCCTTAGGGATAATTACTCTGTTTCATTTGTACAATATGTCATCTTGGATTGTCAATCAAGTCTTAGTGCTCAATTCATGGCATATATTGTTCACACATTGAGATACGACGTTACTTTTTGAAGCAATAACAGGGAGCATTTGAGACTGAATGGCACCAATAATCTTGTGAATCAAAGATTCTGCCTGACAACAGCCCTCTGATTGGTTGAGCTACAGAGAATGAAAAACTATAAGTGAAATGCCAAGCACAGCAGAGGAGAAGAGACATCCAGAACCTGCAGACAGAAAGCATGCATCTTGCTCTCTCTCTCTCGCTGTCTCTCTCTCTCTCTCTGTGTAGGGAAAGGCAGAAAAAACAAAAAACTGAAAAGAAAGAACTCTAAAGCAAAAAAAAAGTCTAGTGTCACCTAATCAAACAGCAAGCAAAAGAATGACCAATAGCCTTAAAACAAGGGAGTTTCCTTATTGATAAAATTGAAGGGACTGTGAGAAAAATAACTTCCCACCTTGAGGTATGGACATTTGATCTTCAGAATTTTGTTTACTCTATCTATATTCCTTTCCTACCATTATATGTGTGTTAAACAGGTTTCCTTTTTGAGATCTGGGTGAAGACATTTTGCTGTCAGTACATGATCTATATACTTGACTTCAGACACCCTTAGTTACGTTCTTTCTTCTTCAGCTTCAGGTTCATCAGGTGAGTTTTGCCTAGCAAATTTTAACTGTGGTCAACAATGTTTTTTTCCATGGTGTCTCTGCAGCCATAAACTAGTAGATCACCCAATGTTGGTTCTACTTACAAAAGATCATTAACTATCTCATATTGTTGGTGTTCATATTCTTCAGGAGCTGTGGAGATGCCAATGTCATTGACAACTATATCTAACTCCTGAAGGACATCCAGAACGTAATTGGAGCACTACTGCTTTCAACCAACTTCACTTGTATGGTATCGAGCGATTTGTCAAAATCTTCAGCTGATATCTTTCCAATGGCCGGATGGACCTGTTTGCTGTGCTTCCTTCAACCATATACTTGCATGCAAAGTGATTCAGCTTCTGGTAGTGACAACACTGGCTTTCCCATGTTAGATGTGCTTTCTTCTCCCTTGTGCGATATCCTCCTCAGTATTGCCATGTTGCCCTTTGACCGTGACGGATCTGCCATTTGGGCCTCAGGTTTTCTATTAACATAATGCAATGAGTATGTTCTTGCTGCTAACTCGAAACCCTGGTGCTTCTGCATTAATCACTTAAGCTTCTTCATTCACTGTTAACATGCTCTCACTGCAGGTTATAATTAATATAAACCTGACTAATTAGATCATCTTTTAATTGTGAAAATTCACAGGATTCTGTAAGCTGTGTTAATAAAGTCATATCTTGAAGTCATGATGGAGTCATTCATTTTGGGTCCTAGTGTTTATAAAATGTACTGTCCGTAACTCATGTTCACTTGTGGTTCAAAGCGTGCCTTTCAAAATTTCTGCAGTCTGTTTCTTTCTGTTCTTCAGAGAAATCTCTTCCCAACAGTTAGAAGAGTGTAGCTTTGTGTAGCTGCTCTGACCTGTTCAGCAAATCTATGCCAAACACCAGTCACTAGGTTATATTCACCTACCCCCATCATAGAAATTCCCTTTTGTTTCCACTGAAGTCAATGGAAGTAGTCACGGGAAAGATGTCGAATGGATTGTCAGTATATGATTATTTCACTCTATTACACAAAGTGAGAAATACCCCAAGTGTCCCAGCTGATTCTCTAACAGGTAAATAAGTTTCTATCTACACTGCAATTCAGTAACTGAGTTATAAAACGTATTTACAATTTTCCTGTTCCTGAAAGAACAACTGTTTTGCCAATGCATTTTACCCTGTGTGTCAGTCTGCCTGGATTCATGTATCCACTACCTGACGAAGGAGCAGTGCTCCGAAAGTATGTGATTTCAAATAAACCTATTGGACTATGAGTCGTGTGACTTCGGACCTTGGCCTGCAGGACAGCCTGTTCAGTCACATTACAAAGGTCCTTGTATCATCATCAAGCCCTGGAGTGGGACCTGAACCCAAAGCTTTTGACTCAGAATCAGGAATTCTACTCTCTGCACCTTGTGACGTCCAATGTTTGAACTGGACTGGCCTCATTGGCCATACTATCCTTTCTTACAGAATGCCTGCCCAACCTTACCTAGTTCAGAGCAGGAACTGAACCTTTGATTGATACCCTGAGGCAAATGGAGTCACCCACATTGTTGAACTGATCGTTAGCACAAAATCCTATTGCCTGCACCCCTCCAGCTTTAGTGCAAAAAGTGGAATCTGAATGCATTAATCATACAGCATGGAAGCAGACTAATCCATCAAGTCCACACCATCCCACCAAAGAGCATTCCACCCAGACACACCCCCCAACCACATCCCTGTAAACCTGCATTGGCTGACACACCCAGCCTGCACATACCTGGACACTATGGGCGACGTAGCATGGCCAATCCACCCTAACCTAGTTGATTAATTTCTTCCAAATTGGCATTAGGTCGTTGAATTCATCTTTGATTAGGAAACAGTAGAACTGGCCTGGGTTACCCAAAACATGCAGGAAATGTTAAGATTGGGTAAGGACATGACCAAGTGTTGTACAAAACAGTTAGTACCTGATAGGGTTAACCCAGCCCTATCAGGATATAAAGGATCATTCCTGGGTAGAGCTAATGCTGTGTGTGCCCGATGAATTCAGCATCTGTTCACCAAAAAATGCTCTAGTGATTCTTCCTCATGTTAAGTAGCAAAATGCTCTTAATCTTATGTTGAGTCGAGTGAGACTGTCATGTATTTGAGATGTAATGTAACTAACTACTACATAATATGTAATAATGTGTTATTACTCATTAAGATTGAGCTATCCTCTGCCAAAATATCCACATCGGCTTCCTCCCCCAGTTGGCATCAGTACCTTAGACTGATACCAGCCAGAACGATTGGTACTGGCATATCTACCCAAGGCACCTCACATGTTTCCAGCAGTTAGCAATACACTGAGAACGCTGGTAGCTCTCACATTCAAATATACCAGAGATAGTTGTGACCCCATTCATTACTTTTGACAGACACCAAAAAATAACTATTTCCAGCAGGGAATCAACATCTTCAGCAAACAGGAGGAAAATCAATGGATAACTGGGAAGTGTTTTAATAAAAGTATCAGTGGTGGATGCCAAGTTCCACAGACATCATTAAGGTCTTACTTAACAGCTCCGTGCTATTAAATAGAGAAGGCGTGTTCAGGTCTGTGTCTGAGCTATATGTGTACAGGCAGTAAACCCAGATTGGCACTAGGCTGTTGAATTCGCCTTTGATTAGGAAACAGGGGAATTGGCCTGGTTTTCCCAAAACTTGTCAATATTCCACCAGCCTTGTAGGAAGTGCTTTATGCAAAGGTTGGGTAAGGACATTACCAAGTGTTGTTCGTCCCTGATATGGTGAACTGACACCACAAGATAAGCCATGCCTGTCAGCATGTAGAGGATCCCACGGCCATTCTGGTTTTAAAGTCAGGTCTCCTATCAAGAACAATGTGATCTTTGCTTGGAACTGAATAAACAACTAATTGCAAAACAAGGGAATTTAAAAGCCCGCAGTCACATGAATGTACAAAAGCGAGTTAGAAATCTGTTTACACAAGGCTCTCTCTCTTCTGTATTTTATCGCTGGGTACATCCAGATGAAATATCACTGAGGTATCTACTCTTTAGCTTCTGATAGATCTCCACTCCCACACTGGTGCCTACCCTTGTGACTGTATAAATTGATAATGCAATTGGAGTACAGTGTTACAAAGAAACTGACCTGAGTCCAATAATCTGTCCTAAACATTTACCGATGGAAATAAATATTGCAGTGGTAATGGTCACAATCCCTCGCAACTTCTTTGGAGAGCATTCCATAAGGTACATGCAGTGAACATTCAGACCGTTCCCTTCAGGTAGAAAGGAAGTAAAACACCAGCATTAATTGTTAACATCTGTCGTAGGACTACATCAGACACTAAGCTCCTTCCATAACATGTTCCCTTCCAATAATGTTCCCTTCTTATTTATTAATCTTGACCCTGGATATGAAGGAGAATGTGAAATAAGGAACTGAAGCTGGAGATGAATAGGACCTGACCCCAGGCAGGGACGTGGACTGACCCTGGAGGTTGGGTCTTATCCCAGACTGTCCTGAGACAAAAATGTCTGGATGATTATACTTACAATGAGAATGTTACAGGAGAGCATGGGGGAAGATTAATGCTACAGCAGAGGGACAGTTTAGAGTCGTTACAGAAACATTGGTCTGGTTTTACACCACACAGCACAGCTTAGGGCTTAACAGAACTTTGTTCATGTGCCTTTATGCACAATTTTAAAATGACTTTCAGAGTCACAAATGATAGTCTTCTTCTAAGTGTGTAATTCCTCACGTAACTGATGAGCTCAATGTATGATTCCTATAACCTCCTCCCACACATTCCCTACCACCTCCTGTCTTGTCTTCCGTCACTCCCCTCCCAACCATCACTTGGGGCCGGTTCCCAGCCTCAGTGCAGATAGTTAAGGATTAATGTCAGTACAATAAATTTTAAATCCACTCTGATATCTATGAGGTCAGATTTCCACTGGCCTCTCGCTACGTAGTGCAACATCTAAAACCCAGTAGAACCTTGTTTTTGACCTCTAGCTTTAGAAATATCTAGGACACCAAGAGTTTTATTTGACGTCTTTACAGCCCTACAAGAAAAGACCATCATACTGTGTCACTTACCAAAACATGGAAACATTCCTCATACCTGCAGTTACACCATACATGAACCTCGCCACTAATATCATCTCAAAGGATCTTGCCATCCGGCTGAAGCCCACGGACAAAGCTCCCGCTATCGTCAAAACATTGTTGATAGTCAAACAGTTCCTTCTGAAACACAAAGGGTTTGAGTTGAAAGGACAAGGAATTGAATGTAAAAATGGCATGTTTTGTTCCAAGTGACTGGGATGGGAGAGGTGAGGCTGGTACATTCGGGTTGTAATGGCTTCCAACCGAGGCTGATGGTGGCATTTCAGAATCAAAATCAGACCAACAGTACCTGAGATGGGTCAGTTTGTGCTATTCAATAGTGCTGTTGATTGAGCAGTTAGTGTGGATCCTAACTAGAATCTTTCACTCTGGGCGGGGGATTTCTCCCACAGTTCTCAATAACCTTGCAAGCCTGTGATCTATTGAATTCAGTGCTCCTTGCTGGACAAGAAATAAACCAGTTCTCTCATAGGCTGGTGCATTGTTTTACTTTAACTGGTTAGGCCTGGGTATCACCCCAACACATAATTCGAGATTGACTCCATAAATCTGTGCTCTAGCTGTTTACATTTTAAGAGCCCAACCTGCGCAAATTTCTCAAAAATATGTTTCTGGGACTCTAAATCTTCACATACTCAGTTCTCAGCTAAATTCAATCTTACATGGCTTCCTCAGGATTTTAATTGCTTCTCATCATTTTTCCACCAGAATACACTGGATATATTTTTAGGAATATATTATTTTTGCCTGCAACCTCCTCCAAACGTTCTCTTTCATATGCGATGGCATGAGGGTGTCTCTTTTCAGGTGTCATCCCTCTCCCCTCTATATCTGCCACCATTGCCTCTCTTCTCTGACCCTCTATCCTTGCAAATTATCTCCTATGCCCCTGATCTCTCCAAAGTACTTGAATATGTTGTCGTCTTCCCAAATCCATCTCTCCCAGAATCCTATGTCTGAATCATTTCAATCAGATTTCCACCCTGGCCCAGAATTAAACTGGCTCGTTATCAAAGTCACAAACTCGATTCGACTGTGGTTTTTTTTCTCAACCTGCCTGCAGTCTTAGACATGGTTGGCCACATAGCTCACCAATACTCTACGCCATCATTGAGTTGGATGGAACTTATCCCAAGTGATTCCATTCTTTTCTATCAAAGTATGAATTGTGGATTGGTTAGATCAGTTGGCTGGATGGCTGGTTTGCAATGCAGTGTGATGCCAATAGTGTGGGTTCAACTCACACAGTCACCATGAAGGACTCTCCTTCTCAACCTCACCTGAGGTGTGGTGACCTTCAGGTTGTACCACCATCAGTTGCCCCTCTCAAATGAGAGATCGGGACTATGGTAACTTTATTCAATCATAGCCAGTGAATCACATGCAAAGCCCCCTCACTGTTACTTCTGGTCTGTCCCAAAGATCCTATTGGGCCCCTCCTGCTTCTCATTTACACGCTGCTCCCAGCCCCATTGGCATCACCCAAAGGCAAAGCATTAGTTTTCACGTGGACCTTGGCACATTACTTGATTGCATTACCGCCTCTTTCAAATCTTCCACCTTTGCCAAATTGTCCATCCACTTTTCTGACATATTGTACATGATGAGCAGAAATGTTCTCCAATTAACTACTGGGGGAACTGAAACCATCCTTTTCAATCCCCACTGCAAACTCTGTTCCCTAGCTATTGAGTCCTGCTAATAGGCTGGAGCTGAACCAGACTGTTCAAAACCTTGGCGTCAGGTTTTCTGTTGAGATGAGTGCCAAATGCTATAACTCTAGTACGTCGGATGGATCGGTTTTTGTCCAATGTGTGCAGGAGGGTTTCCTGACACAGTATGTCGAAAGGCCGACAAGAGGGGAGGCCACACTGGATCTGGTACTTGGTAATGAACCAAGCCAGGTGTTTGATTTAGTGGTAGGTGAGCACTTTGGAGAGAGTGACCATAATTCGGTTACGTTTAGTTTAGCGATGGAAAGGGATAGGAACATGCCACTGGGCAAGAGTTATAGATGGGGGAAGGGCAATTATAATGCGATTAGGCAAGACTTAGGAGGGATAGAATGGGGTAGCAAAATGCAGGGGATGGGGACAATCAAAATGTGGAGCTGGTTTAAGGAACAGATATTGCGTGTCCTTGATAGGTATGTCCCTGTCAGGCAGGGAGGAAGTGATAAGGTAAGGGAACCTTGGTTTACAAAAGAAATTGTATCTCTTGTTAAGCGGAAGAGGGAGGCTTATGTGACGTTGAGACGAGATGGTTCAGATGAGGCAAAGGAGAGTTACAGATTAGCTAGGAAGAATTTAAAGAGAGAGTTAAGAAGAGCAAGGAGGGGACATGAGCAGTCATTAGCAGGTAGAATTAAGGAGAACCCTAAAGCTTTCTATAGATATGTGGGGAATAAAAGGATGACTAGGGTAAGAATAGGGCCAGTCAAAGACAGAAGTGGGAAGTTGTGTGTGGACCCTGTGGAGATCGGAGAGGTGCTAAACAAATATTTCTCATCTGTTTTCACTCAGGAAAAGGAGAATATTGTAGAGGAGAAGACTGAGATACAGGCGATTAGACTTGAAAGGATTGAGGTTATTAAGGAGGAGGTGTTATCAATCCTAGAAGGTGGTTACTAGTGGTGTGCCACAAGGATCTGTTTTGGGACCACTGCTGTTTGTCATTTTTATAAATGACTTGGACACAGGCATAGGTGGATGGGTTAGTAAGTTTGCAGATGACACTAAAGTCGGTGGAGTGGTGGACAGTGTGGAAGAATGTTGCAGGTTGCAGGGAGACTTGGATAAACTGCAGAATTGGGCTGAAAGGTGGCAAATGGAGTTCAATGCAGATAAATGTGAGGTGATTCACTTTGGGAAGGCAGAATACTGGGTCAATGGAAAGATTCTTGGTAGTGTGGATGTGCAGAGGGATCTTGGTGTCCAGGTACATAGATCCCTGAAAGTTGCCACCCGGGTTGATCGTGCTGTTAAGAAGGCATACGGTGTGTTAGGTTTCATTGGTAGAGGGATTGAGATCCGGAGCCGTAATGTCATGCTGCAACTGTACAAAACACTAGTGCGGCCTCACTTGGAATATTGCGTACAGTTCTGGTCGCCCCATTACAGGAAGGATGTGGAAGCATTGGAAAAGGTGCAGAGGAGATTTACCAGGATGTTGCCTGGTCTGGAGTGAAGGTCTTATGAGGAAAGGCTGAGGGACTTGGGTCTGTTCTCATTGGAGAGAAGAAGGCTAAGAGGGGATTTAATAGAGACCTACAAAATGATCAGAGGATTAGATAGGGTGGACAGCGAGAGTCTTTTTCCTAGGATGATGACATCGGCTAGTACGAGGGGGCATAGCTGCAAAGTGAGGGGTGATAGATTTAAGACAGATGTCAGAGGCAGGTTCTTTACTCAGAGAGTGGTAAGGGCGTGGAATGCCCTGCCTGCCAATGTAGTTAACTCAGCCACATTAGGGGCATTTAAACAGTCCTTGGATAAGCATATGGATGATGATGGGATAGTGTAGGGGATGGGCTTAGATTAGTTCACAGGTTGGCGCAACATCGAGGGCCGATGGGCCTGTTCTGCGCTGTATTGTTCTATGTTCTATGTTCTATGATCACATGCCCATGACATGACTAAAACTGGTTATTCCCCCTCTGTACCATGTACCACCTCCATTCCCCTCTCAGCTCACCACTCAAACACTCTAAAAGTAGTGGCCTGGTCTTTCTGCTGACAAATGTAGATCAGAGTTGCATGTGGGGACCTTGTGGAATCCCTATCGTAGTAGAATCCAAAGGAATATCTTGAAAATTGAAGAGCCCATAGATACTTCTCTATACCCTCCAAAAGTATCTATTTAACTCAGAGAACTCAGAGGGTTCTGATGAAATTAAGAGAATCGTTACTCAGGAAAAGTTAGACTATTTAGGGCCTAGTCCAACTCTTCTGAGTAAATATTCAACGTTCTGCATGTTTACCTCTCACACCTCCTCCCCACTCCCCCAACCCTGCTTCCCCCCATCCCCCTAAACTGCACCTGATTCAGAACACTTATACCTCCCAGATTTGCAAGCCCCTTCCTTGTTTCCTCTGGAATTTGACATCCCCCCACTCCAGACCTGAAAAACCCCTTCTGCAGTCTGGATGTGACCAAACCCACTTCCCCTGCTTCGCTTCTCCTCCCTTCAGACTCACTGCCCCTCCCTTCCCTTCCCTTCCCCCACCTCCACCAACCTTCCTCTGCATGGCCCCCACCTCCCAGGGCACCCATTTTTAGACTTGACCCTTGCCCAACCTGACACACATCCTCCCCAAACTTCTGTGAAACCCACGCATCTTAAACACTGCATCACTTACATGGCTCCCTTGCCACTCATCAAGGCACCCTTCCAATAAATGTCCTACTCCTGTCATTCTACTCCCTGGCATCCTACATACTTGGCATCATACACACCTAGTTTCTCTACATATTTGGCTTCTTACCCACCTGGCAATGTATTACTTGGCACACTCCCCCATACCCACTTGGTACCCTATCCACCTGTCTGGCATCCTCCCCTTCTGGACCCCTCGCCATTACCTTATGTACCTGCCCATTGACAGCAGCTGTCAAAGTGGCTGTCTGTGACTCTGGACCTTACAGTTCAATGTTTGCCAGCTCTCTGCTCTGAAACTATGAGAGTTTGCACTCTGAGAAAACTGTCAAATTTGAGGTTGGCTCTGTGTTTCTGAAAGAGGCTTGATTGGAATCCCCATCAGAAATGCAGAGCTCTGTGATCAGTTTAAAGAAAAGGTGGGGAGGGGGTTGGTGGACATTCTGAGTGAAATTAGCACTCCTTGGAGAATCTAGCCCCATGCTCCAATGGCTGATCTTCACATTCTAACCTCCATCAGCTTGAAGTTATTGAAACCTCTGCTGCCCCATGCTCGTTGACATGCCTTGGCTCATTGGAAAGCAATATGTTGATTTTAATATTTCCATCCTTGTTTTCAAATCTCTCCATAGTCTCACCTCTCCCCACCTCATCCAATCTCACAGCCCTCCATGACATCTGCACTGACTTACTCCTGGTCTCTTGAGCATTCCTAATTGCAACCATTCCCCTTTAACTTCAGGTGTCCTGGCCCCAAACTCTGGACTTTCCTCCGTACAACTCTCTGAATTTCTTCTTCATTCTTCTCCCTTAAGACATGCCTTAAATTATGCATCTTAGACCAAGCTTTTGGTCCCTGACTAATATCTTCTTGTATTTTTCATTTTTGTTCTATAATGCCTCTGTGAAGTGGCACTGAGGGTGCTACATAAATGCGAGTTGTTTCGTTACGTCACCAAACACAGTGGCCATTCAGTGCTGACATTCTATCAAAAGCCACGGAGAAGACTAAAATTTGCCCAAGGCCACATGGCATTGGTATGTTTCTGATGCAGCTTAGGGACAGCAAATGACAATGACCAGCATTCAGTGATTGAATGCAAAAAATTGAGCTGCATTTCCACCACAAAGGTGGAGAATCCTGAAATATTCTCCTCGTACGAGTTTCTATTCACCTACCTTCCATATTTCACTGAGAGGTGTCCAGCGATTAGCGATCCAAACACAGCTCCAATTGAATACACCGACACAATAATTGACCAGGTCGCTTTCATTGCATGTTCCTCCATTGCTGTACCGTAGCGCTCCAGCCAAGTCTCATTGATAAAATACTTAATGTACTGCAATTAGGAAGTGGCATGTTAAAAACAATTTTTTTTTGGGCTGGAGGGACTGGGGACCTCCTCTTGTTAAACTGTAGCCGACGCCCTTCAATTATTAGCTTCTTCTAATCTGTTTCAGTGCAATGTCCCTGGCTGAGAAAGCAGCTTTCATCTGGGCCTCTGTCAACGCTCATCTCAAACTGGTCCATGCAAACCAAGTGCTTCCCCCTTCTAACATTGTAAGAACTGCAGGTGCTGGAGTCAGAGATAACACAGTGTGGAGCTGGAAGAACACAGCAGGCCAGGCAGCATCAGGGGAGCAGGAAAGTTGACGTTTCGGATCAGTTCCTGCTCCTCTGATGTACTTGGCCTGCTGTGTTCCTCCAGCTCCACACTGTTATCTCTGCTTCCCCCTTCCCCTTTGGAAAAACTTCTGGTCTCAACAGCTTAAGCATTGCAACATAAACCCACTTCCTCCTCACCCATTCTACCCTGATGGGACTACATATGTTTCCAAGCCCACTCCAAGCAATACAGGCAAGTGCACAGGCACTAGATTGATTTACATCAATACACAAACTCCGAGAAAAGGTTCGGTCTGTGGTCAGGGCTGGAATTCTATTACCATTCTATTGCCTCGTCAATGTTGCACAAACTGAAGTCCTGCAGGCATGGGGCACACCCCAGAGGTGTCCGCCAAAGTTGTTTTCTGTTTAAGATATGAAGCATTTCTCTCCTGAGAGAGCAGTAGAGGAGCAAATTACTGCAGGGACTGAAATCTGTACTGAAAACAAAATATGCTGGAAATCAGGCAGCATCCATGGTGAGGCAGCAAGCTAACATTTCCAGTCTAGATGACCCTGGAGTATGTTTCCAGGTGGCACAGGGGGTTCTGAGATGGCTTTTATTCACGATACAGTTCTTAACTGGAGCACAGGTTACATCATCTGGAAGGTAAGTTTTTTTTTGCAGATACTATTTGGTTCACATGATCTCTTGGTGGTGGGGGGTGTTTTCCCAGAGGTTATTTTCCCTCATTGGACCTGGATCTTTTTGTAGGGTTTTAAGCTCTTGCAGAAGAAAACGTGGCTGCGCAGGGAGTGGAGGGAGGGTATGTTTAGGCATGATGCCTTGGTCATCCTGGAATTGCATAGGCTGAATTGCCCAACTCGTCTTTCCCAAGCCTTCAAATCAGCCTGGTCAAATGTCAACACAACTCAATGAATGGAGGGTTATATTTCAAGGATATAATGCTCCTCATGATCCAATTTCAATGGTCTTTCTCCACAACATACTGGCTACCAGTTGTAAACTTTAGCCTTGGTTAGGGACTGACTGCTTTGGAAATGACAACATCCATTTAACATGGGACTAAAGACATCTATTCCACAAGCCCATGGTCTCTACACCAGGAGCAGCAAATATCAGGGAACACAATCATCCTCACATTCTCCCGCATAGAGTCATAGAGTCATACAGCATGGAAACAGACCCTTCAGTCCAATCAGCCCATGCCGGACATAACCCCAAACTAAACTAGTCCCACCTGCCTGCTCCTGGCCCATATTCCTTCAAACCTTCCCTGTTTATACATCCATCCAAATGTCTTTTAAACGTTGTAATTGTACCCCCATCCACCACTACATCAGGAAGTTCATTCCACATGAAAGCCACCATCTGTGTAAAAAATTTGCCTCTCATGTCTTTTTTAAATTTCTCTCCTCTCACCTTAAAACTGTTCCCCAGTTTTGAGATTCCGCATTTTAGGGAAAAGACAACTACCATCAACTCTACCATACCCCTCATTATTTTATAAACTTCTATAAGGTCACCTCGCAACCTCCCAAGCTCCAGTGGAAAAAGTCCCAGCCTATGCAGTCTTTCCTTATAACTCAAAACATTCCATACCCAGCAACATCCTGGTAAATTTCTTCTGAATCCTCTCCAGCTTGATAATATCCTTTCTATAATTGGGTGACCAGAACCGGGTCAAGTAGTCCAGAAGAGGCCTCACCAATGTCCTGTACAACATGTCATTTTTCATCAGTTCTGGGTCAACATCTAGGAATTCCCTCATGTCCCAGCTTGATGGAAACCCCATTAGCACAAGGATTGAAGTGGGTGAAGGAGAAGGTATTTTCCCAGGGCAACCAAAGATGTTCAAAAATGAGGCTTTGCTAACTTCACCAAGAATAAATCAGGCTAGAAACTGCTGTTGGAGGAAACCAAATAAATTTAGCAACTTCTAAGTAATGACACCTGTAACTTATAGCATTGGGCCATTTGTTTTGGCTATTTTTTGCAAACATATTTCAGGAATAAATTCACCTTTCTTGAAGCGGAAGAGGGAGCATAATTTCAATCTCAAGAGAAATATCACTTCGCAAATAAAATAAACATTAGATCTGTCTTCTACTGACCTACTTTCTCGTTTCCATTGATATTGATTTAAATTGTTTATGCAAAGCAGCTCTTCTGATAGATGAAGTCACACACCAGCACTCAGCTCTGTATCAGTGTTTAAAATTGACTGCAGTCACCCCAAAAGAATGCTACTACAAACTGCATTGTCTCTGGACAGCCAGAGACTTTTTCCTAGGGTGGAGGTAGCCATTACGAGGAGGCATAGTTTTAAAGTGAGTGGAGGTAGATATAGGGGAGACGTCAGAGGCAGGTTCTTTACTCAGAGAGTGGTCGGGGCGTAGAATGCATTGGCGGAGAGAGTAGTGGAATTGGCCTCATTAGGGGCATTTAAGCAGCTATTAGATAGGCATATGGATGATAGTATAAGGTAGGGGAGGAGGTTAGATAGACCTTAGTTTTAGGGTAAAAAGATCGGCACAACATCGTGGGCCGAAGGGTCTGTACTGTGCCGTACTGTTCTATGTTCTATGTTCTATGTTTCCTTAAAGTCACAGTAACAGAGCAATGTAATGATACGTGTTACTCACAACTGACGGTGCATTAATCAGAGCCATATTGAGTCCATGCTGAAGTGTTCCTCCCATTGCAGAGACGACGATCAGCAGCAAAAGAACTTTCAGGTGCAACTGTATTTGGAGAAAGTGTTGTCATTCATTAGTAGCCCCAGTCCTCCATGTTATTGTTAAGTCATTGTTAGGATCACAAGATCGACGTGGATGAAGAAAGATTTTGGGGTTGTCTGATCTCCAACTTACAATATACCTGTCATTTTTCTATTCCTACCATCAAAATGAGTCCTGTACCCTGGACTGAATCACACTGCCTGATCCAGATATTGATCAGACTCTGTGCAAATGAAAGTCTTCTCCAGGACTAGATTTATTTTATCTATAACATAAAGTACCTTCTAAACAATGCTGTCACGAACAAAAACAAAGTTGCTGGAAAAGCTCAACAGATCTGCGAAGGGAAAAACAGAGTTAACATTTCAGGTCTGGTGACCCTTCCTCAGAACTGATATTTGTCACTAATGTTGTCACTAATTAGTTTTCAATAATATTTGTTTCTAGAACATAGCCTGTTTGTTTCACCACACGAGCACTTTAAGATTGCTACGCTGCTCCTTCCACTTGAAGGTAATGTCAGTAATGCTGCCACTTTATTGCGTACCTGTGAAACTTCATTGATTCGGTAAGTTCCCTTCAAGACATATTTTGAGGTGCTAAAGTCCTAGTTCATTTTACTGTTCCTTATAAAGAACAAAGAGCAAAGAAAATTACAGCACAGGAACAGGCCCTTCGGCCCTCCAAACCTGTACCGACATGCTGCCTGTCACAACTAAAACCCCCTCCCCTTCCGGGGACAATATCCCTCTATTCCCATCCTATTCATGTATTTGTCAAGACACCCTTTAAAAGGCACTATAGCGTCTGCTTCCACTACCTCGCCCGGCAGCAAGTTCCAGGCACCCACCATCCTCTGTGTAAAAACTTGTCTCGTGCATCACCTTTAAACCTTGCCCCTTACACCTGAACCCCATGGCCCCTGGTAACTGACTCTTCCACTCTGGGAAAAAGCTTCTGACTGTCCACTCTGTCCATGCCCTTCATAATCTTGTAGACCTCAATCGGGTCGGTCCTCAACCTGTACCGTTCCAGAAAGAACAACCCAAGTTTCACCAACCTCTCCTCATAGCTAATGCCCTTCATACCAGGCAACATCCTGGTAAATCTTTTCTGTACCCTCTCCAAAGCCACAGAATTCTTCTGGTAGTGTGAGGGTCAGAATTGAACACAATATTCCAAATGTGGCCTAATTAAGGTTCTATAAAGCTGCAACATTACCTGCCAATTTTTAAACTCAGTGCCCTGGCCGTTGAAGGCAAGCATGCCGTATGCCTTGTTGACTATCTTTTCCACCTACATTGCCACTTTCAGTGACCTGTGTACTTGTACACCCAGATCCCTCTTCCTATCAGTACTCTTAAGGGTTCTGCCATTTACTGTATATTTTGCATCTGGATTAGACCTTCCAAAATGCATTACCTCACATTTTCCTGGATTAAACTCCATCTGCCATCTCTCTGCCCAAGTCACCAACCGATCTATATCCAGCTGTATCCTTTCACAGTCCTCATCGCTATCTGCAATTCCATAAACCTTTGTGCCATCGCAAACTTACTAATCGAACCAGTTACATTTTCCTCCAAATCAGTGATATAAATTACAAATAGCAAAGGTTCCAACACTGATCCCTGAGGAACGCCACTAGTCACAGCCCTCCGTTCAGAAATGCACCCTTCCCCTGCTACCCTCTGATTTCTATGACTGAGCCAGTTTTTTATCCATCTTGCAAGCTCAACTCTGACCCTGTGCGACTTTACCTTCTGTATCAGCCTGCCATGAGGGACCTTGTCAAAGGCCTTACTGAAGTCCATGTGGACTACATCCATTGCCCTACCCTCACTGATCATCTTCATCGCTTCCTCAAAAAAACTCAACCAAGTTAGTGAGACGCGACCTCCCCTTCACAAAACCATGTTGCCTCTCGCTAATATGCCCACTTATTTCCAAGTGTGAGTAAATCCTGTCTTGAAGAATCCTCTCCCATAATTTCCCTAACCCTGATGTAAGGCTCACCGGCCTGTAATTAGCTGGATCGTTCCACTTTCTGGTACGTTACAAGATGGTTATGTTTAAAAATGTCTTCCTTAACTCAAAGTGAAACAGAATGTTCTGGAATGAGCTGTGGTCATATTAAACCTATGAGATATAGGAGGAAAATTTTGCCGTTTGGCCTATCAAGTCTGTTTGACATTCAGTCATGGCCGACATGCTTCTCAACCACATTGTCCTGCCTTCTCCCTATAACTTTTGATCCCCTTACCAATTAAGAGCTAGTCTACCTCTGTCTTAAAGACACTCAGTGACCTGGCCTCCACAGCCTTCTGTGGCAATGAGTTCACAGATTCACCACCCTCTGGCCTATGTGACTGGGGGCTACAGGGAAAAGAAAGCTATTGTGAAACCAATTGAGAATCATGTAACATCTTGGCACAGAACAAAGGAACGGTTGCTTTTTGGATACAGAGCTATCGAGAAAGAGAGGGAGAAAGCAGTTAGAGCAGGGAAGACTGTTTCTGTGTCCCCAGCCATGCAGCAGTTAGCTCTCTGATCAGTAGGATGAACAGAGGGGCCTTTTGGAGATTTAAGGAGCAAACAATCGCCAGATTGCTGGTGGATATAGGTTCTGGGATATTCAAGCCGAGTGGAAAAGTGTTTTTTTTTTATTAATTCATTCACAGGTTGAGAACATCATTGGCTAAGCCCATCCCTAACTGCCCAGAGAGCAGTGATGAGTCAACCACATTGCTGTGGGTCTGGAGTCACATGGAGGCCAGACCAGGTAAGAATGGCAGTTTCCTTCCCTAAAGGACATTGGTGAACCAGATCGATTTTTCCAACAATCGAGAATGAGTTCATGGTCATCATTAGATTCTTAATTCCAGGTTGTTATTGAATTCAGATTCCACCATCTGCCATGGCAGAATTCAAACTCACATCCCCAGAACATTACCTGGGTCTCTGGATTAACAGTCCAGTGATAATACCACTAGGCCATCGCCTCCCCACAGTCATGGAAAGATTTGCCATGAGACATCAGGGAGCAGAGAGCCTGCTAAAAAGCTGGGAGCAACCAGTGTCCTGTTCACAAACAGCAGGATAAATCCCACTAACCATCAGTCCATTCTCGATTAGTAGCGATGTGATTCAATTTCTTTCAGTGCCTCACAAAGCACAATCACACAATAACTAAATAAAAACCGAAAGAACTGCGGATGCTGTAAATCAGGAACAAAAACAAAGTCGCTGGAAAAGCTCAGCAGGTCTGGCAGCATCTGTGAAGGAGAAAACAGAGCTAACGTTTTGGGTCCGGTGGCCCTTTCTCATACAATAACAGTCTGTTTGACCTACTCTCTTCGCACCTTCCAAGGCCCTAAACGCTTCTTCCAAATTGCCAGCACTCCTTTCAAGTTAACATACAGTATTCTCACAAAGCTCCCAAATTGGTCTCTTTTATTTCTAGGGAACAAAGCACAGACTGGGTGATTGATTTGTGGAATACCTCCACTCCATTGCAGGCATAATCCTGAGCTTTGTTTGTCATTTCAAGACACGAGCTTGTCTGCACTCTGACACCTCTGTCCTGGGTCTGCTGTAGCGCTCCAATGGAGCATGAGAAACAGTTCCTCATTGTTTAACTCATCCCTCTATAGCTCGGTGGGCTCAACATTGAATCTTGGACCATAATCTGTGCCACCATTTCTCATGGTGTCTTTTTTCGCTTACTTGTTTTTTCCTCATTTCTCTATACATTTATTCACCTTACATTCACTTTGCAACCATCCAGCCCTCACCTGAACGCAGATTTTGTTCCTTCACTTGTCACGGCTGCTCTGTTTGGTTTTTGTACCACGAAGCCTTCTGTCTCCTAGCCTCCAATTTACCACAGACCTTCCATTTTGTTCTTCCTTTTCCCCTCTTCAGTTGCTCAAAGCCCATAACATTTTGAATTACAGTTCTGGTTAAAGGGTGAGCATTAACCCAAAACGTTAGTGTCGTATTTTTCTTCATAGAAAGTACTTGACTTTCTGATTACTTCCAGCATTTCCAGCCTCTGCATTATTTTGCTTTCACATTATGGAGGACATTGTTGACAATGTCAAGTACTCACTCATGGACAATCTGCTCAAGTGAAGTTCTGCCAGGGCCTCTCGGAACATTACAGCCTTGTCCCAAAGTTAGCTAAAGAGCTGAATTGCAGAAAGTGAAAGAAACTTCCCCAACCTAAAGGCAGTTCACTCTGACAGATGGCTCTGAGGAAGCCAGACCAGTGACAAGTACTATGCAGGTGTAAATAAAGGCTGACTTGGTGACAGGATACTGGTCTCCGTGAAGCTATTTCAGCGGTGACATGAGAAAAAAATGCTCCTGAAGTAATTTGCTCACAATAGTCGCCTTTGAGTTCAGATAAGCATTTCTGGCATCACGCTGTTGTTTAGGAAGCTCGACGAGTTCAATCCTGCCATCGAAGACCGGGCCCAGTACGTAAAAAGGATGCATTTATTTTTCCCGGCAAATGATACTGGGGCAGATGGAAAACAATGATTAATTCTCCTGACAGCTTGTGGACTCCTGGGTTTTTTGGTTATTAGGGGCCTAATGTTTCCTGAGGCACCAGGAAACCTCTCAAGAGTTGATGGATTTAGTAAAGGAATACTAAGACCCCAAGCCTCCTCTAATTCTCCAATGTTATCGGTTTTACTGGCAGTTCAAGAACAAGGGGAATCCATGTCAGGATTTTGGATGAGGTTAATACTACTGGCAGAGGCAGATGATTCTGGTTTAATCCTCAATGGAATGCTGAGAGATTGTTTGGAATGTAGGATTAATGAAGCGACCGTGCAAAAGTGCCTACAAGCTGAAGCCCAACTGGACTTCAAGCAGGCACTGCAAATGGCTTTGTCATTGGAAAATGCAGCAAGTGGAGCATCTGAGTTACAGGGTATTGATGGAGTGGACACACTTGCCAGGCCAATGGAGATTGGGGAACATCACTTGAGTAAAGGCAATTGCATAGCCTCACACAGGACATATCCTGACCAGAGGGACTCTAGGTCAGCCCACAGCAAAACCCCCAAAACAAAGCCAAGCCTCAACCAAATGGTTAACATTTTCTTCAGGATCTGGGATGGCAAGCTATTGTGCAGGTATGTAGACTCGATACAGCAAAACAATAGCACTAGACTTCAATTGAGTAAGAGAAATCATACGCTGGTATCCAGGAGAGTATCCACCCTGGAAAGCCCACCTACATGTGGCTTGGAACAGTTAAATTGCTGAACAACATGCAAATTAGGGCCAATCAAAATAAATGTCTAGTGAAGTGATCGCTCGGTTCTAATGGAAGACTGGTACTGGCGTGGTTATATCAGTGATTGCAGAACCAGTCTCTAACAAAATTCGCTTTGGACTCCAACCTTTAAAAGGCTCAGGCCCAAGCCTGATGGGGCGAAATTCGTTGAGAAAAATTCACATGGATTTGGCTCAACATTTTTAAATTAGAAAATGGCTGCCTGACTAAAGTCCTCATTAAGTTCTCGGCAGCTTTTCAGGAATGTCTAGGGACTATCAAAGGGGCCAAGGCCACCTTGCACGTTGACCAGGGAGCAATCCCATGATTCTCCAAGGCCTACCCAAAGCCATTCGCCTTGTGGGTAGAAATCAGAAACCTAGAAAGCTTGCAGAATGGGCAGCACCGATCATATCGATTATGAAGCCGAATGGTTAGTTTGCCTTTGTGGCAATTTAAAAAAAAAACAGTGAACTGCTTTTCACAGCTGGATAAATACCCGCTCCCTCGCGTAGAAGACTTGTACGCAATGTTGGCGGGGTGAGGCTGTCCTTCACAAAGATGGACATGAGCCATGTGTACTTACAATTACATTTCGATAAGGATTCCCAGAAGCATGTTACAATTAATACCCATAGGATTTGTACCAATGTATGAGATTGCCATTTGGGATATCGTCAGCCTGTGTAATTTTTCAGTGGTCAATGAAGAACGTTTTACAAAATCTATCCCAAGTTGCCATTTATCTGGATGTCATACTAATAACTGAGAAGACCAATAAACAGCATTTAGAGAACTTGGGCATAGTCCTTAGACGTTTCTCTAAGGTGGGCATGCACCTGAGACGGGAAAAGTGTGTGTTCCAGGCACCCCAAGTGACCTATGTGGGCTACATACTTGACATGACTGGGTTACACCCGTTGGAAGATAAAGTAAGGACGATCAAAGGTGCCCCAGCTCCCACCTCTGTACCGGAGCTTAGGTCTTCCATGGGATTGGTGAATTATTATGGAAAGTTCACTGCCCTCCATCCTGGCACACTTACATCTGCTGTTGAAAAAGGGACAGCCTTGGAAATGTTCCCATAGCCAAAGTGTAGCCTTAGGGAAGTGAAGAAGCAGCTGTCATCGTATAAGGTGTTGGCACACCATGATCCCAAGCGAGATCTGGTGCTGACATGCGATACCTCCCCGTACAGTATTGGGGTAGTGTTGGCTCACCGGTGGTCCAAGGGATAGGAACACCTGATAGTGTTTGCTTCCCAGACTTTGACTAATGCAGAGCACAAATATGTCTGGATAAAGAAGGAAGGTTTGGCAGTCATCTTTCATGTGAGGAAGTCCCACCAATACATTTATGGATGTAAGTCTGTAATAGTAACAGATCACAAACCCTGACCAGTGGTGTATCTTCCAGTGGAAGGTAGTTCAAGGCATCTGCATTTGCTACTTGGCCTCCTGGACGGTGTTCCAACTTGTAATTGTACACACTTAGAATGAAAGCCCAATGCTGAATTCAATCTGAAGTGTGTACAATTACAAGTTGGAACACCGTCCAGGAGGCCAAGTAG
>JAHRHZ010000099.1:4474226-4516408 GCA_024137785.1 Ginglymostoma cirratum
CTACTTGGCCTCCTGGACGGTGTTCCAACTTGTAATTGTACACACTTCAGATTGAATTCAGCATTGGGCTTTCATTCTAAGTGTGTACAATTACAAGTTGGAACACCGTCCAGGAGGCCAAGTAGCAAATGCAGATGCCTTGAACTACCTTCCACTGGAAGATACACCACTGCTGGTACCTCTCCTGGAAGAGGTTGTAAATTTTCTGGAATTCCTTCCAGCCACGGCTGACAATATCAGAACATGGTCACAAAATGATCCCGTCCTGGTAAAAACTAAAACAGCTGGTGGTAATGGGGGAAACAAAAGGGCCATCACAACTAGAACTGATACCTTTTTGGACCCGGAGAGACCAAATCACTGTAGAGGACGGCATTTTATTACAGGGAGCGAGAGTGATTGTCCCGAGCAAAGGTCACTACCAGATACTGGCTGAACTCCAGCTGGGTCCCCCAGGGGTATCAAAAATGAATATGTTTGTGAGAAGTTATGTTTGCAGCCAGGACTGGATAAAGACATAACCGTGTTGGTGGGGCAATGCCCAGAGTGCCAACAAGGACAAAAATTACCTCCAGCAGCTCCCCCACACTCGCCAGCTAAACCCTGGGTTCAGTTACACGTCAATGATGCCAGCCCTTTCATGGGCTCAACATTCTTAGTCATTGTGGATGCCCACTCCAAGTGGTTGGACGTGCCTAGAGTTCATTTGTCAAACATGAGGATGACGACAGAGAAGTTGTGCGCATCTTTTGCAATACATAGGCTCCCGGAGATGTTGGTTCTAGATAACGGGCTGTCGTTTACCAGCAGGGAATTCAAGTATTTCTTAAAGTCAGATGACATACCATCCACTGTCCAACGATTTGATAGAAAGAGCAGTCCAAACTTTGAAGGCCTGCTTAAAGAAACAGCTACCGCTTTACTCAATACCAAACTGTCCTGGTTCCTATTTGATTATCGGACCATCCCTCTTTCAACTACAGGGATAGTTCCAGCAGAGTTACTGATGAGGAGAAGACTCTGCACCAGGTTAAACCTGGTTTTCCCAGACCTCGGGGTGCAGGGTAAAATAGCATCAGGAACACCAATGCCAGTCACAAGACTCCGCTAATCAAGAGAGATAGTTTATTTCAGGGGATGAAGTTTGGTGCTGAAACCATGGAAATGGCCCTGTATGGATAAGAGGTCTGGTTGACACGAGGTCAGGTCCCAAGTTTGGGTAGGAAAGGCAGTCCGGAACAACACATGGACCACATGAAAGCAGTGAATTCGCAAAACATACACGGCCTCTCAGAACAGCCGGAAAGGCTGTTGGAACCCACTCCATCTAACATGGAGGAAACCTCAGAGTCTGAGATGGACATGGCGGATATGGCAGCCTGTACCAACTGAAAAAGAGGATGAATTCCTCCAAGACGCTCCAGGCACAAGAGGCAAGCTACAGCCCGGTACATGCTGCCCATATCCGGGGCTGAGTCCGGAAGAACTGGACCCGGTGTGAAAACACCCTGGGACAGGCTACAAGAGAAAGGACAGGCCTATGTCCCTGGGCTTAGAGGGGGAGGGATGTAGTGACTGTAACAAGGTCAACCTCACAGAATATGAGCTCCCCGACTCGGGATGGTTTTTTCTTATTTATTCACAGGATAAGGCCAGCATTCAATGCCCATCCCTAATTGCCCAGAGGGCAGTTAAGAGTCAGCCACATTGCTGTGGAGTCACATGTAGGCCCAGACCAGGAAAGGATGACAGTTTCCTTCCCTAAAGGGCATTAGTAAACCAGATGGGTTTTTCTTGATAATCAACAATGGCCATCATTAGACTCTTCTTTCCAGATTATTATTAATTCAAATTCTACCATCTGATATTGGTGGGATTCGAACCCGGGTCCCCAGAACATTATTTGGATCTCTGGATTAATACCACTCGGCCATCACCTCCCCTGTCCCATCAGGGAGCCCTGGATGACAGGTATAAACAGGAGTGTCAGGGGTTCTGTTCACTCTGAGAGCTGGCTCTGAGGGAGCTGGACCAGTATTAGTTATGTTGAGCTATTTCAGTTGGTCTTGAAAGCTTCTCCAGAAAATCCTTTTTTCTGCTATTGTTTATCTCGAAAATGTGCTCAGTTTCTAGAAAGTTCTCTGGCTCTCAGCCAATGAATTGGTCAAAGCCTGATCACATTGTTCGATCCCACTAATTCCCAAATGTTTACACCCAGCCACTTTCCATATAAGGTAATAGTGGTGCCAGCATGCCCAGAGGTGCCATGACACTTGCCTTATTTGGTCAACACAGGAAACTGCAGGTCACATGATTTCCTGGATGCAGTTTTGACTGAGGTCAGAGTTTAAACTATAATACAATCTCCATAATGTGGAAGCAGACCATTCAACCCATCAAGTCCATACCAACCCTCCGAAAAGCATGCCACTCAGTTCCACACCCCTACTCTATCCCTCTAACCCCACATTTTCTGCGGCTAACCCACCTAGCCTGCACATACCTTGACACCATGGGACAATTTAGCATGGCCAATCCACCTAACCTGCACATCTTTGGACTGTGGGAGGAAACCGGAGCACCCGGGGGAAACACACGCAGACACAGGGAGAATGTGCAAACTCCACACAGACAGTCACCTGAGTCCCTGGCACTGTGAGGCAGCAGTAATAACCACTGAGCCACCATGCTGCCCACTTAGACAGGAAATGAGGGCCCATCCGGGATTTGAACTCGGGTCCTCTCACATGCCTACAATGTATAACCCCTGATGTGAGAATCTTACCCCTAGATCAATGAGTCACTACCACTAGATTGACCAAAATGCTCAATTGTATCTCTTAAACATTTCTGCAGCTGGCCACAAATTGTATCAAAGGAACAGGGTTAAGCAAATTAATGCTGACCTTGCCGATGACACCTTCATCCCACAGGATGAGTTTCTAAAGGTTACATCAGCAAACGTTTACACATTGTCTTCAGGAGAAAGGAAATTTGGACTTCAGCGGAACTGTGGTGGTCCAGTTAATGTTTTATCTCAGGACAAGCACCACCGTCTGATGATCCAATTGGCAGCGAGCTGCAGACCTCTTTAACAGTTCATTGCTCTGGTGCAAGAAAACAGAGATTACATCAGCAGGAAATATAAAGAGCTGGAGACAGAACACTAAGCAACACAAGAAGTGCAATATTGCCTTTCATCAAGTGCCAAGTGGATGTAGGCCTGTTCTGAGTGTCAAAGTTTTGTAATTTACCAACTTGTGACAATGAATCACCAAATAATTAAAGCAAGATTTACAGCCAAATACAAGGACCCCCACCAAATTACAAAGCATCCAGCAAGTCAATTAACCAGAAAACCTCACTCCCACAGATACTACGGGGTGGGGGGGGAACAGGGCATCATTGTTGTATCATGTTGAACCCTTTGAAGTCCTAATGAAGGGTCCCAACCCAAACTGTCAACTCTCTTGGTCCTCTAATGCTGCTTTACCTGCAGTGTTCCTCCAGCTGCATGCTGTATTGACACTATCCAGATGCATCGTGGCAATTGCTCTGCTCAGGACCACAGGAAACGTTACAAAGTTGTGAACATAGCCCAGTCTACCACGCAAGTCAACCTTCCATCCATTGACTCCATTTACACTTCTCACTGGCTTAGAAAGGCAGCCAACATCATCAAAGACCCCTCCCACCCCAGTTATAATCTCTTCCAAACTCTTCCACGAGGCAGAAGATACTAAAGCTGAAACACACGCACCCAATAGTTCCAATAACAACTTCTTCCCCACTGTTATTACAAAATTACAAAACAATTACCTTATATGGAATGTGGCTGGGTGTAAACATTTGGGAATTGATGGGATCGAACAATGTGATCAGGCTTTGACCAATTCTCTAATTTCAAATTTAATATTGATCTTGCTTTGCAGCAGTAACTTTGTATTCCTCACTCTGTTCTATCACCCTATGATCTTTGCATGGTAAGACCTGCCTGCACTGCACATAAAACAAAACTTTTCACTGTACCTAGGGACATGTGACAATAATAAAGCAAATCAAATCAAAAATGTCTGTAGTTACATTATTTTGCATTGTTTGAAAGTTATAAATGGTCTGAACTCGAATGTTGAAGCATTTTATCTAGTCCTCTGAGTTACATGTAAACTTTAGCAGGTTATTTTAATTTGTTTGAGATGGGAAGGAGTTCTGAGTGTCCCCAGTATGTGGCCCACAACTTGAGTATTGCTGAAAAAAGGGACATATTGTCCAAGCTTCTGGTCTTGTACTTATCAGGACAGATGCAAGAACACCATATTTGAAGGGAGTGACATTTCATAGTGCATGAGAAACAAGGTGCTGAATAGTTGGCGGGTATGCTCTGATAGGTCAGGAGTTGCCATGCAGAAACAGTGTCCCCAAAGCTTTTGTTTATTTGAGAATGTGCAAAGACTGTGGTTTGCAGAGAACCGAATCCTGCATATGAATATATGTAGCTTCTAACAGGTTTCTCAGGCAATACAGATTGATGTTCCCTTTTGAAAGTTGGTATTCTTACATCTGCCCTGATGAGTGCAAGATGAAATGCGATGACAGCATGTCTTATCTTTGGAAAGGAGACCTCTCCCCAATCCACAGACACCTTTCCCTGCCTCTAATACTCTCACTCCAGCTGGACGCCCCCGTCCCCACCCTGGCCTTTTACCTGCACTTGACCTGTTCATCCACAACTGTCGACCTGACATCAGTCGCTTTAATTTCTTTTGACCCCCCGCCACCTCACCACTTCTAACCTATCTCCCTCTGACTGACTGTATTCTGTGCTCTCAGGACCAAAACTGACATTGTAATTAAGCATACTGACAAGAGCGGTGCTTTTACATTGTGGAGGCTGAGCGCCAGCTCTTGGGTATCTCTTCCTGTTGCCCCCAAGACTATGGCACCACCATTGAACATCAAGCTATTGTGTTCATAATCATCACTAACCTTATCTGATTTGATTTATTGTTGTCAAATGTACCTAAGTACAGTGAACTGTTTTGTTTTGCATGCAGTAGAGGCAGATCATAACATACAAGGCCATACTGATCACAGGGTGCCTAGACAGAGTGAGGCATACAAGGTAATGACTGCACAGGAGGTGCACAAGAGCAAGATCAACTATAGATTTGAACTTAGAGAAGTCCATTCAGCAGGCCAATAACAGCAGGGAAGAAGCTGTTCTTGAACCTGATGGGACGTGTGTTTAAGCTTCTGTATCTTCTGCCTGACAGAAGAGGTTGGAAGAGTATTTAACCGGGGTGGCAGGTGTTTTTGATGATGTTGGAAGCCTTTCTGTGGCAACAAGAAGTGTAAATGGAGTCAATGGATGGGTGGTTGACTTCCGTGACAGTTTGAGCTATGTACATGACTCTTTGTAGTATCTTATGGACATGGGCACAGCAGCTGCCATACCAAGCCATGAACCAGACAGAATGCTTTCTACAGTACATTTGTAAATGTTGGTGAGGATCCTTATGGACACTCTGAATTCTGTAAACTTCCTGAGGAAGAAGAGACGTTGTTTTCATCTGGGGCATTTTATCCCATCTGGGGATCTCCCTCCGACACCATCTCAGCTCATAGTGGCCCAACCCTGTAAAGCCTGCTTCTACCTTTTTCCCAAAATCCATAAACAGGACTATCCAGTCTCATTGTTTCTGCCTGTTCCTGCTCCATGGAATTTATTTCTTCCTAGCTTGACTTGATTCTTTTTCTCCCCTTGTCCAGATCCTTCTCAATGACATCCACGCTTCATCAGATGCTATATGTCGGTTTCAAAGCTTCCAATTTGCTGGCACCAGCCACCTCCTCTTCACTATGGACATACAATCCCTTTACATGTCCACCCCCCATCAGGATGGTCTTAGGGCTCTCCACTTCATCCCGGAAAGAAGGCTAAACTGTCCCCATGGAATCATACCTAACACATAGGAAGATGGTTGCTGGAGGCCAGTCATCTCAGCTCCAGGACATCTCAGTAGGAATTCCTCAGGGTAGTGTCCTAGGCCCAACTAAGTTCAGCTGCTTCATCAATGATGTTCCCATAACGTCATGATTGTACATAAGGCTGAAGACTGTAAAATGTTCAGCAATATTCACAACTCTAAAGCAGTTCATGTTCAAATGCAACAAGATCTGAACAATATTCAGGCTTGGGCTGACAAGTGGCAAATTACATTTGTGCCACACAAATGCCAAGTAATGACCATCTCAATAAGAGACAATCTAACCACCACCCCTTAACATTTAACATTCATTACTGAATCCCCCTCTATCAACATTCTGGAGGTTACCATTGATCAGAAACTCAAATGGACTTGCCATTTAAATGCAATGCTTACAAGAGCAGGTCAGCGGCTAGGAATTCTGCAGCGAGTAACTTACCTCCTGATTCCTCAAAGCCTGTCCACCCATCTACAAGGCACACGTCAGGAGTGTGATGGAATACTCCCCACTTGCCTGGATGGGTACAGCACCAACAACACTCAAGAGGCTTGACACCATCCAGGACTAAGCAGCCACTCGATTGGCACCAAGTCTACAACTGTCCATTCTCTCCACAACCAACGCTCAGTAGCAGCGGCGTGTACTATCTACAAGATGCACTACAGAATTTTGCCAAAGATCCCCAGACAGCACCTTCCAAACCTACAACCATCTCCATCTAGAAGATCAAGGGTGGCTGATATATGGGAACATCACTACCTCTAAGCTCCCCTCCAAGTCACTCACCATCCTGACTTAGAAATATATCGCCGTTCCTTCACTGTTGCTGGGTCACAATCCTGGAATTCCCTCCCTAATGGCATTGTGGGTCAACCCACAGCAGGTAGACTGCGGCGGTTCAAGAAGGCAGCTCACCACCACCTTCTCAAGGGTGGCTAGGGATGGGCAGTAAATGCTGGCCCAGCCAGAAATGTCCATGTCCCACAAGTGATTAAATAGTAAAATAAAACCCACCAGTATCCTTCTCCGTCTTGCTGAGCTCGTCCTCACTTTGAAATGTTCTCCTTTAACCCCTCCCATTTTCTTCAAGTCAGACAGGTGGCCATGGGTGCCTGCATAGGCTACAGTTATGCCTGTCTCTTTGTGGGGTACGTGGAACATTCCTTATTGTGATCTTACATGGACCCCCCACCCATAAATCTTTCTCTGGTAAACCGGCAATATCATTGGTGCTGCTTCCCTTTCTCATCTGGAATTGGAAAAATTTATCAATTTCACTTCCAATTTCCTTCATGCTCTCACCTCCATCTCTGACTCCTCCTCTCCATTCCTCACTATCGTTGTTTCCATTTCTGGGGATAGGCTGGCCACCAATACTCATTACAAACCCACTGACTCCCACAGTTACCTGGACTATACATCCTCACATCCTGCTTCCTGTAACGACTCTATTCTATACTCTGTCTCTGTCACATCCGTTCTGACGATGCCAAATTCCATTGGGCAGCCTCAGAAATATTCACGTTTTTCCTCAACCAAAGATTTCCACCATAGTGGTTGACAGGGCCCTCAGCTGTGTCTGACCCATCTCCCACACTTTGGTCCTCACCCCCTTTCTTCCCTCCCACAACAGCGATAGGGTCCCCCTTGTCCTCCCCCACCATCCCACCAGCATCCACATCCAGTGGATCATTAGCCACCATTTCTGCCACCTCCAGTGGGATACCACCACCAGACTCATATTCCCCTCCCTTCCCTTGTCAACTTTCCACGGGGACCATTCCCTCCACCTGGTCCAGCCTTCCTTCACTCCCACCACCCCCCCCCCCCCCCCCCGTAGCTCCATGCCACCTACCCCTACAACAGCAGAATGTGTAGCACCTGCCCATTTACTTCCTCCCTCCTCACCATCCAAGGCACAGACACACCTTCCAGGTGAAGCAGCACTTTACTTGCACATCACTCAATCGAGTTTACTGTATTCGCTGCTCGCAATGTGATCTCCTCTACATTGGGAAGACAAAGTGCAGACTGGGTGACCGCTTTGTGGAACACCTTCACTCTATCTGTTAAAAAACACCCTGAGCTTCTAGTTGCCTGCCACCTCAACACCCCACCACATTCCCCTGGCCAATATTTCTATCTCAGGCCTGCAATAGTGTTCCAGCAAGGCTCAACACAAGCCAGAGGAGCAGTATCTCATCTTCTGCCTTGTTACCTTACAGCCGTCAGCAATCAACATGGAGTTTAACAATTTCAGAACATCAACACCTTCCTACATGTTTGTTACCTTCTCTCAAACCCCTAGGTCCTGTAGCATTTGGGCTCCTCTAATCACAGCTTGCCCATTTTCAACCATTTGCATTTCTCTTTAGCACCTTCCTATCAATCGTCTTTCTCCCGGTTTACCATCAGCAGTCTCCATGTTTGCCTATCCCTTTTCTCTCTCTCTTTCTGGGCATCGTCTCCATGCACTCTATTTTCTCTCATCCCACTACCCCCCAACTCCACCCCCGGCGCCAGCATAAATACTATCCTTCCCCAGCTATTTCAGTTCCAAAGAAGCGTCAATGGTCTCGAAACGTCAACTCTGTTTCTCTCTCTTTACAGATGCTGTCAGGCTTGTCGAGTTTCTCCAGCACTTTCTGTTTGCAGACGTCATTTCTTTTTTGTGTCTTTGTGAAGTGAATATGTTACCAAACATTAAGCTCCCCTTTGAAAACAAACACTAATTGTTCCCCCTGCACGCACTGGCAGGCAAGGCAAAAGGGATAGTGCTGGTTAATGATCAAGACATGAGCAGGAGCGTAAGAAAGTGTCACTGAGAGCTACTGCCTGTTTATTTACCTTTAGTGACCTCAGGGACTGAGTGGTCATTTACAATTAATAATTCCTTCAAAGGAGGGTCAAATTGAAATGTGACTGCAGGCAATTTGGCAGGTCCAAAGTCTTAATCATCTTTCATAAGTAACTATCAAATGGTGGGTGGTTGACAATGGACGAATCCTCAAGGCCGGTGTACGTTGAAAATTCAACCACTTGAGCAGCTAACATGCTGCAAGTAATAAGGGCAGATGGATTAAAGATTAAATTGATGCACCTGGCAATTTAATGCTTCTCTGAGATCGGTCAACAGGATAGTGTAGTAAGAGAACAGATAAGGTTTAGCAAAGTCACGATGTAACCAATTTACCTAACACTTAGCACTTTATATCTTTATGTTAGTGTCTCAGAAATTGAGAACTGTTAGATACCAATGGTCTTGATAATTTTCTTCTCTCACATTCTGTTTGCTTACTCACAGCAAACACTCCTCATCTACTTTCCGTTCCCATGGTCTCAGGATTTAGTCTTAACGCATTTTGGGGGATATAATTTTTGTGTTCACATGATGGAACACTAACAATATTAAAGAAAGAGAAACATGCATCTCCCTGGAAATTTTCAGGGTTGATCAGATGCCATACTTCAACACAGCACCATCTGTGACAATCCAGCATTGATGATCTACCCAGAGAAAGTTAAAGGGTTAGCAAATGAAAGGGCAAATTATACAGCGTGCCAGCTTGTGTGGCAATCATCTGTTTGCTCCATTCTTTCCTGGATTCCATGTCTGGCAGCAACAGCAGTCTAGGGGATAGAGTATGACGCAGGCAGCATGTAGGCTCCCATGATAGATCTCTTGCCTGAAATTTTCAGTGCTGCTGAGGAGGTAGCTACGTTATGTGGGCTATTTTGCAAGCTGCTCCAGGCGATGTCCTAGTGGTATTATTGCTAGTCTATTAATCCAGGCACCCCGGTAATGTTCTGGGGACCCAGGTTCAAATCCGGCAATGGTAGATGGAAGAATTTGACTCCAGTAAAAAGTAAGAGTTTAATGATGACCACAAAACCCACTGCTGATTGTCAGGAAAAGTCCATCTGGTTCACTAATGTCCAGAACACATTGACAAAGTGTGTCTTGCATGTTGCCAGTTGTAGAAGTTCATCAGGATTTCTATCACCACTGTACAGTCTGATCTCAATGACTGTGCCCCTCTCTCGAAGATCACGCAGGACACGACATGTCAATTCCTCAAGGACATTTTAAAACCTGGGTATGTCCCTGGCAGCTTGAGTAGATACAAAAACACCTTGTACCTGCAGTAAGTCGTTGAAGATGAAGCAAATAGATTCAGGTCAAAAGTGTTGGTCAAAGCTATTACAATGATGTGTTTCCACAGGGCAATGTTGTGAGTCAATGTCCGACGGGTGAAGGCTGTGGCTTACTTAAGTGCCCAATATAGGCAATGCTGTGACAAATAGAAAGTTCCCATTTAACCTTTTCAAGAGAAATGATGCCAAGTGTTACTCCACACCGATTCTCACATCTTCAGGTCTGGCAAGGACTCAAAGGGTCTTCAAGGTGGACAATACCTGTTGCAATTCGATGTGTTTCTCCCTGGCAAGCTGACAAGAGCGTTGTGAATGTTGTAGAGGTCTCATGTTGACATTAGCCTTGAAGAGTGTGGATTCGCAATTGTAATCCGGGAATCCTGGGTGGAAGATGTTTCATAGTCTTGTGTGTCTGTGTATGTGTGTGTCTGTGTGTGTGTGCCCCTTTGTTTGTGTGTGTGTCTGTGTCTGTGTGTCTGTCTGTCTATGTGTGTGTGCGTGTGTGTGTGTGTGTCTGTGCCTGTGTGTGTGTGCATAAGTGTATGTGCTGCATAAACCCTCAATTTCCTTTGGTGTGAGCTATGAAAATATTCTGAAGCTGCCACCATGCCAGTAGGTTGTGTTTAATTTCAGATTGTCTCGTAAACTGGATTGCCATATCAACGGGTTCTAGGTGAAAGTATTAAGCTTTAACACAACCACACAACTGAGCTGGACTATAAGCAACACAAAATAGCTGCATCCATACAGGAACAATCTCCCAGCCAACATGCCATCTAAGATGCGGGCACAGCCTGTCCAATATTTGGCACATGCCAATCAGAGTTGGCGCACTGATTGTGCCATTGACCTCAAAGGTCCATGCAGCTGGTGAGAAAACCAGAGGGTACACTATGCCCAGCCAACAGATGGCAATAACATATCATGACGCTGCATGTTTGCATGGCATGCCCATACTAGTGCCCTGTCTGCCAGGGAGTGGGTCATATGGCATGGTGCCAAACACAGCTAGAGGAGATCTGGCTGCCATTTTGCTGCGAGTGGGTTTCTGTACCACAGCTGGTGCTGGTTGTACGGAGCCTGATTTCCTAGCCCAGGTTAAACAGTGATTGGAAAATCAGTGATGTTCTGGGGAAGAACAAGAAGAGTTTGAAAAAGGATAATGAGGTTGAACTTTGTGCTGTGCTCTTTTTGCGTACTTTGCAACTAGTCAGCTGTGCACCCTTTGCTCACTCGAGTTCAACCAAAACTCCAATCATATCCAAAGGCACACTAAGTCCTGTTAAACCATCAACTCCGTGCACAATGTTCATTGAATTCTGGCTTGACACCACTTTGATCTTTAAAATAATCCCTTCACAGCCCTAACTCTGGGGCATCTCGGCTCACGTTCCATTGAATGACACAGTCACCCCATGACTTAGCCACATTCACCTGCCTCAGGCTTTTCCCCATCTTGAAGATTATGGCCACTAATAAATGCAAGCATTCACTTTTGTTTAATGCCCCTATGAATTTCTCACTGCGGCGTGCGCAGAATAATCCTGGAGGGTTGGCCTCCTAAGTGGGAGCCTTGTGAAATGCTGATGGGGGTGTAAAGATCTGAAAGGGTTAATGCGGAAGAGTTCGTTAAGCATCACAAGAGAGTGACACCAGCTGGACTTGGGTGAGGCAAACAGTTTTGGACCTTGAACGAGTAAGTCCTACCATTGGGACGTCCACATAATCTTGTAACATTGTCAATCATACCAGTCTAACTCCGTACCTCATCGCTATTATGCAATAGGTAACATCTTCAAGACAGTCTTCTCATTAGGCTACTGAGTATTTCCTTCTACCAAACTTGATTAACCAGGTCCTTAGATCCTCAGTATAAGAGAGGTTGGTGGTCCCAATACAAACATATCTATCATCTCTTCCTCCTGATAGTCTTTGTAATTATACCTCATGTGTTAATGCAACTTGTACCTATCGCTAACATGCAATAAACTATACCTTGTCATAACTCTTTGACTGCATAAGCCATCACAGCTGCTGAATCGGACTCCAAGTTTTCAACCCTTTCACTTCAGAAAGAAACATCTTTAATCAAGCCAGGCCTGCAACAATAGTAGAATTTGATCACATTTTCATCTTCAGAGGAAACTTTTATCTTCTCTCCCTTATATTCTTGCATTTTGTTAATAATTATCACTTTCACTTAGCAACTTTAACAACAGTTTTGCGCTGAGCTTGTTAGCTTGGTTAAAACATAAAGCTACGCTCCTTTTTTAAAATTTGAAATACTCCAATATTATTAGGGAACAATAAAAAGCTATATAAATAGTGGATAAGTTGTCAAGGCTAGATAAATTGTTCCCTATGTTGAAGGAGGGCAGGGAGGAAATAGAAGATCCCCTGAGGATTATTTTCCAATCTTCACTAGATGCAGATGAGGGGCCAGAAAACTGGAGGAATGCCAGTGTGGTTCTGTTATTTAAAAAGGGTACAAAGGAAATGTCAAACAGTTATAGGCCAGCTAGTCCTACTTCAGTGGTGGGCAAATCAATCCTGAGAGATCAGATAAACTGTCACTTGGAAAGGCATGGCCTCGTTAGAGAAAATCAGCATGTCCGCAGGTGGACTGAGCAGAACACATTCTGGGGCTTTTTTATTTTTCCAGCTTCTCAGGCTGTAACCCTTGGTAGCCTGCTCAGTACAGCAATTGGTTTCCCTTCCTGTTGAGAAAATGCTCTTTGATGGTGTGTCTCAGAGTTCTTACTGGGAGTTCTGCCCAAAATGATTGCTAACAGTCTGGCTGATACAAATCAAAACTTAAAACGGCTGATAAGCCAGAACTGTTACATAATGCTTCCATATTAGGTAACAGACCCATGCATTGCTTTTTATTTGGGATAATTAATCTTTTACAGCCTCAGCCACTAGCTTGGATGGGTCTCATGGTCAAGTTGTGGTGATCTGGGAAAAGCTATTCTCACCTCCAGAGTATCCACTATCACGGAATCTGTTTATCATTTGAGATGTTCATTAAATTTCAAAAGTTGTCGTGATTAATCCCAATATGATGGCGATTAACAGTGATGGCTGTTGCTCAAGGTGACTATGGTGAAAACGATTCATTTGACTTGTTTGCAGAAAAATTGAGCTTGCCACTTTAAGAACATCGCTGCTTTAGGAAGACTCATAGTCATTCAGCAGCTGAAAGGCGCCATAAGGACTACTGTCAGCATCACTTCTGGAAGGAACTGCAGAACAAAAAGCCGCACTCATAAAGAAAACCTTAGCCTTAGAGCTGGTAAGAGGCACAGCATGGGCAAGGACTACAGCAGATGGTTTAGAAATTGCCAGAAAATGGGGTAAATACTTTTGAATAAATTATAACAGCTTTTGATAATTACTTTAATCTGAGAACAACCAAATTTCTTGAAACTGCATGTTTCAACAGAATAGTTCAACATCCGGAGAAATCCATGGGTAACTTCATTACTGGTGGGAAACTGTCAAACTGGCATTTTGAAATCAAAATTTATAAGAGACAGAATTGCTGACGGAATTATTGTTAAGTCTTTGACAAATTTATTACCGCCTAAGGAGAATGTAACTTTGAAGAAGGCTATTCAAAGTGCAATGGAAGCAGAAGCTAGATAGACGCACAGACAAACCCTGTGAAGAGAAGGACAATCTTACGATGAAAGAACAACAGACCAATGCACAAACCCTAACCCAATCTTGGAGAGCGATGAGATTGGCCATGGCTAGTCATGGAAGAACAGATTAAAGACAGTTCGATTAAGGAACAAAGGATAACAGGAGAAGTTTTCATCAGGTTCCCTAGACTCAGGATGGAATCCAGGCAGAAGACTGAATCCTTTGAGGTTAGTTAAATTGGCATAAGATTTTCTTTTTGTACAGTCAGCAACCTACTGGAATGGCAAGAAATGCTTTCCACTGCTATCAACACGGAAGAGAATTCTGATTGCGAGAATCAGCAAGTTTTGCAAGAGAGCACGAGTAATCAGATAGCTAATAGCAATATTACCCCACTTGGCATCATTGATAAATCTTCAGCTGAGGTAGCTCAGAGTGTAACATGGCTTGGTGAGCTAACAGTGGTGACAGACTGGAGTCTAACATCAGGTGCAAGTTCAACAAGAATATTTTCATCTCCTTATCTCTTCAGACAAATTCTATCAGAATTCACATGACACCAGGTTATAGTCTAACAGGTTTATTTAAAATCTCAAGCTTTCAGTCACTTCACCTGATGAAGGGGCAGCGCTCCGAAAGCTTGCGAGTTTAAATAAACCTGTTGGGCCATAACCTGATGTCGTGTGACTTCTGACTTTGTCCACCCCAGTCCAACACCGGCACCTCCACATCAGAAGAATTCTGAGTGACTGAGACTGTGTCAACCAAGAAGCAATCTTCCAATAGCACAATGTGGCAGTTTTACAAACTCATAGGGCGAATGAAATTAATCGTGATGAATAAGCAGTTGAAGTAAAGTGTCTACACACCTCAGCACAGATCTTTCAGCAGATTGAAAATAAAAATCTGCTCACCCAGATTGAGGATGTGGTGCATACAACTCCAGCACTGAGAGAGGCAACCAGTGTCCACAGATTTAGGACACAAGTCATGAGGAAATTTCCTGGCTCAGAGTTACAGCATTCTGACAAAAAGAGAAAACGCATTGGTCCAGAGATCCCCAGTTACTGCAAACAGAGGTGTTCGATGTTCTCCAGGTATTACGATGGAGGAACCAACAGAAAGACTGCCTCAATGAAGGAAATCCAAATGATAAATCCTCCAATTTAAAGGGATATTCAGTTCTCACAATATCAAGAACAGAATCAAAGTCAGAGAGTCATCAATCTTCTAAAGCCAAAGAGAGTGCAGTGTGGAAAAAATCGTAAAATCCTCATTCCTCCTGAATCAGTGAAGTCAGGGACTTGGGAATTCATGGCGTCATGTACACAGACACAAATGTACAATGTTAATAATGAGGAAAAAATACCTAGAGGGGACATTTAAAAGAGTGCGAGGGTCTGAAAGGGTTAATGCTGATGATACATTAAGCCCCGCCCAATAGGATAATGTCACATGGACCCAGACAGGGAGAATAGTTTTACACTGCAAAAGGGTAAGATCTAGTGGCAAGGTCTCCTTCATAGTCGTGTAACAATATCTTGCACCTGGCTGCTAGCATGCAATACACTATATCCTGTTCAAAACAAGAGCCTCTGCTCGTTAAACTGCGAAGTAGTTTTCCCCCATCACACTAAAACAACCAGACACTGAATTGTAGCAGCAAAATGATCAGATGCCTTTTTAACCGAGATAGGCTGTGATGAAGATTCAGAGCCATTGTCAGTGAGCACGGGGCTGATCACTGAATGAAACCTGCACGAGTTATTGCACCAGCAGCAACATTTTGGATGACCTTAAATTTATGGGCAATAAAACTTGGGAGGCGTGCCAGGAGCGGATTAGAATAGTCAGCTGTAATGGTAACAAAGTTATGGAGAGTCACAAACATGAAATTGCACGCAGCAGATTGTGCGCTTGTCTTTGATTCAAACTGATTATTTCAGAAACTGCTTGCTGCGGGAGAGTCAATTCTGAATTGTCCTGGAAGCTGTAGTTATTATAGAATAACACATCAGAGGCTGTTTGTAGCCATCTCGGAGGAAAGGTATTGGGGACACTAAAATTTATTGTTGCAAGTAACACAAATGACTGTTTGAGTAAAAGATAAGAATTATCCAATTGAGTGAAGGGAAGTCTGTATGTTTTTCAATGGCTTTGGAGGGTAATGTCCCAGGAGGATGATCATGTGGGTTTAGCCATTGGTAAGCCCTGATCTCCAGTGAGTAACATAATGAGTTTTACAGCACTCAGGGTATTGTGTCAATATTAGTTGTAATATGCTTAAACTCTTCGGGCTTTGATATAATAGCATAAAATTCCCCTCAAGTTTAAATAACTTGATAATCTGTGACCCCCTCTGTGTGGGTCAGTGGTCCACTTTTGAGTGAATTATCAAGAACGTACATAGACAGACTTGAACCCCTTCAGGACCCAGCACTCCAATACAATGAGTTTCAACACTACTTAGTCATCTTTTCTCACTACACTTCAAGATCAACCACTCATAGCAACTCCACCCAGTCTGAAAATCAGTGCCCACCGTTATAACAACATACATCCATAATGCTCCCTGATCAGAAAAAAATCATTTCACAAAGAAGTGAAAGGAGACGATACAGAACCTTGAGAGAGAGGTCCTTTATGAAGGGTTGATAAGGTGAGATTGCATGTATCCTGTGCTTCTCTGTAAACTGCACGTTCTGTACTCTCTCAATTCTCCATACCCTGAGCTCATTTCTATTCTACACATTCTGAAAGAGTGCTTCTCTGTATCTGTTGATCAAGTAAATGTCTGTTGCTCAGTTACTCACTCCATTGCAGTAAATATGTTTTCCTCGTTTCAAGATGAGGTTCCTCTTCCCTCATATTATCTCTTGCATCAGCAAAGTACATTGCTATAATTCTGTGAGATCCCTTTGGTCCACTGGCCATAAATCTGTTTCACAACAGATGGTGGTTAGAAGGGAAATTTTCTTGCTCATTAACCTTTGTTGTACCTGCCCTAATGTTACCTAATGGGGGAATAGCGATTAGAAAGAGTTTCATGGAACACACAGACAAATCTCCTGTGGGAACAATCTACTGTAATCCTGCTCTATTCCATCACTGATATCAATCCTGCTGATGGGTGGGGAGAAGGTAAATCCCACGAGGATATTAATTAAACACCATGACAAAAATTATCTCCCAACCAGGAGAATAAAACAATTTCTAGGAGTTCTACTTACCGTCAATCATTCGGTTACTCTCTATCTGTGATCATAGGATCCCTACAGTGCAGAAGCAGGCCATTTGGCCTATCAAGTCCATGCTGACCATCCAAAGGCCGTCCCACCCAGATCCAATCCTATAATTGCCACAGCTAACCCACCTAGCCTGCATTTCCCTGGACACTATGGGCAATTCAGCATGGGCCAATCCATCTACCCTGCACATCTTTGAACTGTGGGAGGAAACCAGAGCACCTGACAGAAATCCACACAGACACGGGGAGAATGCGCAAACTCAGTCATCAAGGCTGGGATCGAACCTGGGTACCGTGAAGCAGCAGTGCTGACCACTGAGCCACCATTTGTTTCGAAGCTACATCTTTCTTCTACAGGCAATCAGCTGTCACAGTCACTAAACCACATCGCAGAGTGATCCAAGGTCAGGAGTCTAGTCCATCCTGAATTACTGCTCACTCACACCTCTGCTGGAAAAGGCATGGCTATTTCAGCATTGAATTGTATTGAGATTAATTCATCAGCTTCCTTGATGAATTGTAATGTTCAGCAGTCAGTTTAGCTAAGCTGCTAAGCACTGCATGGGCAATAATATTATGAAGCAATTCACCTAGTGAATTCATCAGCTCTCGTGTGTTAAGGAAAAATAGAGAAGCTAATGGGCAAAACAATTTTGAAGGATGTTAATTGGAATTCTCTGTAAGCATTGCACAGAGAGAATATTCCAACAGTTACTGCAACCACACAGTCCTAATGTCTGTCTGGAGGTAAATAGATGCCAGTGTTCCAACCCATCTCCACAAGGACACTGAAGACCATCAGTATCAGCGTATAGTGCTGAGCAAATTAAACACAATGCATTTCTGAGATTGACTAGGTTTCTACAGTGAAACACTTTTCTTCAGCCTGCCTTGTTTGTTTCTGTGTGAAAACTTACACAGCCATTGTGTGAGTCTGCATTGTTAAAAACTCCCAGGCAGGACCTCCCATATGAACTCTCCATTTGACAACTCAGCCCAGCAAAATTACCCTGTGATTTTATCATGACCTTGCATTGTTTACATTTAAAGTTAATTCACGTTCGGCAGACTAAAACTGATAGTCTACAAACCATTAAATCCTAGGAAACTGCACATACGCAATACTAAATGCAGCGAGAAAAACATGAGAAGATGTAACATGTTCATACCAGCTCCTTCAGGATATTTTCCATTAGGTGTTTGATCCCAAATCACTTCCTACTCCCAATTTCTGCAAAGGTATGAAAATTTACAAAGGGAGCCGAGCCCAGGCAATTTCAAATGGAATGACAGAGGGTAACGGAGGAATGTTGGGTGCCAAGTGCTCCTGAGTTCCAGCATGGCTCTCATATATACTTGGTACAAGAACAGGCCCATTCCAGAATAGCTCTTCATGGTCTGTTAATTATGCTAAAAAATACCTGAATTGCATTTTCTTCACATTCATGATGAGAAGCCCAATTGACCTTTAGAAGAACTGAACTCTCCTAATTACTGGTGCTGTCCAAGTGACTGTGACACAGCAACTGCATTGCAATCTGTGGAAAATGCATTGGACGGGGGAGCAAGTTACAGAGAATTCCTCCAAAAAATATCTTCGGTGAGCCCTGCGGACTCATGATACCATGGCGAATCTTCCCCGTGATCTCTTTCTTCTGGCCTCACCTCCATCAGTTTATGAGTTTATAACATAGAGATGTGTAGCAATGGAAACAGACCCTTCTGTCCAACTCGCCCATGTCTACTAGATATCGTATATTAATCTAGACCCGTTTTCCAGCATTTGACCCATATCCCTCTAAACCCTTCCTGTTCAAGTACCCGAACATTGGCCATTGCATATGAAGGGGAGAGAAATTGTAAGTTAAAAAGAAATGAAACAATTGCCGTGAAGTTGTCAGGCGTAACAAGAGCATAAGGTATAGGTGTAGAATTAGGCCATTCGGCCCATCGAGTCTGCTTCACTATCTAATCACGGCTGATATGTTTCTCAACACCATTCTTCTGCCTCCTCCCCATAACCCTTGATTTCCTTACTAATCAAGAACCTATCTATCTTTGTCTTAAAGACACTCAGTGACCTGGCCTCCACAGCCTTCTGTGGCAATGAGTTCCACAGGTTCACCACCTTCTGGCTGAAGATAATCCTTCTCATCTCAGTTCTGAGGTTTGACCCTTCACTCTGAGGCTGTACCTACCATTGGAAACATCTCCACGTCCACTCTATCCAGGCCTCTCGGTATTCTGTAAGTTTCGATCAGATCCTCCCATGACCCATTTAAACTCCAAATACAGACTGAGAGTCCTCAACCACTCCTCATATGACAAGGCCTTCATCCCTGGGATCATTCTTGTAAACCTCCTCCAGACTCCCTCCAACGCCAGCACATCCTTCCTCAGATACGGCCCAAAACTGCTCTCAATATTCCAAATGCGGTCTGACCACAGCCTTATACAGCCTCAGCAGTACATCTCCGTTCTTGTATTCTAGCCGTCTTGAAATGAATGTTAACATTGTATTTGCCTTCCTAACTGCCAACTGAACCTGCATATTAAGTTTAACAGGACCCTGAACTAGGACTCCCCTGAATCTTTTGTGCATCAGATTTCTGAAGCCTTTTCCCATTTAGAAAATAGTCTATGCCTCTGTTCTTCCTAGCAAAGTCCATAACCTCATATTTTCCCACATTGTATTCCATCTGCCACTTCTCTGCCCATTCTCCTAACCTGTCCAAGTCCTTCTGCAGCCTCCCTGCTTCCTCCACACTGCCTGCTCCTACCCCTATCTTTGTGTCATCTGCAAATTAGATACAATCTCCTCTGTGATCTCCTTCAGAACTCTGGGGTGTAGTCCATCCGGTCTGGGTGATTTATCCACCTTCAGGCCTGGTTAGCTGTGGTTCAGTTGATAGCAACTCCTTCCATTGAGTCAGATGTTTGTTGGGGGCTTGAGTTCTAGTCCAGGTATTTTAGCACAAAATCGAAATTTGGTGTTTCAGTGTCGGACTGAGGGAGTGCTGCTCTATCAGAGGTGCTGTGCTTCAGATGAGTTGCTATGTGGACCTATCTACTATCTCAGATAGATGCAAAAGATTACACGGTATCTTCAAAGAAAAAGAGGGGAGTTGTATCTGGTGCTTTGGTATATTTAACTTTCAAACAGTATAATTGAAACAGATTAATCTGGTCATTCATCTCATTGCTATTTGTGGGGTTTGCTATAGTTAGACACTGCATTTCTCTCTATTAGAATAACTCACCAGTGCTTATCATTGAACAATCTGTTTTTTCTGTTGCTTTACGATCTGAAAGGATTTTGAGTCACTTAAAAAAAATGTACAAGGGGATGTTGTGATGAGGATAGAGGAATCTGCAAGGTATCTAGATAGGTCGAGTGTCACGGATTCATAGAGATGTACAGCACAAAAACAGACCCTTTGGTCCAGCTCATCCATGCCCAAATGAATCTAGCCCTATTTGCCAGTATTTGGCCCATATCCCTCTATAGCCTTCCCATTCATATACCCATTCAGATGCCTGTTAAGTGTTGGAATTGTACGCACCTCCACCACTTCCTCTGGCGGCTCATTCCATAGACGCACCACCATCTGCTTGAAAATGTTGCTCCTCAGGCCCCTTTTAAATTTGCCTGTGTTCGCCTATGCTGTCTAGTTTTGAACTCCCCAGCCCTAGGGAAAAGACCTTTGCTATTCACCTTATCTATGCCTCTGGTACATACATACATTTGCAGCAAGTGTATGGACTGCTATTGGAAGCAGAAACCCTATCTAATGTTGCACTTTTATAGTAGGAGCAGTGAAGCCAAAGGTGATATTGACTTCTCTTCTTCACTATTTGGGCTGACTCAGTGAAGGCTAGTGATATATTCCAGCCTCATTATTTCACTGGAATGTACACAAGCTTGCAATGCTGTCAAGGATTGAGTGATGCTCTGTCTTTTGAATGGGTCAACAGTCGTAGACTCTGTGAAGCTCAGTCCCTCAATATGATGAGAAAGTACAGAGGTTACAATTTTAAGACATGCCACCTTAAAACAAATTTCCATTTACACCTCTCATTGCTGCGGAAGGGCTGCCAACACCATCAAAGACCCCTCTCACGCCGGTAATGATCTCAAAAAACATCTTTCATCGGGCAGAAGATACAGAAGCTTGAACACATGCTCCAGCAGGTTCAAACACACCTTTTTCCCCTGCTGTTATTAGACTGATGGATGGACCTCTCTAACTTTAAACGACGTTGATCTCATTAACATTGATCTTGCTTTGTGCACCTCCTGTGCAGAGTAAACTGTATGCCTCACTCTATCCAAGTGCTTTTTTTCACCGCTATGATCTGTATGTCCTTTGCTTACTATGATCCACCTGTACTGCTCACAAACAAAGCTTTTTACTGTACTTAGGTAAACAATGACTATAATTAATCAAAACAAACTGAATAAAAAATTTCAGGGTCTTTCACATATGTATTAAAAAAAATGCATACTGGGTGCACAGTAATATGCATTGAGTAATATTAGCCAGTGACACAGTGCTGTCGTCAAATTATTGTATGTTTTGGAGTTAACCTATAAATTGTAAACTGGCACTTTAGCATCAAAAAGCCAATAGCATGACATGACCATTAAAAAGGCAAAGCACACAAAAAAATTTGTGCTTTAATTTGAGACAACAAGGTGTAGAGCTGGATGAACACAGCAGGCTAAGCAGCATCAGAGGAGCAGGAAAGTTGACGTTTCGGGTCTGGATCCTTCAGAAAATGAGCCTTCCTGCTCCTCTGATGTTGCTTGGCCTGCTGTGTTCATCCAGCTCCACACCTTGTTATCTCAGATTCTCCGACATCGGCAGTTCCTACTATCTCTGTGCTTTAATTTGATGATGTTACTGACATATAGTGTAAAAGCAACATAAATGCAATAGGAAGGAACCAGCAATTATAAATTAGTGGTCCTGAAAATTTGCCATCCTGGTCAACTCTATGGGATGTGACTGCTGCACAATTCCTGATCCTACCCAATTGGAATGCCCAGAGTCAGGCCCATTCATGAGAATCTGTGGATGCTCATGTCAGTAGCAGCACAGTGAAGGTTGGCAGCAGGAATGTTGCAGGGGCATTGGCTAACCACTGATGACAAGTGCCTGCAGGACTGGCAGAAACATTTAGAAGTTAACAGAGTCCTCCTTTCCTGAAGCCAACTGTAGAGCAGCCAATCACATCACACCACCATGTAACTATCTCTTCTCCAAGTTCTTTCCTTTGAAAAACTGCCACTGAATCTTTAGCAATCAATTCAATTGGGCAGCTTTGTACAAATAGTTATGATCCCAGCTACTGGGCAAGCAGGAAAGGAATTTGGATTGATAGATCATATTTTTCAGTCAGTTAATGTGGTGGTCAGTTACTGAAATACATTCACACAAGGCTGCAGATTTTCTTTAATAGAACAGAAGTTTATTACACAACAGAAGAATATTTTTAAAAAAACACAAACTATCAAAGGATAGAAAACAGATAGAATCATCTTAAAACATACAGCAAAACAAAGTCTCACCCTGTTTCCCAACATAAAATCCATTTCAGAGTCTCAACTGCAGAGAAGTTACACCCTTATTTTAGCTCTTTAGCGTTCCTATTTAACAGACTCCTCACAGTTTCTTTGCCATGGACTGTGCAGACAATTCAACGAGGCTTTTCCAAGTCTGCCAACATGAACTTATCACTAGTCCAAGAACATAAACTTTCTCAATTCCAACAACTTGGAGACTCTGATCAAACTTTCCCCTGGATTTGGAAGCTTTACACACGAGACTGCTGAGGTAACAGCAACTAATCTTACTTGTGAGCTAAATTCTGGAGTTGTTTGAATTGAATTAAAAATAAACTTGCTCAAAGCTAGCTTCTTCGAACTGAAAATGACCTAATGGCTTTAAAAGTTTACCCCTTCTTGTCATAAATCGAACAGTACTGACCTCATTTTCATGTAGACCTGGTGCTTCTCCTGACATGTCTTCCTACACTCCTCGTTGAATCCATCAGCTGCCTGTCTTGTCTCACTACCATTCCCTTCGGCCTTTTCTACCATGAAACCTTTTGTCATTTAATCTCTCCTGGGCCCTGTCCCAAATTTCCTTTCATCCTCGTTCCCTGCTTACAATCTATTATAGCTCTAACTTCTCCCCCTGTTCTGAAGACAGGCAACCCCAAAACATTGGCTCAGATCTTCAGTGGAGCAGGAGGATACATGATTTATTCTGCCCCCTTATTATTTTACTCTGAAGCGTTTAGAATTTCCAATCCCAGCTCCTGCTCAGGTCTAGCAACAAATAGCATCAGGATCCCCAGGAGGCAAAATGTACTGGCAGACGAGTCACAATCCTTCCTTGTCACCAACCATTGGCATGCTCCTTAAGAGATAACAAGGTGTAGAGCTGGATGAACACAGCAGGCCAAGAAGCATCATAGGCGCAGGAAAGCTTGATGTTTCGGGCCTAGACCCTTCATCAGAAAAATGCTCCTTCAGGTCTGTTCTCAAAAACATTGAAAAGAAAATCAAAGTAAGGGCACTGTACCTGAATGCCTGCAGCATCTGCAACACAATATTGTCAACATGGATGGAAATTTATGTGTATGACCTGCTAGCCATTTCAGAGATGTAACAACAGAAGACCAAAGGTGGGAATGGGAGCCAGGGACATGTCATATTCAGGAAGGACAGGAAACTGGGAAATGGTAATAAAATACAGTAGTTCAGTTAATTAAGGAAGACATTAGTACAGTGATGAAAGTTGACCTGAGCAGTAAGGTTCATGACATTGAATCAATTTGGGTGCAACTGAAATAAAGCAAAGGATACAAAACTTGGTTGAAAGTTGTTTATGGGCCACCAAAAAGCAGTAGTAATGTAAATCACTGTATAAATCAGTAAATTAAAGATTTGTGTAACAACGGTAAGAAGTGAAGGAATTTAGTCTGGGGAAACCTTAATCCTTGTAGAAGACAAATTCTTGGAAGTATGCAAGATGGTTTTCGAGAGCAGGCTGAAGAGAAACCAACAAAGGAACTAGCTATTTTTAAATATTGTGCAATGAAGAAAGACCATTTAATAATTTTGTTGTAAAGAATCCTTTAAGAAAGTGTGACCATAATAGGATAGAATTTTGCATTATGTTTGGAAGTGATATACTTCAATCGGAAGCTTAGGACTTAAATCTGAACAGAGTAAACTGTGAAGGGAAAATTGGCTGTGTTGGATTAGACAGTTAAAAGGTATGGTGGCTAACACACAAAAAAACCATAGTTTACAACAAAAATACAATTGTTCAACGCACAAAGTCACAACAAGCTCAGTATTTCCAACCACAGCTGACAAAAAAAATGTCAAAGATTGTGTTAGAGTAAAGGAATGGAACTAGAATGGTGGCTCAGTGGCTAGCACTGCTGCCTCACAGCACCATGGACCCATGTTCAATTCCACCTTCGGGTGACTGCCTGTGTGGAGTTTGCACATTCTCCTGTGTCTGTGTGGGTTTCCTCCGGGTGCTCGGTTTCCTCTCACAGTCTGAAGATGTGCAGGCTAGGTGGGTTAGCCATGGGAAATGCAGGGATAGGGTGGAGATTTGGGTCTGAGTGGGATGCTCTTTGGAGGGCCTGTGTGGACTTGATGGGCCAAACAGCCTGCTCCCACATTGTGGGGATTATATGAAAGTTACCCCAAAAATTGAAAAGACTCAGTATCGGGTGCATTTTTAGAATTCTACAAAACAGGACCAGGTAACACAGTTTAAAAAATCAGAAACAGAACATGAGAGTAAATTAGCAAGAAATGGAAATTGAGACGATAAAAACCTCTGTAGGTATGTAGAAAGGAAGAGGTTAGCAGAAATAAAGGTGGGTACATTACGGAGTCAGAAGAGTATAAATGAGGAATAAGGAAATTGCATATAATGTAAACAAACATTTTGTGTCTGTCTTCATACAGAAAAATACTAAAAACTACCCATTAATAATGGAGAATCAAGAAACTAGTGTAAATGAGGAACTTCAAGCCAACAGTTTTAATAGAATAGTAATAAAAAAATTAATGGCACTTAAAGTAAATACATCTCCTGGACCTGCTGACTGTACATCCCAGAGTGTTGAGAGAAGTAACTATTGAGATAGTAGATGCATTGTGGTCATCTTTCAAATTTCTGTAGGCTGTGGAATGGATTGCAGTTTGGAAAGCAGCAAATGTTACCAACTATTTAAGAAAATAGTTGGTAACATTTGCTGCTTTCCAAACTGCAAGAATGAAGAAAGGAGGGAGAGAGAAAACTAGGACTACAGACCTGATAGTCTACTATCAGTCATAGGAAGTGGTTCTATATCAAAGGCTGTAGAACAGGGCTCTTAGAAAACAATGGTAGGTGAGTCAATACGAATTTGTGAAAGGTAAATCATGTTTAACAAAATTGCTGGAGTGTTTTCCAGGATGCAATTACCAGAATAGACAGAAGGGGGCTAGTGGATATGACATATTTATATTTTCAGAAAGCTTTTGATAGGGTCCCGTATAACTTAATAAATGGGATTGGAGTGTCAGGGATTGGATGGAGGGATACATCACAATGGACTGAGAACAGGTTCGCAGTCAGGAGACAGAGAGTAGGAATGAAGGGTCATTTTCAGGTTGGCAAGTTGTCACCAGTGAGATACCACAAGGATGCTTGGGCCCTAGCTATTCAAAATTTTCTGTCAATGATCAGATGTGGAGATTAAATATTTCTAAGTCTGCAGATAACACCATGAAAATGTGATGTTGTGAGCAATTTATAAAGAAACTTCAAGGGGATTTGGAGAAGCTAAGTGAGTGGGTGAACATTTGGCACATGGAACACAATGTGGAGAAATGTGAGGTTATGCACTTGGATTGAATAAACAGCAATACTGAATACTTCTTAAATGACAGAGCTGGGAGTTCAAATGAACTTGGCTGTCCCTGTCCATGACTCACTCCAAGCTAATAGGTGCAGCGAGAAGGCAGATAGCATGTCAGCTTTTAGTACAAGAGCATTTGAGTACAAGAGTAAAAGATGTCTTACTGTAACTGTATGGAGCTTTGGTAAGACCACACCTCAAGTATTGTGCACACTTTTGGTCTCCTTATCTATGTAAAGAGACACTTACCTTAGGGGGAGAACAACAAAGATTCACCAAACTTAAATTCTTGGGTGGATGGACTGTTGCACAGGGGAAGATTAAACTGCCTGGGTAGCAGAGGACAGGGTGCTGTAATGGTGTTGTTATTAGACTAGTAATCCTGCAGCCCAGGCTAATGTTCTGAGGGCATGTGCTCAAATTTCACCATAGCTGCTGGTTAATTCTAATTAATAAATCTAGCATTGACGGCCAGGATAGTATAGTTGTAAAAACTGATCTGATTCACTAATGTCCTTTAAGGAAGGAAATTCCTTACCTGGACTGGCCTACATGTGACTCCAGACCCAAGGCATTGACTCTTCAATCTTAAATGGCCCTAGCAAGCCATTCAGTTCAAGAACAAATATGGATGAAAACAAATGTTGATCTTGCCAGCAATGCACACCTTGGAGATCCATGACGATGCCCAGGGAGATCCATTAGACTGATGCAAGGGATGATAAGACTGATCTGTGAGGAGGCAGCTTGGTGGCTCAGTGGTTAGCACTGCTGCTTCACAGCACCTGGGTTCAATTCCAGCCTTGGGCAACTGTCTGTGTGGAGTTTACACATTCTGCCCACGTCTGCGTGGGTTTCCTCTGGGTGGTCTGGTTTCCTCCCACAGTTTAAAGAATTCTCTATGCCGGAGGCTAATAGAGCTTTAGTTTTTGAGTGAGTTCCAGATAGAGTTCAATGGATTTCTAGACATTAAAACCAGGAAGAGATGCAGGGGAATGGCGTCAACGTACAAGATCAGCCATGATCATATTGAGTGGGCTGAAGGATTGAATAGCTTCCTCCTGATCTTACTCCTTCTGTTATAAAGCCTGCCTTCTCTTGACTGGCAGAATGTTAAAATGGACTTGTCAACCTCTAATGATAATCATTGCTGGCATCCTGCTGACAATAACCATTCTGCTCTGTTGCTGGACTGTTCCACAGCCTTTGTTTCTTTCTCTAATTTTTTTCAAACCACAGCCCCTCCCTCCACTTCTGTGCCTCACTCTCTCAGTGGCTGGATGGAGTCCTTTAAGCCTGCCTTGCGGTTTACCAGCAAACCCACCTCAGCAATGCAAGTCACACACGACAACCAAACTGCCTTGGATGGTGCTGCTGACCCCAGGCTGCACAGAGGCCTCCGTTTGTCTGGAAACAGCTTCAAAGGACATCTGTTGCCAAGGGAGGTCAACACTGGGTCTATGAACTGTGGTGTCCACAATGACAGAATTATTTATGTCCAGAATATAGAATCCTTACAGTGTGGAAGCAGGCCATTTGGCCCATCATGTCCATACCGACCCTCCAAAGAGCATCCCACCCAGACCCACACCCCATACCCTATCCCTGTAACCCGGCATTCCCTAATGGCTAACCCACCCAGCCTGCACATCCCTGGACACTATGGGACAATTTAGCATGGCCAATCCACCCTAACCTGCACATCTTTGGACTGTGGGAGGAAACCCATGTAGACATGGGGAGAATGTGCAAACTCCACGCAGACAGTAACCCGAGGCTGGAATCGAACCCAGGTCCCTGATGCTGTGAGGCAGCAGGGCTAACACTGAGCCACCCTGTCAATCTTCCTGCTGTAGCTCCTCGGTTTTAAACCTTAGAGAGAGGTGGGTTTAAACATGTGGGGTGATGTGAAGGAGGCTGTATTGCTGCTGGGTTGGGGAGGTCATTGAACAAGGGCAGGTGTGACTTAAGAAAAAACAAAAGAACTGCGGATGCTGTAAATCAGGAACAAAAATAAATTTGCTGCAAAAGCTCGGCCGGTCTGGCAGCATCTGTGTAGGAATAAACAGAGTTAACGTTTCGGGTCCGGTGACTCTTCCTCAGAACTTAAGAGTGGATCTCCAGTAGCTTGCCTATTGCAATTACCCTTCTGCTCTGGCAGGAAAGGGGGTACAAATTAGCTCAGTACTGGGAGCCAGGAGAAGTGGTTGAATGAAGAGGATGATACATATTGTTGGGTTGAGTTGCCAGGCTGGTGCCATGCTGAGGTACAGCATTCTGCACCATGTACCCCAGCAGCAGCAGATGTCTTTACAATCTTGGCCATTCCCATGAAGTGCCAGTCAGTAACTGAGGAGTTTTTTGCGGGTTTAACTTTTTTCCTAGAGCCTTGATGAGGTGCCACCTGTATGTGAGAGTTCTGTCAAACGCGATGCCTAGATAAACCAGGGACTTTGCTTCTGTCTCTATCATCCAGTGTTAATGTTTAGCTCCCTCTTAGCACTGATATTGTGAACACAAATTGTAACTTCTAAATGTTGACATTCAGACTTGGCATGCTCGGAGTAGGTCCATCAAGCGATTAGGAAGGCAAATAGTATGTTGGCCTTTATTGTCTGGAGATTTAAATGCAGGAGAAATGCCTCTACAATTGTCATAATATTCAAGGCTATGGGCCTAGTGTGGGAAAGTGGGACTCTTGTAGGTACAGTTTGGTGGATGGGCTGAAAGGCCTCTTCTGTACTGTATAACTCTATGACTATACAGCTGTCACAATCACACACAGGCATGTCCTCAGGTGATCTGCAAAAATTTATATAAGTTTGCATTTAGCCCACTTCTGTTTTTTGAATGTTTCAAAACTGCAACAAAGCTTTAGTCTTAAGTGAGGTGAAGGTTAGTTTATTACGAAACATGTGCCGTAGTTATTCAAGTAAAGTGGTGAGGTTTTTAGGTAAAAATACATCTACAAAGATTAAAGGTATAATATACTTAAAAAGACTAAATTAACATCTGACACTAAGATCATTACAGACCTGCGTCTTCTTGAATTTTCTCTTTCCAAATTGGAGAGGCTCTACACTTTCAGTCGGATTCAGCAGCTGGAATGGTTTCTGTACTGAAATGGTTGGTGTTTGCCATACAGCTGGACTCAAAAGGTCAGCAGGATTCAGATGGGAGAGAGAAGGTTTCTAGTCCCTCACTAGTTCTGTGATCACAGTACTTGCAGAATACCAAGACTCTTACAGCAGCCGATATTTGTATACCTTCCTCCATATGCTTCCTTTGGACAGGCACCCTCTCTGATGGCATCTCTCAGATGGTGTCTTCCTTGAGGGCTCTGTACACAATGGCTTTCACAACCGCTCTACATCATGACCAAAGAAAAATAACTGCAAGAATAAAATAAAGAACTGCGGACAACGGAAATCTGAAACCAGAGCAGAAATTGCTGGAGAAACTCAGCAGGTCTGGCAGCATCTATGGGGAGAGAAAGCAGAGTTGGTGTTTCAAGTCCTGTCTGACTGGCCACTGGACACGAAACGTTAACTCTGCTTTCTCTCCACAGCTGCTGCCAGACCTGCTGATCTTCTCCAGCAATTGCTGCTCTTGTTTCAAAATAGTGGCAATGATCATTTCTAAAGGGCCATTGTTCCATCAGACACAAACATGCATTTGTTGATGTCTATTTCTGTCTCATGCACTTCCTCTCAACTTTGGATGGACCCATTGTTTTAGCCAAGGGTTAATTGAATTCTAAATATCTCCCTTTGTGATTGATACTGAGATAACAGCTCAATAGGCTCCGAATGAGCACGGTAACAGATGGTCATCCAACTTGACTCCATTATGAATGGTTTTTCAAATTTAGCTGAGAGGGTCATTTTTCAAGTTACAGATTTTAGAGCAGAAATGCTGTTTGAACAATTCTAATTCTCTTGAAAATCTGCAATATCGGAACTGCATGGTTATTCTTCTGCATCGATGTGTTATTGCTTGCAATTTTCATCTCTGAGAGAGGATCTATTTGCAGCAGTGACAGCACAGGCTTATGTTATAATGAAAGATTGAGTAAATGGATTCTGGAATTCAGAAAATTAACAGGTGAAGGTAGCGAAATTGACGTCAAAAGGTAATGAAGACCGAAAATTGAAATATTTTTAAGACACCTGTAAATAGATTCTCGATTACCAGGAAGGTGAAAGATTATCGAGGATATGCAGAAATGCACAGTTGAGGTTAAAATCAGATCAGCCATGGTCTTATTGAATGGTGGAGCAGGTTTGAAGGGCTGAGGGGCCTACTATCATTCTTTGTATTTTGTATATACTCGTATCTCAATAAAATATTCTGAAGGAGTTTGCCAGGTTAAACATTGCAAGACTGTTTTCCCTTGGTTGGGGAACCTAATACATGGGGACACAGTCTCAGGATAATGGATGATTCAGCCAGGGGAAATTTCTCATTTAAAGGGTTGCAACCATTAAGACTCTCTATCTTGGCATGCTGCAGATGCTCCGCAGGAAAGCAACCATGGTGTTATTGCTCACTCAGGGGGGCTGCATGATCAACTCCAGTTCCTATTTCTTATGTCGAGAATGCAGCTGGTGTGGAAAAATGCTTGGAGGGCCTCTGCATGTCAATCAGCCAGTGGACACATCGACTTCCACTGCCCCACCCCCAGCACCCACCTCACCCTGCACCCCACCCCGCACCCCACCCCGCGCGCACACACACACACACCTCCAAGGTCCTCAAAGCAGCAGCACACATTAGTGGAATGTAGGTCTTTATTCATTAACAGGATGAGAGCATCGCTGGCTGGGCAGCATTTATTGCCCATCCCTAAGTGCCCAGAGGGCAGTTATGAGTCAACCACATTGCTGTGGGTCTGGAGACACAGGTAGGCCAGACAAGGTAAGGATGGCAGTTTCCTTCCCTAAAGGAGATTAGTGAACCAGGTGGGTTTTTCGAACAATTGATTCACAGTCATCATTAGATTCTTAATTCCAGATATTTATTGAATTCAAATTCCACCATCTGCCTTGGCGGGATTTGAACCCTGGTTCCCAGAATGTTATCTGGGTTTCATAATTTAGACAGGGGAGTCTGTGATTACTAGTCAGTTTGAAAAGGTCTCTTTCAAACAAAAAAATGTTTGAGCTCCAGTGTTATAAACCTGTATTCAAAACTATGGGTGTTATAAATCTGTATTCTAAATTACGTATGTTATGAGGATGTATTCAATATTATGAGTACTATTAACCCTCCTTGATGTCGGTTGGCTCAGTTGACTGGTGACTGAGCGTGGCTTCAATTCCCCGCACTAACATGGGGTTACCATGAAGGAATCTCCTTCTCAATCTCTCCCTTGCCTGAGGCATGGTGACTGTCAGGTTAAACCACCCCCAGTTGCTTCTCTCTAATGAGAGAGCAGCACTATGATCTGGTTAGACTACAGCAACTTTGTTCTATATTGCAGTTGTCCTTAAGCCTATATTCTATATTATGAAACCATAATACCGTAAGAAATAGGAAAAGCAGTAGGTTCCTCAGCTTCTCGAAGCTGCCTCTTGGTTCAATAGGATCATGGCTGATCTGACACTCCTTGATTCCCCAACTGATCAAGAAACTATCTACCTCAGCCTTGAATGTACACAAGGACTCAGTCCCCACAGCTCTCTAGGGCAGGTTTTCCAAAGACTCACGGGTGTTATAAGCCTGTATACTTTATTAAGGGTATATTCTACATTACGAGTGTTATAAGCCTATATTGTATATTACATTTAGGGTGGTTCAGTGGTTCAGTGGTTAGCGCTGCTGTCTCCAGATGCCAGGGACCTAGGTTCGATTCCACCCTCGGGCGACTGTCTGGGTAGAGTTTGCACATTCTCCCCGCGTCTGTGTGGGTTTCCTCTGGTTTCTTCCCACATTCTAAAGATGTGCAGGTTTGGGTGGATTGGCCATGGGAAATGTAGGGTTACATGATAGGATAGGTAGGGTCTGAGTGGAATGGTCTTCAGAGGGTTGGTGTGGATGTGAAGGGGCGAATGGCCAGCATTCCACACTGTAGGGATTCTGTGTGTTATAAGCCTGTTTCTGTACCATGGGTGTTATAAGCCTGTATTCTGAACTTGGATGTGTTTGGTCTCCTCACACATCGCGTTCAGATCCAAATGGGGAAGCCTCTGTCACCAAGTTATCTTAACATTAGGGTCAGCTCGGTAATAGAGGGATTGAGTTCAAGAGCCATGAAGTTATGCTCCAGCTTTACAAAACCCTGGTTTGGCCACATCTGGAGTATTGTGTCCAATTCTGTTCACCTCATTACAGGAAAGATGTGGAAGAGTTGGAAAAGGTGCAGAGGAGATTTACCAGGATGTTGCCTGGAATAGAGGGAAGGTCTTACGAGGGAAGTTTGAGAGAGCTAGGGCTTTTCTCTTTAGAACGACGAAGGATGAGAGGTGACTTGATAAAGGTGTACAAAATGATCAGAGGTATAGATAGAGTGGACAGTCGGAGACTCTTTCCTAGGGTGGAGGTAGCTATTATGAGGGGGCATAGTTTTAAAGTGAGTGGAGGTAGATATAGGGGAGATGTCAGAGGTAGGTTCTTTACTCAGAGAGTGGTAGGGGCGTGGAATGCATTGCCAGAGAGAGTAGTGGAGTCGGCCTCATTAGGGGCATATGGATGATAGTATAAGGTAGGGGTGGAGGTTAGATAGACCTTAGGTTTAGGGTAAAAGTTCGGCACAACATCATGGGCCAAAGGGCCTGTACTGTGCTGTACTGTTCTATGTTCAATGTTCTAGATCAGAGAGCTCTCCATAAAGTCATTGCCTCCACCCACAGTGACTTTCACTTGTAATACATACATGTTATATCTGCAAATTAAGATCCAGGTTCACATCACATGTAAGAACACACTAAGCTAGAAAATGTACAACTTCCTTCCTTTGATTTTGTTTTCGTTGTTTCCATTCATGTGGAGAAGATCTATCAGCTCAGATATCGCAGATATATCCTGCCTGTATCTTGCATTATGGGTGTTATTAGGTTGGGCTGCACCACACTTTGCCCCTTTATTCATAGAATCCCTACAGTGTGGAAAAAGGCCCTTCGGCCCAACAAATCCACACCGACCCTCAGAGCATCCCACCCAGACCCATCCCCCTAGAACCCACACATCCCTGAACACTATGGGGCAATTTGGCTTGGCCAATCCACCCAGCCTGCACATCTTTGGACTGTGGGAGGAAACCGGAGCACCCGGAGGAAACCCACGCAGACACGGGGAGAATGAGCAAACTCCACACAGACAGTTGGCCGAGGGTGGAATTGAACCCGGGTTCCTGGTGTTGTGAGGCAGCAGTGCTAACCACCGAGCCACCGTGCTGCCCAAATTGTTTGATATGTGTCTGCTTATCGGAAATTAATGAAAAGGCAATTCAATGAGTTCACACTAACTCACAAACCTTTTTTTTGTGTTATGATATATTAGAATTGCAATGTTAGCTTCTGGAGTGAAAGAGTGATAATCTTGTTCCTGTTTATCCCAACACTCCACCTCCAGTCGTCCCCTCCAACCATCGGCCAATCTTCACGTGGCCAACACAGCCGTGTTCACACAGTCACAGATCAAGTGCATCTTTGAGGTGCCTGGAGCTTTCTGAATAATCCTACTTTGTTTCAGAGCTAACCTGACCCTTTGCCAGGTGTAAGTTTGGAATGTCTTCAACCTGGTATTTGTGAAAATGTGAACACAGTGTACCCTCCGCGAACACATCCTGCACTCATCATCTCAAACAGCTTCCAGCACTTGTGTTCAATGACCAAGACAACTTTGTACAGCTCGTCTTGCTAACTGTGGGCCACTCAACCGTTTCTGAAATAGTTTAGACTTAAGGCCACAACGGATCTGCCTGATATGAAACCATGGCACACACTACAGGGAGGGGAAATACTTTTACATACAGACTATACATACAGTGATCTTTACATATACTTTTAGCTGTGCCCCCTTTACTGACTCTATACATGCCCCAACAGTGGAATATTCAATATCCCATCTTGTCAGCTCCAGTGCTTTCAGTGTGCTGCCTTAAACATTGACACTGAGGCACTCGATGTCAACAGACAAACTGTGTTTCCCACTCTACACAGCTGGTGCAAAGAGGAAAGCGGCGCCAAGACAGGACACCCAGATTTGTCCTGGATTAAAATGTCCTGGCTAGAGAAATTCACAACATTTCAAAGCGTATTTTCTGGCTAGAGAAAGACACCAGCTGGTTGACCTCTCGTGTCCTCAAGGCTGTTAGAATTAAGGAAATGCTGCATTGCCAAGGACAACCATCATTACATAAACTCGAAAGATAAACAACGAAAGAACTGTGGCTGCTGGAAATCAGAAACACCAAAAATTGCTGGAAAAGCTCAGCATCTGTGGAGATAAAGCAGAGTTAACATTTCAGGTCTAGTGATGCTTCCTCAGAACAGTTTTAATGCAGTTTTAACTCTAAATAAATTCTGATAATTTAACTTTATCTATTTTTATTCAGACAAACCATTGTATCAAACTTAATACTGCGACTGTAGCTGTTCTCATATCAAACTTAACATAAAATTCATTGTAATAATACACAAGAGGGCAATGGGGAGGTGATGGCCTAGTGGCATTGTCATTGGACTGTTAATCCTAAGAAAAACCGAAGGAACTGTAGATGCTGTAAATCAGGAACAGAAACAGAAGTTGCTGGAAAAGCTCAGCAGGCCTGGCAGCATTTGTGAAGAAAAGAATCAGTTAACATTTCAGGTCCATTGATCCTTCCTTAGAGTCCCTGATTTTTTTCTTCACTGGTGCTGCTAGACCTGCTGAGCTTTTCCAGCAACTTCTGTTTTTGCCCCTGTTGTTAATCCTGAGATCCAAGCAATGTTCTGGGGATCCTAGTATGAATCTTGCCACAGCAGATGATGGAGTTTGAATTCAATAATTATCTTTGCAAAGTCCTCGTCGCCTTTATATATTAGTTGCTTTGATAACTCCGTGACCTCATATTAACCACAACATGTGGAGCACGGGGTGAGGTGTGGAGCAAATGGGGGAATAGAGTAGTTTGCTTCTTCTGAAGGATGAAGGTGAACTAGCAGGAATTGGTGAACAATCCAGCCCCTTTTGCTGTTATATTCAGTCATTTTAGGGTAACGTAGAGGCACAGTAGCAACATGATAACTTCATTTGATTAACACTCCAGAGGTGCAGGCTAATGCTCTGAGGCAATACAGCTGGTGGAAATTAAATTCAATTAATAATTCCGGAATGCAAAACTAGTGACAGTAATAATGGAACGACGGTTTAGTAATGTGTCTTGTGGGGGTATTCTCCCATCCTTAACTGGTTAGGCCTTCATGTAACTCCAGACCCATAGTGCTTGACTGTTAAGTGCCCTGTTACAGTCACTCAATTCAAGGGGCAATTGGGGGAGGGTAATAAATGCCACAAGGCCTTACCCATGACCGTAACATCCCTAGAAAGAATAAAATCTAGTATGAATTAAGCAAATTGCCATCTCATATCACAACAGGTAATTCTGAGGAAACCATACTATATCAGAAATGTAAGAAACCGCAGCAACATTTAGCACGAGGTATTGCACTCCTCAGAAGACACTAACGTTTCTGTTACTGTCCCTCAGTGCTATGATTCATTAGCAATCTCCAATGTGCCTATTAGAACAGTGTGACATTTTTCCAAGACACTGTTTCAATATGCAGTTCTAATCACTGAGCCACCATTTGTTTCCCAAACTATATCCTTCCACTTCAGGCAATCAGGCCTGTCACATAGTTACTGAGCCACATAGCAGAAAGGTCCAAGGTTTGGAGTCTAGTCCATCTTAAATTACGGTTCACTCACACCTCTGCTGGAAAGTGAAGAAACAGTATTACTTTTTCAGAGATAGTAGGAACGGCAGATGCTGGAGAATCTGAGATAACAAAGTGTAGAGCTGGATGAACACAGCAGGCCGAGCAGGAAGGCTGACGTTTCGGACCTAGACGCTTCAACCTTGAATCACATCGAGATTAATTCATCAGCTGCCAGTTGCTGTCTGATCTTGTACAGGAAAACTGAGCACTTGATGCACTGTCAATATCCTGTGGCTTATCAGATTTACAAAAAAATGGAGTGAAAAAAAATGCAGAGGGCTTAGATGGTTAAATTGTGAGGTTAAAGGGTATAAAAGTGACCTACACGTCTTTGAGTATAGAAGATTGAGGGACTACCTGATTGAGGTGTTTAAAATGTTAAAAAGATCAATGAGGTAAATAGAGTGGAGAGAATTTGACAGGTAGAGTGGCTGTAAAATTTCATGGGGGTTTTCCCCGCTGCTAGTCCTCTGCTTTCTACCTTCTTGAGATTTAACCTCAGGGGGAAAATGAAGTGGCAACTAGAGAAGTGGGTGGGGAAGGGGGACAGCAAATAAGTGCCTACAATGGAGTGGGTGCCAACTTCCTGACCCACAGTGCCATGGAACAGCTGACCTCATCATTGTGCGCCTGCTGAATGTTCGCTCAGCATAGCACTTCCAACCCAAGATGTAGAGAGACTGCAGAGTCAATCGGTTTGGACTATACTCACTAGATTTTAGAAGAATGAAGGAATCTGCTATGAATCTATAAATTTCTACTAAGACTAGGCAGGGTAAACATAGGGAAGGACGTTCCTGATGATCGGGGAATCTAGAAGCAGGATGACAACTTAAGGACATGGGGTAGGCCATTTTGGACCAGATGAGGAGAAATGTCTTCACCCAGGGAGTGGTGAACCTGTGAAATTCCCTGGCATGGAAAAGGGGTTGAGGCCAAAACATTGAAAGTTTTCAAAAAGAAAAGTTAGATATAGTTCTGAAGGCTTAAGGGATCAAAGGGTATAGGGAGAAAGCAGGAACAGGGTACTGAGTTGGATGATCAGCCATGATCCCTTTGAATGGCCTACTCCTGCTCCAATTGTCTATGTTTCTTTGAACCCTCACTGCTTCCCTGGCTGTCTCCATCCATTAGTAGGCAGCAATAAGGTGGTCTGTGGAATGGATGGAGAGAGACGTTGCGTGTGGGATGATCAGCGAACTATCATTGCAATCCCAGGATGTTTAATCAGCATTTTGGAATCAATACTTTGCATAATATGCCAATCTGCCAGCTGCGGATGCACCCGCCCATGACAGTATCACAAAGAGTTACCACTGGACAGTCCTTGTGGAAATAAAGTCCCATTTTCACATGTTGTGTGGCACTATCACTGTGCTAAATGGGACAGACTTCGCACAGTTCTAGCAACTCGAGACAGGGCATTCATGAGGCGCTGTGGGCCATCACCAGCAGCAGAATTGTACTCCAGCACAATCTGTAACCTCATGGTCTGCATACTTCCCACTCAACCATTACCATCAAACCAGGGGTCAACTCTGGTTCAATGGAGAGTGCAGGAGGGCATGCCAGGAGCAGCATAAGGCATACCTAAAAAATGAGGTACCAACCCGGTGAAGCTACTGAACAGGGCTACTTGCATGTCAAACAGCGAAAGCATCAAGTGATAGACAGAGATAAGCGATCCCACAACCAACGGATCACATCAAAGCTCTGCAGTCCTGCCACATCCAGTTGTGAATGGTGGTGGACAATTAAACAACTCACTGGAGGAGGAGGCTCCACAAATATCTCCATCCTCAATGATGGAAGAGCCCAGCACATCAGTGCAAAAGATAAGGCTGAAGCATTTGCAGCAATTTTCAGCCAGAAGTGCCGAGTGGATGATCCATCTCAGCCTCCTCCAGTGGTCCCCAGCATTACAGATACGAGTCTTCCGCCAATTCAATTCACTCTATGTGATATCAAGAAGAGGTTGGAAACACTGGATACTGCAAAGGCTACAGGCCCTGGCAACATTCCGGCAATAGTACTGAAGACCTGTGCTCCAGAACTTGCTTCACGCCTAGCCAAGCTGTTCCAGTACAGTTACAACACTGGTATCTACCCGGCAACGTGGAAAATTGCCCAAGTAAAAGCAGGACAAATCCACGTCAGCCAATTACCACCCTGTCAGTCTACTCTCAATCATCAGCAAAGTTTTAGAATAGAATATAATAGAATCCCATCGAACTCACAACTACCCTCCGAATACCATCCCACTCAGCCCCACATCCCTTATGCTATCCTTCCGTTTCTCATGGCTAATCAACCTAACCTACACACCCCTGGACACAATGGGCAATTTAGCATGGCCAATCCACCTAACCTGCACATCTTTGGACTGTGGGAGGAAACCCACACAGACACAGGTAGAATGTGCAAACTCCACACAGATAGTCACCAAGGGTGGAATTGAACTCAGGTCCCTGGCACTGTGAGGCATCAGAGCTAACCACTGAGCCACCATGCTGCCCACAGGTGTCATCAACAGTGCTATCAAGCAGCACCTGCTCAGTGTTGCCTAGTTTGGGTTCTGCCAGGGCCACTCAGCTCCTGACCTCATTACAGCCTTGGCTCAAACATGGACAAAAGAACTGAATTCCAGAGGGGAGGTGAGAGTGACAGGCCTTGACATCAAGGCAGCATTTTACTGACAGTTGCATCAAGGAGCACTAACAAATTGAAATTAATGAGTATCAAAGGGCAAACTCTCCACTGGGTTGGAATATTACCTGACACAAGGGAAGATGGTTGTGGTTGTTGGAGGTAAGTCATCTCAGCTCCAGGACATCTCTGTACGAGTTCCTCAGGGTACTGTCCTAGGCCCAACCTTCACCTTCTTCATCAATGACTTTTCCTCCATCGTAAGATCAGAGGTGGGGATGTTCACTGATGATTGCACAATGTTCAGCACCATTTGCAACTCTTTGGTTCATGTTCAAATGCTGAAGATCTGAACAGTATCCAGGCTTGGGCTGACAAGTGGCAAGTAACATTTGTGTCACACAAATGACCATCATCAATAAGAAACAGTATAACCACTGCCCCTTGACATTCAATGGAGTTACTATCACCAAATACTCTATGATCAACATCCTGGGGGTTACCATTGACCAAAAACTCAACTGGTCCCATCAGATAAACACAGGACATCCAAGACAAAACAGCCCACTTAACTGGCACCACATCCACAAGAATCCACTCCCTCAACCCCTGATGCTCAGTAACAGCAGTGTATACTATCTACAAGATGCACTACAAAAATTCACCAAAGATCCTCAGACAGCATCATCCAAACCCATGACCACTTCCGTCTGGAAGGACAAGAGCAGCAGATATGTGGGAACACCATCACCCGCAAGTTCCCCTCCAAGACACTCACTATCCTGGCTTGGAAATATATCGTCGTTCCTTCACTGCTGCTGGGTCAAAATTCTGGAATACCGTCCCTAAGGGCATTGTGGATCAACCTACAGCATATGGACTGCAGTGGTTCAAGAAGGCAGCTCACCACCATCTTCTCAAGGGCAATTAGGGAAAAGCAACAAATGCTGCCCAGCCAGCGATACCCACATTGAATGAATTAAAAATACATAACTGCAATATTTAACCATGGGTTAAGACTGTCAAGAGTGAGATTACACGACAGTTTTTAAGATTCCACAGGTCGGAGGATTGTTTGAAAAGAACACATTTTATTGGTGCCGTACTTGTTAAAATATCTTTTTCATTGTTCATTATTTGGGATGGTTATATTCTTTGTTACAGGCAGCTCACTGGAAAATCAGCAGATCATTAAATGCAGGTATTATTGTAATGAACCGGCTAGTACAACATTACTATCAGGGATGTAGAGAGAGATGCAACAGCCGTTACTCCTTGGCATGCCATATAATTTCTAACCTCATCAGAAATATGAGGAGACTTCATTAATAGTGTACATACCCCTAAACAAAATATCAATTTGTGAGTGAATAATGTGTGTAAAGACCAAGAGAGGTAGAAAGGATAGAAACCATGAAGGAATTTAATTCTGAAGATGAACGTTCTAAATTGAAGGGCACTAGAGGACTAAAGATTCTAAATGATGATTGATATTCTAACTGAATACAATTTTCCTGTGATCTCCCATTTTCCTGGATGTATATCTATCAATCCATAATCCTCTGACTTGAAAATACTCATTGATTGAGCATCTGCAGCCCTCCAGGGATAGAATTCCCTAGATCCAGAGGGAATTCCTCCTCATCCCAGTCCTAAATGGACTTGTCCCCTATTGTGATGCTGCGTCCCCTGATTTTAGATCTCCCAACTAGGAGAAACTCCTTTCTGCATCTATCCTGCCTTGTGCTTTAAGAGTTTTGGAAGTTTAAATGAAATCACCTCTCCTTCTTCTAAACTCTACCAAAGTCAAGGCCAATTTCTTAATCCTCAGAAGACAGTCCTACCATCCCAGGAATCGGCATGGTGAATCCCTGCTGCACTTTCTGGGAGCAAGGATATACAGTCAAGGGGACTAAAGCTGCACACAATTCTCCAGTGTGGTCTCACCAAGATTCTATCTTCACTCCTGTACTCAAATCTTTTTACTAGAAAGGCCAATATACCAGATCAAGGACATCGATGCCTCCCAATCTCTCAAATGCAGATACAGTTTCTTGGTGGGTGCTTGTACATTTTAGAGAGAATGACTCTGGATAAGGACAAAGACCATAGAAAGCTGGCATAGGTGTGAAAGGCAGAGACTTGTGTGAACAGTGCCCCCTGGGGGATATAGCAGAAATAGTCCTGCTCAGGTTGAGAACCATAAGGACATTGGAAATTTTAAAACAGGCTGCAAGCAGTAATTTCAAAATACTTTGCAGATAAGTTGTGATTTATTTCTTCAAATAAATATTTCAGTACATAAATCACATAAAATATACAAGAGTAACAGTGCACAGTACACCAAATGTACTAATTTGTTGAATAACTTACTTTCTATTCGAACATTGGCTGCTCGAGCGATTAGCACATCGGTACTTAATAACAGATACGTATACATTCAGAATACAGATAGTTGTATGTGGCCCTTCAAACTCTATTCAGGAATCTGCCTGATATTACCAGAGTAGATGGCACTGTTGAAGCCTTTGGATACTAGTACATCTTCAACATTGAAAGGTACAGGACTTTCTTGTGGTGCAGTGGTAGTGTCCCTACCCCTGGACCATGAGGCCTGGGTTTATGTCCAACATCTCTGTACAGGTTGCTTAAAAATAGCTGCATAAAGTAATATAATTTCATTCACTAATTTGCCCAGGAAGCAGCATTATAAAGAGTATTGACTGTAATTTCTGGTTCAGTGATTTTGCACTCAGTCTGAGGTAGGGATGAGAACAGTGTTTGTTTAAGTGTATCATGTGATAAATACTATGTCGACTATGTTCTATATTGTCATAATACTGTTAAACAGATTCACATTCTCTTTGCGCTGATGCCTTTGGAGAGGATCAATTCTCACACTGACATTGAGATTTGGATTGTCATGATGCAATCTGCCTTCCATAACACTCATATTTTTGGTATCTATTTTCCTCCTGTATCTCAAATTTCTCACTAATTCATGGACTGATTTTCTCAATCTCAGATTAATTTTATCCTTCATGCTCTAATTCCTTTATAACTGTCACCGTTTTATGTGATTTTCCTAAATGTTTTGGCTTAAACCCACTATTTCTCTTTTCTGTATTGCACTTAAAATTCTAAACACCAATGAGGACTCTCATTTTGTCCCTCTTTTCAGGCTGTAACACTTAAAGCATATTTAACCTTTTCCTCATTGTTCTTTCCTGTTGTTCATGGGAACTGTCTTTTTGTTCTTTATGCTATTTTCAGCACAGGATTAATTTCTTTTTGCAGTGAGGCATACAGATCAACAAACAGTAACTCTATAGGGGTCTAACAAGTGCATGAAAAAGTTGCACCTCAACTTGCATTTGTATAACAAGCATGGGGCTGGATGAACACAGCAGGTCGAGCAGCATCATAGGAGCAGGAAAACTTGACGTTTCGGGCCTAAACCCTTCATCAGAAATGGGGGAGGGGAAGAGGGTTCTGAAATAAATAGGGAGAGAGGGGGAGGCGGATAGAGGATGGATAGAGGAGAGGATAGGTGGAGAGGAGGCAGACAAGTCGAAGAGGCGGGGATGGAGACAGTAAAGGTGAGTGTAGGTAGGGGGGTAGGGAGGAGATAGGTCAGT
>JAHRHZ010000099.1:4516808-4532743 GCA_024137785.1 Ginglymostoma cirratum
TTTGTAGGAAGTGGGAGGAATTGAAAGAAAAGTTGTTGAGGGTGAGGACGAGTTCGGCTAGGCGGATGAGGGTGTCGGTGGAGGGGGATTGGTCCGTTCTGCGGGACAGGAAGAAGCGCATAGTGTCTTTAATGTACAAAGCATGCCAACAGATTAAAGAGAAACTAAAATCAATGAAAGGATGTCATTGAGACATCGTTAGGAAGTTTTAGGAGAGAAAGCTATAAGCTTGGTCAAAACATCTTTGGGGGCAGGAAGAGAAATGGAGAGCAAGACATTGGCTTCAATAACAAAAAAGAATTGCGGATTCTGTAAATCTGAAACAAAAACAGAAATTGCCAGAGAATACTGGCTTCGATGTTAGCACGAAGACTAGGAATATATACAAATGGGCTTAAAGATAGAAGATAAGGGTTACTTAGATAGATGGTCAAGGTCAGAGAGGATTTGATGAAGGAGACAAGTTTTTTTCCAAAAAATATAGTACCTTATGGAACAAGAAGTCACTGTAAGAATAGCAAAACATAATGAATACAGGTGGTTACGTTTCAAATAGGTTGGGATCGACTGGAGATAAAGGAGGCCAGAACAGAGAACATAATGAGAGCTTGGCCACTTCCTAACCTGACCTGCAGGATGCATGTGACTCAGCATGCCACAGGTAGCCCAGATGCCAGATGCTCTGGAGTGTTTATTGAGTGCAAAGTCTGGTTAATTCATTGTTCAAAAGCCAACTGATTGCCAGTTTTGGCTCCCAGTCTGATAGGAAACCGAAAACTGACTTCACGACTTAGTAGGTCCAGGTCAGGCTTGAGTTCACCTGGTGCTGATCACAGGGGTTCCTCAGGAAGGTATGGGTTGGTTCCAGGAAGTAGGTAAAAAGGCACATACCTCCTGGACCTGCCAAATACTTGTCTTGTTGAGAACAGTCACATTCAAGAAACTGAGAGAATTCAGCTCACAGCCTAACTGTTATATTTATATTACTAATCCCCCTTCAAGAAACAGATTAATCTCCAACCCACATCATGCCTCAGTTAAAGCTGGAAACGGGCAGAGTGGATCAGTTTTTAAGTATTTAATCTCCCCATTCAACCCAACAGGCTGATTTTGTTTTTATTTTGGGCATGAGGAGGTTAAAATTCTCCCCCAAAGGTCCAAAGTAAAGGACAGGATACAAAGGTTGGGCATTAGCATGAACATGCAATATAAACCCACATCTTCCATAAATTCTGAACCCAGTGAAATGGACAATAAATAGGATAACTAGATACCACAAGTGAAATCATGCAAAGTCAGGCATCGTACAAAATTACAATATTTTCACAAGTCACAACTTTCCCTCACAGGCTCCTTGAAATTCCGCCTGTAGAACTCCTCAGAAATTTCCAGAAAAGTCTTTCCTTTTGTTTCTGGCAGGAAGATTCCGATGAACAAAGCAGCAAGGAAGCTAAGGCAAATGAATGGTACATAACAGAAACTGCCGAGCCCCTCCTGAAAGGTAGATAAAACAGTGAATGCAATCAAGCAGGATAAAGGATAAAGTCAGTCTATCATTTCCCAAATTTTCCTTTCCTCAAGTTTCCTGATCCCACAAAAACCGAAAGAACTGCCAATGTTGTAAATAAGAGACAAAAACAGAAATTGCTGGAAAAGCTCAGCAGGTCTGGCAGCATCTGTGGACAGAAATCAGAATTAATGTTTCGGGTCAAGTGACCTTCCTCAGAACAGATGGTAGCTTGGAAAATGTCGGTTTATGTGCAGAAATTAGGGTCGGGGGAGGGCATAAGGAGTAAAGCCATCTGTTCCTATGATGTCAACTTCGACATGGAAGCCTATGAAATGTCCATCTTCTTCCTCAGCCAAAGATTCCCAGCATTGTGGTTGACAGCTGGGTCCAACCCATGTCCCACACTTCAGCCCTCACCTCTTCTCTTCCCTCTTGCAACAGCCATAGGGTTCACCTTGTCCTCACCTACCATTCCACCAGTATCTGCATCCAGAAGATCATTCGCTGCCACTTTCACCATCTCCAGCGGGATGCCACCACCAGACACCTACTCCCCTCCCTTGTCCGCCTTCCATGGGGACAGTTCCCTCTGGGACACCCTGGTCCACTTTTCCTTCACCCCTAACACCACCAACCCCACACAGACTCACGGCACCTTTCCCTGCAACTGCTGAAGGTGTAACATCTGTCCATTTACCTCCTCCCTCCCCAGTATCCAAGAGCCCAAATATACCTTCCAGGTGAAGCAGCACTTTACCTGCACTTCCCACAATCTAGTCTACTGCATTCGCTGCTCCCAAGGTAGTCTCCTCTACATTGGGGAAACAAAGCATAGACTGGGTGACCGTTTCGCAGAACACTCACATTCTGTTCGCCAAGAAGACCCTGAGTTTCTAATTGCCTGCCACTTCAACACACCACCCTGTTCCCTGGCCAACACCTCTGTCTTAGGCTTGCTGCAGTGCTCAAGTGAAGCTCAGCACAAGCTGGAAGAACAACACCTCATTTTCCGCTTGGGGGAACTCTGCAGCCTTCTGGACTCATTATTGATTTCAATAAGTTTAGGATTTGAGCTCTCCCATGTCCTTACTCCAAGCCTTACAAACCAGGCCCTGTAATCAGACCGTCTGCCATTACACACCACCCATTGTTAGTTACTAACAGTCTCCATTAATAGCTATGCACCCTCCGAGCCAGATCATTATCTACTCCTTTGTCTGTCCAATGTTCTTCTCTCTCTTTGGGCTCTATCCCCTCTTATCTTTTACTCCTCACCCCCTCCCCCCACCCTATCTTCTGCAGATAAAACGACATTTTCAGTTCTGAGGGTCACTCAATCTGCAACATTAACTGGGATTTCTATCCACTGATACTGCCAGACCTGCTGAGCTTTTCCAGCAATCTCTATTTTATCCCATCTCCTTTGCAAAAGTTCTCCTCCTTGGCTTCATGAATAGGCAGATCTTGCCTCGAAATCAGAATCCATCTCCTCCAGACAATTGAGCTCATCACCTAGGCTATCACTGCACCGCAGTGCTGAGAGGGTGCTGCACTTATCAGAGGTGTTATCTTTCAAATGGAGTGTTCAACAGAGGTCTCATCAAAAGAAAAGTCCCAGAACGTTGTTTGTAATTGAGGGAAGAAACTCTGTACCCTAGCCAACATTTATTTCTCAGCCAGTGCCACTAAGATGGGGACAAATGTTGACATCATCATCCTGAAATGCCATATACCTTGCATGCTATAGATGTTCCACGCAACCCTACACAGACAGCATATCCAACTCAGCCAGTCTAGGACAAAGTAAAGGAAAACATACAATGGTTTTTAGCCACATGTATCAATCTATCCAGTTTAACACAATGACCCAACCTGGAGCCCCAGAGACATAACTGAAGCGGCTCTGACTTCTTTCCTTAATCTGCTTTCTACCCCAAGACAGAATTCCAGGGATGAACTCATTTCCTAGCCCAGAAGAATTATATTGTTGTGCTTTCAACTGCAATCCACCTGCATTCAAGCTTCTATTAAACAGAATTCTGCCAGACCCAACTAACTATAAAACTTCACTGGATATTGACGTAACCGCACTATAATTCACAAGTATGAATGAATGTCAATAGCTTTGATTTTTAAATAATTTATAATTGTAACTTCCTTCCTTACCTTTCCCATGTGGGCTTGCGTGTGCTGTGAACTATTCCACCCCAGGGTTTGAATGTCTTAATAAACCCTAAGATAACCTACGCTGGGGGTCATTTTTAAATGCAACTTCACAATCAGGGTATGGGGAAACAAGGGGGAGAAATAAAAAGGAACAGGAACAAAGTTAACGGTTTGAATCCGTTGTAATTCTTCTTCAATTCCAAATTGTATCTTTCCTGGGTGTGGGATATAAGGTTAAAAGTGTAGACCTTTCGGGGTGGGTGTGTGAATAATTAATACATGCTAAATGTCATAAAAGTCTGCTGGTGGCAACTTTTAAGTTGACTACACACTATGAGAGATTTGGGAACAGATATGAGTCAGGAACAGGAGTAGGTCACTTGGCTCTTCAAGCCTGATCTGCCATTCAATAAGATCATGGTCAGTCGGTAGGTGTTCCAAATTCCACATTCCCATCTATCCCCAATAACCTATACAAATTAGGAGAAGATTTGATATAGCATCAGCCCTATCACAATTAATCACTCTGACAACAGAGCGAAAAGAGAAGGAAGGAGGGGCTTTCAGTTTATCCTTCTGCACTGTCTAAGTAGGATCATACAATCCCTACAAATGTGGGAGCAGGCCATTCAGCCCATAGAGTCCAAACCAACCCTCCTAACAACATTTTTCCCAGATCTACACACCCCCACCCCGTCCCTATATCCCTGCGTTTCCCACGGCTAATCCACCTAGCCTGCACATCCCTGGACACTACGGGAGGAAACCGGAGCAAACCCATGCAGACATGGAGAGACCATGCAACCTCCACACACACAGTCGCCCGAGGGTGGAATCAAACTTTGATCCCCGGCGCTGCGAGACAGCAGTGCCAACCATCGAACCACCGTCCTGCTAAGGAGGAAAGAAGTGAGCTAAAGCAAACTTAACAGACAGCAAAGGGAAATTACCGACCAAGTACTCCAGGCTGCTTCTGTATAACTCCCAGTGTAGAGTGAAGAGCAGCAGAGGCCCTCTGCCACCATGCTATATTACGCTACAAGGGACCATGAGAACAGAGGCGGGGGTAGGATAAATTGTTTTCTTTTAAATTGGGAATAATTCGCTACAATACAGGAGTCCAAAGGCATGCAGAACACAACAATGTCACAATCATCAGGAAGAAATTCGCCAGCAACAGGACAACTTATGACAATATTAACTTATATTTAGCTCGTGCTCAAAATACTTACAACAATAAATGGGAAAGTCATCCCAACAATAATAAGGTTTATCCAGAGCAGGGAACCATTGATCATGTAGGCTGCAGGCCGTGCAGTTTGGTCAAAGATCTCCATTGGCATGACTCCGGTAACTCCGGCTGATGGTAAAGAGTTTACAATAGGGTTAGAAGTTGGATTGCACAAGCAAATTTCCCAGAAGGAAAAGAAGACCAGTAAAACCGATGAATAAGACGTACTAGGCCAACCTGTATGCTTCAGAATAGAGAACCAGTGTGACCAACACATTCATTTCCAAATATTACTGCTTTCTGGTTTCTCCGCCAGGTCAGTGTTGGAAATAACGAGACATTCTTTAAGAGCAAATCAACAACAAGGAACACACTCCTCACACATTACAGTCATTATAACAGCTACACAACAAAGCACCAGGGTGTAAAATAATCTGAAAGCCGGAACACCAATAAAAAAGGGTCCCAGTAACCCCTCGTGATCTTCCACACATTACTACTCACCACTTCAACTGGTTTGTTTTCACGACTTGATGAGAATGAATATCATGTCACAAAAGTGCCAAACTGTGGCCCTATCACCTGCTAAGATAGCCACCTTCTATGGGATTCCTGATGTGTATTTTTGGCATTTCTGTATGAAGAGACTGACAGATTTCAGAACGAGGTAATACACTACAGCTCCCAAATCTGTAGGTCAAAGGTTTAATGTCGAATTCTGCCACGCAGACTGCTTAGCATCAAACCTATTAACTTCCTCTCCGTGACTACAGTTATGAATTGTTCTAATTCCTTTTATTTTGGCTCTGATTCTTCTAAATATGTATAATTACCTGTTTGGGCTTTCATGTGAAATCACAGCATCCCTTCAGTGTGGAAGCAGGGCATTCAGCCCATTGAGTCCACAGTGACCCTCTGAAGGTCACTCCACCCAGACCCACCCCCCCTCCTATACCTGTATTTCCCAAGGAATCCACCAAACCTGCACATAGAATCATAGAACATAGAACTCCTATAGTGTGGAAACAGGCCCTTCGGCCCAACAAGTCCACACCGACCCTTGGAGCTTCCCACCCAGACCCTTCCCCCTATAACCCACCTAATTTACACACCCCTGAACACTATGGGCAATATAGCATGGCCAATCCACCTAACCTGCACACATTTGGACTGTGGGAGGAAACAGGAGTACCTGGAGGAAACCCACATGGACACGGGGAGAATTAGCAAACTCCACACAGACAGCTGCCCAAGGGTGGAATTGAACCCCGGTCCCTGCTGCTGTGAGGCAGCCGTGGTTCAGCCTCTGATGTTAATTTATGGTTCTTTCTCCCCTGCAAATGTCGACTGACCTGTTGTATAACCACAACATTTAAAGCTTTTCCCTTCGTGTGATTGGAATGTAATTGGACTTACCTGGTCCAATTCCGAAACTTAAGATGGAAGCAAAGATGCAAATCATGCTCAGGTATGACATCCAGCTGACCTTGTCCTAAACAAAGACAGACAGTGTCAAGCAAAACTTGCAAGATATATCCATCTCATTTATAATTAATGGTTGGATTTATTTGTTTCAATTGTACAACAAAAGAGATATATTTCAGCAGTGACTTGGCCCAGAGAGCTCCACTGACGCAGTGAATGCTTCTTTTAGTTGGGGGGACACTGAGCCACAGAAACCTGCTCCAGGTCGGAGTTTGTTTAACCTCGGTGGTGGCAGGAGAGAGAGAGAGAAAGAGAGACGATGGGCGGTGGGTTTAACCTGAGGGTCACCACAAACGAGCAGCAAGATTGAGAAGTGGGGCCTTCATGGTGACGTCAGCCACAAGAGGAATTGAACTGTTGGTGTCAGCCCGAATCACTAACCAACTATTTGGCCAATGGAGCTGATTGGCTCCCACTGTGCTAAGCCACAATTTAGCTTCAACACTGATAGGTCAGATTCCCACTCTGGATTGCTATGCAATGATCCCTGACCCAAAATCCTCAAAGTGGCCTGTACATGCAAATTGCTTTCATTCATAGGCGAGACTGATATACAGATGGTGCCCTCTTTGGGTATGTCTGGGGATCATCAGTAAAGGGATGGATAAGTCATTGACAGTGCTATCAAGTGTTACAGGCTCTGCAATCACCTGCTCAGTGATGCTTAGTTTGAGTATCTCCAGGGTCACTCATCTCATTGCAGACTTGGTCCAAAAAAAAGAGCTGAAGTCCAGAGGGGAGGTGACAATGACTGCTCCCGACGTCCGCACAGCATTTGACTGACATGGCATCAAGGGTCACAAGGGACGCAATGAAGAAGGTTCATTGGGCCCAAACATTGACCCTTAATGTCTCTCTTTTGGAAATGAGTTGAACTGGGTCATACTAGGGATACAGCACTAGATGTTCTTAGATGTGCCTTTAAGAGGGATTTGTTCTGTCCTGTTCCTATTGAAAGCAAATGCTGTAAACCTGGTGCCAAGCTGACTGCTCCATGCACAGCAAAGTAACCACCTACGGTATTTTTTTAGAAAGTAGACAAAAGAAGCATGAGTGGGTGGATACAGGCTCACACAGGCCCCATTTTTCCAGGTTTTGCTTTCAGCTGGTGAAGCTAGAAGTTTGGAAGAAGACCCAGCTCTCTTTGTTGTTGCAAAAGCTTGCGTTCTGTCTTTAGTGCTGGGTTCATGTTTCTGAGTCTTCCTTTCTATTTGCCTTGGCCAAGTGTGTTTATAGGATGCTGCTATACTGGAACAGTTAATGAGTAGTAGTTAAATAACATACTTTTTGTTAAGTATTTCAACAAAGTTACAGTTAAGCCAATTTTTTACAACCAATAACAACTGGGGCCACTAGATCATAATAGCAGAGTCGGTGGTGACGGAGGTAAATAGTGGGCAGTGACTGATAAATCTCATTGAATTATGTGGCTAAGAGACAGCATGAAGACAGGACATAAGACAGTACAAAGTCTAGATAAGTAGGAGACTCCAGCAGTAATTTGGGAGAGAGTAGTGGTATGGAGTGGCAGAGACAGTACCCATTTCTGAAAATGTTCTGGTTACAATCAAAAAAGTAAGACTGAGCCTGTGCAAAGGCAGTACACTGAAATATTCAACACAGGAGAGGTGTTGGAGAAGGATGGTGTTATCAACAAATCAGAAGTGGCAAACAAGACAAGAAAGAGAAGGATAGAGAGGACATAAAATTGTTCTAATTGTATAGAATGCCTTTTGCTACTTTGGTGTTAGGGCAATTTCAGTGCTGTGGCAGGAATGGAAGCCTAATTGAAAGGGTTCTAACATCAAGTTACATATAAACACAAGAAAATGAGAGCTGGAGTTGGACACTCGACTCTCCAAGGCTGCTGTATCGTTCAATAAAATCATAGTTAACCTTTAGCTCAACACCCCTTCCCACATTATTCCCACTTTTCTAATTCCCTGGATTCTAAAAATCCATTGATCTCAGTCATGAAGATAGTCAGCATCCATAACTCTGTGGTAGCGAATTCCAAATATCAAAGCGCTCTGAATGAAGAAATGTTTCATGTCAGTCCTAAATAGTTGACCCTTACTTCTTAGGTTGCAATGCTTAGCTCTAGACTGCTGAGCTAGAGGAAACAACTACCCTGCATATACCCTGGAAAGCCCTTTCAGAATTTTATATGACTCAGTGAGATCACCTCTCATTCTTCTAAACTCTAGGCCTACTCTACTCAACCTCTCCTCAAAGATCAACATCTGCATTCTCAGAATCAATATAGTAAACCTTCACTGTTCTCCCTCTCAGGCAAGTTTCCTCTCCTTGGGCAGGGAGATCTAAACTGTAACAATACAATTCGACCCTTTGTAAAAAAAAAACAAAAGCCTGGTTTGGCCACATCTGGAGTATAGTATTTAGTTCTGGTCGCCTCATTACAGGAAAGATGTGGAAGCGTTGGAAAAGGTGCAGAGAAGATTTACCAGGATGTTGCCCGGAATAGAGGGAAGGTCTTCCGAGGAAAGGTTGAGAGAGCTAGGGCTTTTGTCTTTAGAACGACAAAGGATGAGAGGTGACTTGAAAGAGGTGTACAAAATGATCAGAGGTATAGATAGAATGGACAGCCAGAGACTTTTTCCTAGGGTGGAGTTAGCTATGACGAGGGAGCATATTTTTAAAGTGAGTGGAGGTAGATATAGGGGAGACGTCAGAGGTAGGTTCTTTACTCAGAGAGTGGTTGGGGCGTGGAATGCATTGCCGGAGAGGGTAATAGAGTCGGCCTCATTGGGGGCATTTAAGCTGCCATTAGACAGGCATATGGATGATAGTATTAGGTAGGGGTGGAGGTTAGATAGACCTTAGGTTTAGGGTAAAAGTTCAGCACAACATCATGGGCCAAAGGGCCTGTACTGTGCTGTACTGTTCTATGCCCATGTCTATGTCTAAAAACATTAACAAACCATTGACTTTCCTAATTGTTAAGTATACCTGCTTGATAACCTTATACAGTTGGTATATATGGTCACACAGGTCCCTAAGAATACAAATCTTTCACAGTTTCTCACCTTTGACGAACTATCTGCCTTTATATTTTTTGACATTATACATCATCTGCTGTATTCTTCCTCATTCACTTCAACTCCCTTAGAGCCTCTGTACATTCTGCTTACTATTTACTTTCCCACTTGGATACATTACACTTAGGTCCTTCATCTATTATGAGAAAGAGAGGGGATAACACCACATTCAGAGACTTTGAAAAGATCACTTACCAAGATCAGACAGTGGTGGGAATTGGTAGAAAACTTCAACTAAGCAAGAATAGGTTACTGAGACCTGATGGAACTGAACCGGTACCTGTAGGAGTTTATTCTGTTTAAAATGACAATAGCTCCTTAGACGATATCTACTTGGCTCCTCGAAAAAGTGACAAAAGCTTTCAGTATAAAGCACTTTCTGCACATGTTTATTTATTCCTCACACTGACTTGGTGGGAGGAATAAAAGCATTCATTGGATTTCTTCATGAGGAGAGAGCTTCCCTGCCAGCAAACACGTGCCCTTTAAAGAAACTTGACACTGGTCATCATTGTGTCAATCTGAAAATCAACCCAGAATTTCAACGTGCAAAATGTAATGCTGGACATCAGAGGGCAGAAACTGAGCTGAGTTATAAATTGCATGTTACATGCTTGTTTCGACATCATTCCCGTAACTTATCAACTGAAAGCATCTTGTACTGGGAATCACAGAGTTACACAGCACAGAAATAGACTCTTCGGTCCAACTCATCCGTGCTGACCAAACTAAACTAGTCCCATTTGCCAGCATTTAGCCCATATCCCTCTACTTGTGAACCTACCCAAATGTCTTTTAAAAGCTGTAACTATACCAACATCTACCACTTCCACTAGCAGTTCATTCCACATACGAATCACTCTCTGTGTGAATAAGAAACACCTCAAGTATGTTAAACCTGTCTCCTCTCACCTTAAAAATATGCCTTCTAATTTTGAACTGCCCCACCCTTGGGAAAAGGCCTTTACTATTCACCTTATCTATACCCTTCCTGATTTTACAAATCTCTATAAGGTCACCCTTCAACTTTCTACACTCCAGGAAAAACATCCTAGCCTATCCATTCTATTTTTATAACTCAAACCCCCCAGTCCAGATAAATCTTTTCTGCACCCTCTCCATTTTAATAATGTCCTTCCTATAGCAGGGTGACCATAACAGCACACAGTACTCCAAACGTGGCCTCACCCATGTCCTGTACAGCCTTAAGACATTTGAGAATTTCGAAACCACTCCATTTCAGCAGACTGTTTCCATTAGTGAAAACACAATCTGGAAGAAGAGCCTATCTTAAACAACATAAAGTTGTCCTGAAATTGGGAATCACATTCTGAAAATGCATTAAGTCCAACCTTGGACACAATAAGGGCTGTAGATGCTGGAAGCCAGAGTCTATAGGTGTGAGACTGGAAAGGCACAGCAGGTCAGACAGCATCCGAGGAGCAGGTAAGTCAACATCTCAGTTTCTTTTAACTGTGAGAAAGAGGCTGCAACTCACCTGGAGCGTTAGAGAGATGGTGAACAATATTCCAAAGCCAACCATCGAACTGTAGCCTCCCATAAGCAGCATTCTGCGACCAATCCGATCAATAAAAAGGTTCTGAAGAAGGAAATTCACAGAATTACTCACGCCTTCTTCCACAACCTATTCCAGTGAAGATGATAAACCATATAGGCCTGGTATGATATGCTGCAAACTCTGTTAAAACTACCACATTATCCAAATAATAGCAGAGCATAGAGCCCAGCATAAACCCAATCCCTGTAGATTAAAGTAGTTCGATTGATGCAGTTAACATGAATTTCAGCAAAGCCTTTGACAAGTTTGACAACAAGGGAGACTAATAAAGATGGTAAAAGCACATGGAATCCAAGGTGACTTGGTCAGTTAGATCCAAAAATGGCTTAGTGGTAGGAGTCAGAGGGTGGTGGTAGAAGGCTGTTTGAGAGACCTGGTGACCAGTGACATAGCACAGGGGAGAGTGTTGGGTCTCTGATTGTGTGTGTTATATATAAATCAATACAGGTGAGAAAGTGGGAGAGGATGAGTTTGTGGATGACATGAGGATTGGTAAGGTGGGCAGATCAATGGCAGATGGAATTTAACCCTGAAAAGTGAGGGGTGATGCACTTTGGAAGAAGTAACAAGACAAGGAAGTAGTCAATGAATGGAAGGACACTAGGAAGCCCAGAGAAACAGAGATCTTGGGTTCATGTCCTCGGATCCCCAAAGGCAGCAGGGTAGGTTAATACAGTAGTTAAGAAGGCATAAGGGACACTTGTCTTTTATCAGCTGTGGCACAGATTATAAGAACAGGAAGGTTTTTGTTGGAGCTGAACAAAACTGTGATTGTACTGGAGGGGGTGCAGAGGAGGTTCTCCAGGATGTTGCCTGGGATGGAGCAGGTTAGCTATGAAGAGAAGCTGAATAAGCTCAGGTTGTTTTCTTTAAAGTGGAGAAAGTTGAGGGGGGACCTAACTGAGGTGTATAAAATTATGAGGGGAATGGATAAGGTGGTTAGAAAGTAGCTATTTCCCTTAGTTAAAGGGTCAATAAGGGGACATAATTTTAAAGTGAAAGGCAGCAGGTTTAGAAGGGATTTGAGGAAAGGTTCTTTCACATTGAGGGTGGTGGGAATCTGGATTGCACAGCCTGGAGGACAGTACAGGCAGGACACCTCACAACCTTTAAAAAGTACATGGATGAGCACTTGAAATGTTATAACATTCAAGGTTATGGGCCAAATGCTGGAAAGTGGAATTACTGTAGATTGATTGACCCAAACTAAATATGCCAAAGCACTTCTTCTACACTGTATGACCAATGACTCATGATGTACCGATGCCCCAATTCTGAGTTTCCTGTGATCTGCAATTTGGTACAGCCTTTTGGATACTTCTACAGTTTGCACTGTAGACTAAATTATTCATGTATTCACTTTGATTATAATGAAAATCTAGGTCATAATATCATTCAATGTTAAGTTACAGTCTGTGCTTGTCTGTATGTTCACACACCAGCATGGTATAATATCGTGGTGTAGTAACACGTGCATGTTGACCTGGGACAGTTTAGTAGCCAGTTCACAGCCTAGCCTAATCTGAACCAGTGCAATAGTCTAGTCAGTAATCTGGTCATACCTGAACCTATGCAGTAAATCATGCACAATTTGATCTGGCACAATACAGTGATCCATTCACTACTTATGACAGTAACAGAATACAAGGTCACCAAACAATTTTAAAACAATGGAACATGTTCTGATGCAGCTATCCAGGCATGACACTCCATTGTAAAATTCAACTGTTCCCTAAACAAGTCTGGGGCTTTTGGCTCCGTTACTCAACATGAACGTTTATGCACCATGTCAAACATTGTGCAAAAAAAAATTTTGCGCCATCAGTCATGATAGCAGATTTCTAAGCAGTTATTATTGCAATGAAGAGTTGTAAGTCTGTCACAATGAATCTGCTTATCATTCATGCTCAAGTGTTTTTGATAAATGTTATTACAGTAACTGGTTTGATCTTCTATTTACATTAAATGGCTGTCAAATAATGCAACTTGGTTCTCAGACTCTAACTGGCTGCAGAGGGCATTCTTGTAGGTAGGGAACAATATGATGTGGAGCGACCTGTCTTTGCCTCTTTGGTAGGAGCATTGTATATAGTACAGGAAGTACCTACTGCAAATGTTTATCAATTTCCCAGAACAGCTTTTAATATCGAAAAATAAGATTCTCTCACATCTGCTGCACCACTAAAAATGCTAGAAGAGGGGAATGTTCACATTGATCGCCTTGTAAAATTCTCCTGAAACATTCAAACTCATAAAATTACTTTCTGTCAGTTTGAACACTGAATCAATTTAATTTACTGTTCCTGGTTAAGGTTTTCTACATCCTTAACAATCTTGCAAATGCCTGTAAGATCACTTTTTAAATTTTCAGAATAAAATCCGACGGAGTGTCACTTTTTCTCATCACTCATAACAATTGGTACTGGCTACCAGGCTATACAAATGCAAGCCAGGGCTCTTACTTTTGCTTCCAGTATTTAAACATCTTTTTCATTTCCTGGTGATCAGCAACATTAAGGTGTGGTGTGACCTAAGCACTGCACAGTTTGAACATTACCCTTTCGTCTTATTTCTTACTATTTTAGCTGTGTGGTTAAAAATTCTATTGGCTTAGTCACTTGCTGCTCTTCAGTAGTTGGACATGTTTAACACAATATTTATACTCCTAGGTTTGCCTCAGCTTTATCCCTAAATAGTTCAACATTCTTCATGTAATGTTTAATTACATTATTTTTGCTCATTCGAGGATTTATTGTACAAAAGTGAGAAACTTTTCACCTGTCGCAGTTTGTGTGATAACCAATGAAAAAAGACATTTATTATAAAATAAACTTAACAATGAGCAGATTGCTATACAGGAAACTACGGCAGAATTTTTCTAAGTTCACATTATCTTATGTATAGCATTTCAGTCTGTGTATTAACCAGTACATGAGAGCACGTAGGTTGTGTGTTGAATTGTGGAGCAGGCTTGAAGGGCTGAATGGCCTACTCCTAGATTCAATGTTTAATTCTCAAAATATTCACACCTTTTGTCTTATCCCGTAACTCTCTCCAGTCTGTTAGAATCTTGCAAATAACATCTTGTGAGCACAGAACCCAATACTGGACATAATTCAGTTCACCTAACATATTGTCCTGAAAATAATGCCTCCCTACCTACATGATATAATATTCTTCAGTCTGTATATTAATCTGTGAATAGCACACTTCAACTTGTGCATTATGCCTATCAATCCTAAGAACAGGGAGCCTTGAGAACCACTAAATTGCTTCCTATACTGATCATGAGCGAAAATGAAAGGTGGGGAAATGATTTTACTCTGGAGGCATTGCGCACACTGTAATTTGCAACAAAAAAAAGCTAATAAGCAAATAAATTAATGCATGAATTAAAGAAAGAATTGCTCAATGGTGAAACAAAGCAAAATTAAAACTGTACCTACACTTGTTACTGCAGTGATGAACTCACAGCAACCCGTTCCAATTGTAGCATACTGGATCTTTTCATTGGGAATTCCTGCAGCAGTAAACACATAGACAGCGTAGAAATACATCTGGTGGGAAAATAAAACAGCACTAAAGTCTGAGTCCAACAAAATATACACATGCTCTGCTAATATAGTGACCATGCAATAAAATGTATAGAATGCATATGTAGACCGGGCCTACTGTTCACTGTACAATACGATACAATGCATACAGTCTGCTATTTCCTGTGATAGCCATTGTTTAATATAATGTACACAGTCTGCTTTATTATATATACAGGATCTGTGGTTTCTCACGATATACAGGGTGAGATGTATATATTTTACATACTTCTGAGTGAATGAGTTTGAATGAGTGAGGGAGGTCAGGGGTTGGAGGGTGAGATAAACGGTTAAGGTAATGACATTTGGATAAGTGGCACTATGCAGGGAACTGGTGGTTAGGGTAACAGATTTGCAGGTGGGACAGTGGCCAAGATGCCAAATGGGACAGCGGGTAGGAGGAACAGGCCACTGAGACAGCAGGTGGGAAGTCGAGTTGTGAGGTTAGCTCTGATCAAGGCGGAGGGAATTAGTCAGGTTGGTGCGGGAGGGTAGAATCGAGAAGTTAGGTGGGGCTGTTGGTCATGATGGGAAGGTAATGAGGCTAGGTTGTCTGGTCGAGTTGGATGTCAGAGTGGTGGTTCAGGGGAAGTTGACGGTCAGGTGGGTTAAGATCACAGGTGTGTTAAGGCAGGGGTAAAGGTAGGGTTGGGAGTGTCAGTGATGTGTGGGTGAGTCAGTATTATCATTAAGCAGGAGTTAGAGTATATTTTAATCCCTTTAACACTTCCTGAGTCACTAAACAGGTGAGCGAATTGCAGCACTCTGACTCTCTCACTCAGAACAGGAAATCCTTTTGGATGTTTCCAGGCACCAGCTAATTATCCATGTTTCCTGTTCCAAGACAAAACCCATACAGTGAGGTATGCCAGGACTTCCTGATTCACATCTCCAATCTGCATTGCTGCAATAGCCAACCTCCCACTAGAAAATCTGGGTCAATATGTAACTGCCAAAGCACCTTGTTCCTTTCAAGGTCATTTGTCAGCTACTCCATGAGGAAGCCAAACTAGAAAAGTAAGGTCAGTTAGTTGTTAAATAATGTTGGAATTTTCTCTCAATTGATAGCAGTTTAGATCTATGCCTCATTATTCTTAACATCTCCTAGATAATTTTAAAAACAGTAATGGCAAATGGCTTCAGAGATAGTAGGAACTGCTGATGCTGGAGAATCTGAGATAACAAGGTGTAGAGCTGGATGAACACAGCAGGCCAAGCAGCATCAGAGGAGCAAGAAGGCTGACGTTTCTGAAGAAGGGTCTAGGCCCGAAAAGTCAGCTTTCCTGCTCCTCTGACGCTGCTTGGCCTGCTG